>OU426989.1:85138711-85501799 GCA_911387755.1 Chrysotoxum bicinctum | reverse complement strand
CCATTTTCAACCCATTTTCAACCCATTTTCAACCCATTTTCAACCCATTTTCAACCCGTTTTCAACCCATTTTCAACCCATTTTCAACCCGTTTTCAACCCGTTTTTAACCCGTTTTCAACCCATTTTCAACCCATTTTCAACCCATTTTTAACCCATTTTCAACCTATTTTCAACCTATTTTCAACCCATTTTTAACCCATTTTCAACCTATTTTCAACCCATTTTCAACCCAGTTCCAACTTAGTTTTCAATTACGTTAGCGAACTCTTCTCTGAGAAGCAATGCAGTGCTTTCGGCCAATCAGTGGCCGCGGTTTTTGTCACGTCATCATTCATCTACTCTCCGCCATCTTTGCTGGAGAGAGCGCAAACGTAATTGAAAACCAGCGGTCCTGCTTACTCGCACTTTCTCTCTGAAATATGTGTAATCATCATAAATCCGCCGATCGCTGGTGACACTTCCAGAAGCGGCGAATACGGAAAGAATACGAAAAGGAAGATATTGACAGGAATCACATTTTCGCGTGGAATTAAATAGTGGAACGTTCATCCAAATTTGAGATCATGATGATGTTTATTTTGTTTCTCCAAGATACTGAGAGAGCGCATGGAAAATGGTTGCCCCACTCTCTCAAAGTAAAGTGAATGAAACACCTGTAGGAAGGAAAAATCTTGTATGGAAGGAAAAGGAATTTGGGGAATAGAAATAACGATTTTTGTCGCGGTAAAATTTACCGTGACAAATATGTTAAAAACACACTTTTAACCCGTTTTTAACCCATTATAAACCTCTTTTTAACCTGGGTTAAAAATGGGATTAAAACGGGTTAAGAACACACTTTTAACCCACTTTTAATCATTTTTAACCTGGATTAAAAGTGGGGTTTTAACCCAAGTGGGTTTAAAGCGAGTTAACCCGTTTTAAACCCACTTTCAACTCCTTTTAAACCCAATTAAAATATTTGAATTTTAAAAAATGTTGCGGTCTGTGAGACCGCTGGTAGGTGATTAAGGATTAATAAATCATTCCCTGCGCCGTTTTGCATATAGCTTTTAAGATATACTGGTATCTAAGGCCTTTGGGCTAAGACTAATCATTTGGGAGTGTTCTTTCACCGATTAGGGAATCTTCCAAATATAAATATTGGTCCAAGGCTTGAATTCAAATATATGAAAAATCGAAAGCAAGAAATATTCTTGGAATTGTCCAATTTTATTTTCTAAATAAAATAACAATTATGTAATAAACTAAACTAATTAAGGGAAAATATATGTAACTTACAATTTGGTCTTGGAATGATGAAAAACAGTAAAGATTTTTAAATTAATTTCTTGATTTGAAAACAGTTAACAACAGAATGAAAAAATATTATAGAAACATAGAGAAAAATATTGAAAATTAAAAACAGAAACAATGATTGAAAATTATCAACAAAGTGTTTTTGAAAACAAGTAAAAGTAAAGTAGTTGAAAATAAGATTTTGAAAATATAAAACTTTGGCTTGATGACATTCCGGGGGTCGTCTGAAAACTACATTGAAGACTCTAAGTCCAGAACAGCAAGCCTTCCAACTGACCTCTTCAATTTAATTGAACCATTCGACAGTTTGACATCCGCAACTCGTACAATATTATCTGGACCCGGGTAAACTTTCATTACACGACCTAGCTTCCAAAGTGATCGAAATTCATCTGGCTCAACAAGAATGACTATGTCATCTACTTCTACTTCTTTTGTGTTTTTGTACCATTTCTTTCTTCTTATAATGTCAGGTAAATATTCTCTGTACCAACGCTGGACTAGTGAGGACGTCAAATGCTGGGCTCGTCTACTATATAACCTGCTACAAGCATCATTTTCAGTAAAAACACCTGGCGCGGTAGCATCTTTATCTTCTTCCCCAAAGAGCATCATATTTGGAGTTAATGGTTTCGGATCTTCAGGGTCAACAGGCAAATGCGTTAAAGGGCGTCGATTTATTTGTGATTGGGCTTCCATAAGTGCATTTATTAGAACGTCTTCACGGGGAACTATTGCTTTTAAAATGAAATTGACACTCTTCTTGATTGACTGAATTAAACGCTCCCATGAACCGCCCATCCACGGAGAATAAGCTGGAATAAAACGCCAATGAATATTTTCATAGTTCGCAGAATATTCACTCAATTTGCACTGCATCTCTTTGACATCCTTATCCATCATATTTTTAGCCCCAATGAAATTAAGTCCATTGTCACTATACAAAAATCGAGTCACCACTCGGTTAATGACAAAACGCCGGACAGCCATTATACATTGGTCTAAACTAAGATCGTTAAGAAGCTCAATTTGCACAGCCCTGTAAGTGAGACACGTAAATATCATGCCGTATCTCTTTACTGTGCCACGTCCGAACTTGACCAATAAGGGACCAAAACAATCGACTCCAACGTGAGCAAAAGGTCTTGAGTCAAACGCTAAACGAGCTTCTGGTAATTGTCCCATAAGTGGCATAACAGGTTTGGCTCTGAGCCGCTTGCATCCAAAGCACTTAGATCTCACTCTATCTATTGCTTTTCGAATGAAAATAATCCATGCACGATCTCGAATGTCTGATATAATTGTTGCTGAACCGATGTGAAAATTAAGATCATGATGATGTTGTATGAGAACATTAACCAATGGATGATTATTCGGAAGAATGGCTGGATTTCTTGAAGCATACGAACAATTGGCCTTTTGGGCACGTGAACTTATTCGAATTGTTCCTTCTTCGTCTAAAAACGGCGACAAACTTAGGATAGAGCTTCTTGAACAAACAGTTCCATTCTTTTGAAGAGATAATATACTCGTATCTTCAGGAAAAGCTTCACACTGAATTTTTCGAAAAAAACAATTTTCAGCACGGATGTATTCAGTCGGCGTTATAAAATTTTGTTTTTCAAATGGCAGTTTCCTAATGATATCTTTGAATCTGAGCAAGAAACCGATAACCCGAACAGAGGATGTCCATCTTGCTTTAAATCTTGCTCTTAGACTATTATAAATATCAAACGAAGGCAATTCAGGTCTAACGTGCAATGAAACAATTTCTGGCGAATCTAGTTCTGGTTTAGATTTGTAATGTTTAATAGGCCATTCAGATAATTCTTGTCTTAGAAAATCTGGACCAACAAACCATCTTGTAAGGTGATTCCCCATGGATTCATCAAACCATTTTGTTCCATCATCAGCAACATTGTCATTGGAACTAACATGATACCACTGCCGAGGAGAAGTAGTATCAAGGATCTCTCCAACACGAGATGCAACAAAAGTAGGAAATTTGTATGTAGTTGAATATATCCAAGAGAGAACGGTATTTGAATCCGATAGATACATCTCTTCATCAATTTTGATTGTATGAGATTGCTTTATTGTAGATACCAAACGGACTCCGAGGACAGCAGCCTGTAGTTCTAATCGTGGAATAGTCAATTGCTTTACAGGTGCGACTTTAGCTTTGGCCATTACTTGCGATATCTCTACTATTCCATTATATTCGAAGCGAAAATAGGCTACAGCAGCAAAAGCTTTTTCTGAAGCATCAACAAATGTTATAAGGCTTACCTTGCAATCGTCAGGATTCAATGAGAAGTATCGCCGTGGAATTCGGAGTCTTTCAATGTTCTTCAGCTCATTGATGAAAGTTAACCATTTGGTTTGCAACTCGAATGAAACTGGCTCGTCCCAGTATTTGTATTTGTATTTGTATTTAATATTTTATTTCAAATTTAACAAAATTCAACAAGATTTAATCTTTTAAAAGAATTGAAAAAAAGTATTACCAAGTCATACAAAATAACTATTTAAATCAAAAAGAAAAGAATAAAAATAATAGATTTTTTAAAAATGAAATGAGTTATAAATATACCAGTATACAAAATTGAGAAAACAAAAGAGAAAAATAAAGTTATAAGTTTAAGTACATATTAGTTTAATATTTATTGGGTTAATGTTGAGAAATACAAAAATATCTTATTCTTGAAGGTGGTTGGTGAGGTAATTCTCTGTAATTCGATTGGTAATGTGTTCCACAATCGAACAACAGCTACAAAAAAAGATCTCTCTCCAATGGTGTGCGTAAAGCGCGGTAAAATTAATCTTAAGCCTCTTTGTGACTGAGCAAACTGAAGCATTTCCCCTAAGTACTCCGGGCTCCTGCTATGAATTATGTTGTAAAGGTAAATAATGTTCCTATATCTGAGGTAGTTTTCCAAACTTATCCCCAATATTGATGTTTGTAAATGCGATACACTGACATATCTTCGTTTATTGTGTATAAAACGCAGGCAGTCATTGAAAGCTACTTTAAGTTTTCGCTTACACTCGAAATCCAAGACAGGATAGACAGAGTAATTGAAAGTGAAAAACGGTAGAACTAGGGTTTTGATAAGATGTTTCTTCATTTCTGAAGTTAAAAAATGTGATGAAGATCTTAAGGAACGAAGTGCAAAATAAATTCTTCTTATTGCTTCAGAAATAGCATCGCAGCAGGTTAATTTATTATTTATTTGAAAACCCAGATACTTTACTTTATTAACATACTGAATAACTTGCCCGCTCAAAACAACGTTAGGGAAACCACGACAATTGACATGACCTCGTGCGCAAAGCATACTCAAAGTTTTTGCAGGGTTAAGGTTGAGTTTATTCGAGTCAGCCCATCTTTGGATGCTAAGTAAATCTTCGTTCAATCGTATAACACAATCTTCTATTAAGCCCAATTCACGAAAACTATATATTAAGACATCATCTGCATACATTTGGATGTAGGAGCTTCGAACGATATCAGGTAGATCATTTATGAATAAAGAGAATAATAGGGGTCCAAGGACAGAGCCCTGTGGAACTCCACAGTTTACCGTAAACGCACTTGAAGTACCTTGGTCAGTTCTAATAGTTTGACTCCGATTGATTAAAAAATTTCTCAGAAGCTTTATTGCTGTACCTGAGAAATTAAATTTTCTTTCCAGCTTTGAAATCAAGATTGAGTGGTTAATACAGTCAAAGGCCTTTGAAAAATCCAAAAGAACCATTATCCCAAGCTGACCACTATCCAATGCACTACGAAAATCTGAGGTAACTTTTAAAACTGCTGATTCACAACTGTGTTTGTCTCGGAAACCGGATTGAAATTTCGATAAGTAGTTGTTCAATTGAAGATATATTTTAATCTGATCAGAGATTAGCTTCTCAAAGACTTTACCAAAAAATGGCAACAAACTAATTGGTCTGTAATCTGATGGTTCAACTGGACTATTTTTTTTAGGAATAGGCAAAATAACTGCAACTTTCCATTGTTCAGGGAATTCACTGCTATAAATGCAAGTATTTATTATATGCAACATTGGCGTAAGAACGATGGGTAAAATTAGCTTTATGAATTTTGGTGAAATGTTGTCAGAGCCGACTGCATTCGAATTAATTGATTTAATAGCATTAAACACTTCACTAGAACCAATGCAATCAAATGAAAATGAATCACTATTTTCCGGGATATTAAAAAGTAGAGGCGGACTAGAGGGTGGTGGGGCATAAAACGACTTCATAACTTGTGGGTCTAAGGAACATTTAGACAATACTCCATTCCCGGTGACACCAGCTTCTTTCAAATTTTTCCACAGCTCTTTGGAACTTAAAGAGACATTAAGTTTTTGACAAAAGTAAGCCCTTTTACAAGAGCGAATAAGAGTCGTAACTTTGTTGCGAGCATATACATATTGACACCGGTTATAGGGCGATGGATTTCTTTTAAATTTCTTAAAAAAGCGTTCTCTCTCTAAAATTTGTTGTTCAATAAAATTATTATACCAGGGACAACGTACAGAATTTTTGATAAGTTTGGTGACTATTGGGACATATTCGTTATATAGCCTGTTCACTAATTCATTAAACAATGAAACTTTGTGTCCAACATCATTTGTATAAAGAATGTCATCCCAATAGTCATTTGGAATATTGTTTTGCAAGTCTGAACAGTTAAAAGAACGAAAAGATCTATAACTTATAGTCCTGGTAGTATTTGAGTTAGATAAATCAAACCGAAACGAGCAAAATAAGTAATCGTGAATGAATTCAGATGTTGGTCTGACCTGGTCAATAGCCAATATTTTGTGCTTCGAACTTGTTAAAAACAAGTCAATGAGTGATGGATTGTTTTGTGATTGGAAACAGGTCGGCCAAAGCGTATTTACGACTGAAAAACTTAATTTCTCACAGCAGTAATGAAACAAACGTGTCGTGGTACTATTTTCAAATTGGTTTACATTAAAGTCACCGCCAATCAGAATATCATTATATTTTGCACTCAAGGTTAGCAGCGTATCTTCGAACTCTATTAAATTTTCTTCTTTGAATAAACATGGTGGGCTGTATACAACTACCAAGAGGCATTTTTCATAATCATTGCAAACTTCAACGCATAAAAATTCAATTTTAGATTTGGATAACGAATAAATTATTTTGGTAGAGATATTTTCTTTAACATACATGCATACGCCTCCACCCCTAGTTTTACGATCGTTTCTGTGCAATTTGAAGCCAGGAAAATTTACTAGCTGTGAGGAAATACCTTCATTTAACCATGATTCCGATACCATTATAACATCTAATTTCGAAGTACCTAACATTTGATAAATCAAAGTGAACTTAGAGGAAATACTTCCAGCATTAATATGACAAACATTTAAACCATCGTACGCACCGCACATCACATTAAAGACAGATCTTACATTGTCAGGACTTGGAGAAGAAGACATGATTTTTTATAAAATTAATGCTACTTACCAACCGATACGAAGAAGATATTTTTGTTTTCATTCTAAATAGAGATGGAAATAAATGAAATAAAAATAGGAAGAAAAGTAATGTTAAAAATCGTAAAGACAAAAAAGGTAAAGATAGAGAAAATAATATTGTAATGAGAAATATATATAGGCTTTTCAAAATAAACATCTTAAACTTCAACATGTCCATATTCATATGAGTATACATAAATGTAAATTAAGCCCACAATAAAATCATGAATATAATTCGTTAACATTAATTGTACAAATGTATGAATTATTTAAAGAAAAAGAAAAAAACAAATTTAAGTAAAAATTAAATCATGTGTATAAACTTAAATACTTGGTAACCTTGCATAATCATTCATAATAAATATTCTAAAGAACACCTCCAGCAACACTGTCATCAACAGCAACTTCGTCAACAACATCAACTTCACCTCCAGCAGCAACATTTAATCCATTTTCATTATCAGCATCATTAAGAGAGCAGACAGATTTTAGTTCCAACATATTTTTAATACAGATTGGCCTCCTGTCCTCGCATTTTTTTACATAGACTTTCCCATACCTAGTGTATACAGCATGCAGAATTTTGCTTTTCCGTCGATGATTTGCTTCACGAAAGAGAGCATGATTTTGTTTTGTAAGGCTTTCATACACTCTCACAAATTGATTACTGTGACCAAGTCCAGGGTTCGGACTTCATAAATCGCAGATCGCAGTAAATTGGCCAAAAAATCGCAGTAAAACCAAAATTTTCGCAGTAGAAATACATATATTTTTTTGATTAGGTAACAAAAAATTATAAACAAAGGAACCAAAGTTAAATCGCATTTAAATCATCGTTGATTATTAAAACAACATAAGTGATATTTTAATTTTTTACGGAGGAAAAAAAAAAACATATTAAAAAATTCTTTAATGGTTTAAAAGTCGAAACACTCTTATAAGATTTTTGGGTTAAAAAAATGACAATGACTACACGGCCAAAAATGTAGGATTTTTTGTATCTCTTGTGAAAAAAATGTGTGAACAAAATTAATATACTCTTACTCGATAATGAAAATGTATAGTTTTAGCAAAAATATATGAAGCTGGGTAATCAAAATAAATTAACCATCTACAAATTTGTACTTTTTGAAACAAGAACAAATTGAAGAGTAGTAGAACTTAAAACGTATATAGCTGACAAGACCTGCACTAAAGAGACGAGAATCTCTTTAAATTTTGACATTTTGTTATGAGCACATTTATTTCTATGACCAGTGCTGCTATTCAAACAAAATCTCAAGAATCGCAGTAGATTGTAGGAAAAGCGCAGTGATGCAGTAGATTTAAAAAATAAGAAAAAAGTGCAGTAGATCTACTGCTTTCGCAGTAAAGTCCGAACGCTGACCAAGTCCAAGGTCGTGCAACGTAACAGATTTGGATTTTGTTTTGAAATACTCCGCCACTTTCTTAAGAAGAGAGATCTTGTCATTTTCGTGCGGGAGTCTAACAATGATCGCGCTAAATGAAGAATGGTTTTTCGGTGTCGTACGTATAATGTTAATTGGGCGTATCGGGTGTGTGTTGATTTGTGTGCAAAATTTATTAAATATTTCCCATAAATTTTCATTTTGCAAGATGGGAATTCCGTGTAAAACCAGGTCCCCTGAGATATTTTTCCGCGTTAGTGCTTCGATCTGTAACTTTAGTTGAGTTGTATCGGTGTTTTCTCTTAAAACAGTGAGTTCTTTTTGCAGTGAGTCGATTTTGCAGCACTGATTTTCCATTTTTTCAATCTTGTTGTCAAAATTCGCAACAACTTGATTTAAAGAGCTGAATTTGTCATTGATCTCCTTTTCAAATGATCTTAGCTGTGTTTTATAATTATTTTCAATTTCGTTGAAACGTTGGTCGAAGCTAGATTTGAGTTCATTTATTTCTTTTCTCAAAGTTAAATGGATTGAATCATTTAGTGATTTTACGAGTGAACTTAAACGGGCCTCGATTTTATCCCACAACTTTGACGAAGAAGAAGGTGTCAAGGGAGAATTAGAAGGAGAACCATGAGAGCCGGAGACGTCAACTAAGTTTGATCGTAGAATTTGATTTTGATTTTTTTTTCGATTGAGGTTAGAATTTGACATCATGAATTTTGATATAAATTAAGATTTTATTTTCTTTTTCTTTAACTCAACAAACCACTATTTAAAAACTTATCTATTGTTTAATGCACTTTGGATATAACTTTATTAGTTAAAAAATACTTTGTCAATTAAAATTATTTATTAACAAGAATTATATTGATTTTAAGCGGAGCAAAAGTTTACAACACTCTCTCTTCCATGAGATAGACCCAGTCAAATCCCTCTCGCCAAACCTCTTGGAGAATGATTCTTCCTCTAATGATGTAGATTGAAATAAGTCCTAACGGATCAAATACACGCATAATCGTTCGAAGGATCCGCCTTTTTGTGATGGAATTGGGTGATAACAACATCTCCTTTAAATCATTATCTTCTGCGAGTTTATAAAGAAAACAATCAGAAGAAGGTTTCCAAAACATTCCTAAAACCTTGGCAATATAACCTTCGCATTCGTTTGGGTCAATGCTGACTATTCTTGATTTGATATGAATTTCTGGCATCTGAGAGAGAAATTCCAAACTGTTTGATTGTACAGAAACCAGGTCAAAATGCATGGATTTACAAATTCGAATGGCATCTCTGGTGACTGAGAATGCTTCTTCAACTGTGTTGTGGCTGTTAAAATAGTCATCAACATAGGTTCTTTTTGTCAAACCATCCACAGCTTCAGGACATTCTTCTTTGAAAAGATTAGCATGATGGTTCTTCACGAACTGAGCACATGTTGGTGAACATCTAGGGCCGAACATCATGACTTCCATTATGTAAACCGATGGCTTTCTTGAAATGTCACCATCTCTCCAAAGTATTCTTTGACATTGCTGGTCTTCCTTTTTAATCTTTATTTGGTGGAACATCTCTTTGACGTCAGCATTTACAGCAATCTTACGCTCTCGAAATTTAAAAAGACCGGCGTGAAGAGGCACAAGGTTGTCAGGTCCTTTTAGGAGAAAAGTGTTGAGTGAAACACCATTAACTTTAGGAGCCACGTCACATACACATCTTGGTTTTATTGGGAGTTTATTAGGGTTTTCAACAATAAAAGTCGGTGTATACCAAATTCGAGGCCACTTTATTAATAGCTCTTGTTCCGAAGCGATTCTGGCATATCCTTTTTCTAGCAAAGTTCGCATGTGATTATTTTGCCATTCTAGTAAGTGGGGTTTTTTCTTTAAGGATTTTTCAAAACCAACAAGTCTTCTGAAAGCCATCGAGTAACTGTCTGGAAGTTTTACGTCATCAGAGTTCCATAAGAGGCCGATTTCATACTGACCCTCCAATAGCTTCAGAGACGATTCCATTATGTCCATAGCTCTTTTTTCTTCACGACTCACAAAATCTCCCTTTGGTGGCTTCACTCCAAACTCTTCTGTTGAAAAATGCTGTTTCACTAGATCGTGTAAACTCTCTTCAGGTTTGATTGCATCGTGAAAAAAGAACTTCATTTTAGGTCGAGGAACAGTGTGAACACAAGAAACGTGTGGATGATAGGACATGACCACTGCCAAAAACGATCCATCCGAGCCGAGTCTTTAGCGCACAGGGCTCTTGATCCTTTCCGTGACGTTGACCTTGACCCAAAAGGAACCTCGCTTGATCGAGGCCAATCAAAATCTTAGGCTTTGCATCAACTAAATCCACCAAAGGGAGACCACGGAGATGAGGGTACTTTCTTTTAAGATACGAGACATCTATCGATTGACGTGGCAAATCCAAATCTTTCACAGTGAACACATTCTTTAAGATATGACGCTTCGGATTTTTAACATCAGATACTTCTAAAGTCGTTCTCAAAGAATTTTCCTTACGTGTCACTCCTTTAGTCCATTGAAGAGTCAGGTCTTCTGAAGCACCATCAAGATGTAAGTCATCATAAAGATCCTTCTCAAGCATCGTTAAGGATGAACCATCGTCGAGAAAAGCGAATGTGTCCACAAAACGGTTGTCTCTACCATGAAGTCGGATTGGCGCAATCTTGAAAAGCACTGAAGTATTCGAGCGAACATGAGGTGAATGAATGTGTGGCTGTGGAACAAACGGCGAAGCAGATGTATTGAGAATTGAATCGACTTCTTTGGATTGATGCAACAAAGGGTGATGACGACCAGTGCAACCATTTAAACCGCAAGTTCTCTTCTTGGCGCAAAACCTTCAATTGTGCTTTGAAGAATCTAAACAAGTAAAGCAAATCAAATTCTCTTTAACAAAGGCAAGTCTCTCCGATTCTGATAAGTCTTTAAAACTGACACATTCATGGAGAGGATGTTGTTTCTTTGTGCATTTTTTGCATTGAGTTTGAGCGACAGAACCTGAAGATTGTGCTTGATGAGTTAAAACTTGCTTTGAAGATCTAGCTGAACCTTGGTTTTTCTTAGCTTCAATATTTGCGACAGTATATGGCTTCATCAAATCAGGCGGCAAATCGATAACTTTTTCATTTAAAAATTCAGCAAATTGAACGAAATTTGCATTTAAGATACCTGCTTTCTTTTTCTGCCACTCGTGGTATAAACCTGCACCAAGCTTAGAGGCTAGATTGGTCATCACGTACCCGTTGGTGAGATCTTCTTCCCTATTCATAGACCTGACATCCGCAACATAACCACTCACCTTCACTGCCCACAAACGAATTTTCGGGTCACTCTTAGAAGCTAACCTTGGAAGATTCAATAAATCCGTCGTCAGGTCGTGAACAAGTACATCGCATCGTCCAAAAATGACACGAAGGGAATTCATAATTGCGTCAGCGTCTGATGAATACTTTAAACGATCACATACCAGTTGGTACGCTTCCCCTTTCAAAGCCTTACGCAGTCGAGAAACGTTCTCTTTGTCACTGAATTTACCTTCAATCGTGGTGGACTTGAACACCTCTTCGAAATATGGCCATTCACGTCTATTTTCGCCAGAAAATGTCGGGAGCTCTTGAACATTATTCCGGTTCAGGATAGTTAGAAGCGTTGCCATTTCTTGACCTTGAATGGTAGTTGTAGGAACAGGGAAATTCTCTATGACTGGACTAGGTGGACAAAAAAGCGGTGTGGATTGTGGAACTTTGGAAATGGGACTATTATTAACATCGTTTAGCAAGGTCAGATGATTTTGCTGAATCTTTTTTAAGATTTCTAACCTATCGCTGTTCTTCTGTAAATTTGCTGGAGAAACACATGGTGGTACACAAGCAGAAAGTTTCACCTTCATTTCTTCAAGTTCTGCACGCAAAGCTTCGATTTGTTTGTCTTTTTGGGAAGCAGCAGCTTGAGCAACAACGGCAGCTTCCATAAAAATGTCCAATTGCTTCAAAGAATCTGACGAATACGGGAGTTGTTCTTTTTCTTGTTCCGGGTTTTCTGATGCGGCTTTTTTAGCAATACAATCATTCTCCCCACAGAACCAAGGGGTATTAGTGTCGTAGAGATCAGGATTAAACCCATGGCACGAATAGTGCCACCAACGAAAACATTTATCACAACTTACCATAAAGTCGTCATCTAACTTTAGACATGTTGGAGAACTGCAACATTTCTTCGAATTCGGCATTGTCAAATGTATCTTCAAATTAAAATAAAATAATAATGTTCTTTCACCGATTAGGGAATCTTCCAAATATAAATATTGGTCCAAGGCTTGAATTCAAATATATGAAAAATCGAAGCAAGAAATATTCTTGGAATTGTCCAATTTTATTTTCTAAATAAAATAACAATTAGCTATGTAATAAATTAAACTAATTAAGGGAAAATATATGTAACTTACAATTTGGTCTTGGAATGATGAAAAACAGTAAAGATTTTTAAATTAATTTCTTGATTTGAAAACAGTTAACAACAGAATGAAAAAATATTATAGAAACATAGAGAAAAATATTGAAAATTAAAAACAGAAACAATGATTGAAAATTATCAACAAAGTGTTTTTGAAAACAAGTAAAAGTAAAGTAGTTGAAAATAAGATTTTGAAAATATAAAACTTTGGCTTGATGACAGGGAGTAACACAGTGTTCTGTACTTGGTCCAATTTCTCTTTTCTCACATCCTTTTATAGGGAAAATCAGAGCTTTTGCAGATGATCTCGGCATTGCTTACTGCTCTTCCAGTCCTTTAAATTAAAGTTCTGAAATAGATCATGATATTCAACTACTTGTTTGCGAAGCATGAACTGATAGTCAATAATAAAACAAATCGTATGTTGTTCAAGTCTTACTCGCAAAGCATCACCGGACATTCCCATTATTATTAATTCAAGTGATTGTGCCGTTCATAACTTTGTTAACAGCAATTGCAGTTTTTAAAGATCATTTGATAAGGCTCTTGACTGTAGCAGTCATTGCTTTACAATTTATTGAATATGTCAAAGACTTTAAATACTTTGTCGTTACTTTTGACCAAAATTTAAAACATACAGCTTTACAATTTCTTGGAATGTCTCTATGACCCGGCACCCAACACAAATGAATTAACTGCTGTACTATATCCTTAAAAGATAATCGGCAGCTAAGATGGAGCCCAAATAACGACTTGGCTATCTGAGAAGATGCGAATATCAAAAGCTATAACCCAATATTATTTTGTTGTACAATTTGAATGACGGAAACAATTATCCTGCGTTCTTAAGTTTTTAAATGTCAAAGTAGAATTGACATTTGCCACCATTTGCAAAAAGTATAGGATCTTCCAATTGGGTGACAACTTTTGCGCCATCTTGTTTGTACGTAGAATTTATCACATTTAAATGAGTATTTAAAAAAAAATGCAACTGTAACTGCCGGATATTTTTTGTATTGATTCTAATTTAGATTGTTTATTGATCAGCGAGTAGAGATTCGTTTAAAGATCATAATTGTTAGCAGGATTTGGGAAAAGCAGTCATTACGTGTGACGAATGTTGGAGAAATAAAATCTTTCATAGAAAAAGTTAAGCAAGTGGATATTGATAGAATTTGCTTAAAAAAAGGTAACAACGCTTGTTTTAGAAACCAGAAACCAAAGTTCTCGAAACTAAACGTTAATAATAACTGGAATTTTTTTTTTTTTTTAACACACAGCTAAGATTTATTTACGAAATATTTTTGACCAATTCCTTCGTCAAGTTTTAAATTTTTCAAAATAAGCTTAATACTCGTATAATTGGAATTGGTTTATTTCAAACTTTCAAACAGCTTAGTTTTAAGGTATTAGTATGATACTGCTTAACAATTTGCTAACTTTAAAGGAGTTTACTAACTCATTCCTAATTTTAACAATTTTTTAACTAGTATCGTACTAAAAGGATCTTCTTTATAAATTGCTTTTGAACACACCTAAAACAATGTCAGTTCGTGCGAAAAAAAAACAAAGTAAACAGGCCTTTTTTGACGTTTGTAAATGTATACCAATTCTTTCAGGCAGATTAAGAACTTTATACTACGTTTTCACCAAGAGTAAATCCGCTAGAGATTTTAAATAAATCTCGAAGTGTTTTCACCAAAGAAACTGAGATTTATTTGACGTTTTCACTCTGTCTTGTCATTCAATTGTCAATTTGGACAAGAGAAAAAAAATTGTAATAGGATAGTAAACAGGAAAAAAACAGATATTTCTATTTTGCGTTGATTGTCAATGGTTTACATAGGAGAGTTCTACAAAATAAGGTTTGTTTGTTTTGCAAATCTTCTGATTGCGAGAAGATTTCAAGGAGATTTATTTTAAATCTTCATTTGAGGTGATTTATATTTGTATGGTAAATCTACGAGATTTAAAGGAGATTTATGGTAAATCCACTTAAATCCCGGATTAACCGTTGGTGAAAAAGTAGTATTAAGCTAGAAGAAGCAACTGCCAGTTTAAATGAAACTTAATGAAATATCTACTTGAAAAAATGAAATCAAAGTTCACGATGACATCTAATTAATTAAATTTTTCACTTTCATATAACAGTTGACAGTACGTGCGTATTACCTCTTACGGAATACAATGTTACTATTTTGGTCATATTCTGTCGGTAAGAGTTTTTTCAATTTCATTTACCATAGGGCAGTCAATTAGAACTAATTTTAGCAAAGCATTAATTGAATATCAAAATCTAGCTCAGCATCTAGAAGTTTACAGTAGAATGGTTTGTACTTATTGACACTGAATAATAAGGTGTGAAAAAACTCAACAGTCCCCTAGATTCATATACAAAGTTCATTTCAAGAAGGTGTATATTGGCGACTTTATGTACTCGCACTTTTGTTTACCTGGGCTTTTTGGGGATTAACCAAACCATGAAAGCAAACAATTCAACACATCAAAGCTTCTAGAAGCCGGACGAACTAATGGACAGTATGTTTTTTTTTTTTTTGTATAATCAATGGCCAAAGTGCTAACAATAAATCTATAGTGTAACCTAGTGGATAATAGAAGATGCAAAAACTTAGTTTTTCAAGTATAAAATGTAGATAAGACCTCAGAATGAGCATCAGTTTGACAGCATCCTTCCTTTGGAAAAGTTTAACATCGGAAGCACGAATATCTTAACCGTATACGCATACATCCATCATGAAAGTTTGCTTGTGTGTTTTTGGATTGATTGCTGCTGCAGCACCATTGGACGCATTTTTCCTCGATAAACTTATAGGAGGAGGCAGTAATGTTGGTGGTTATAGCGGTGGTGGCTATGGAGGCAATGGTTTTGGATACGGAAGTGGTGGATATGGCGGAGGATACGGTGGTGCCAATGTCAAAATTATTAAAGTAATTATTCCCGGTGGCGGCGGTGGTGGATACGGTGGTGGTGGATATGGTGGCGGTGGATATGGTGGCGGTGGATACAGTGATGGTGGATATGGTGGAGGTTATTCCACTGGAGTTACATATTCTGCTCCAGTTATCACTCCAGTTGTTACCCAAGTTGCCACACCCATTGCTACTGGAATTGGATATGCCGGAGGGTATTCGTCAGGAGGCTACGGTGGTGGATATGCCGGACTTCAATCTGGTTATGGTGGATACGGATCTGGCTATGGAGGATACGGATCTGGTGCCGGTTACGGTGGAGGTTATGGAGGCGGCGGCGGTGTGATATCGTGCTAGAATTAATTTGTGCTAGAATTAATTTTTAACAAGCAAATCACTTCGTTATCTCACATTGTACATTTTTCTTACCTTTTTGTAAAAAAATAAACCTCTGAGTATTTAAATATCTTATATGTAGATGAAAATAAAACGAAAAAGTTACCTTAGACTAAACTGTGCACAATTTATTCAAAGGTTTATTTATGAGGTAATGTGAAAAGATCAGAAGAAAGCTGAAACCTTTCGGAAATTGTTATTTGCAATAAAGCTCTCTGATGAAAGAACTGAGTAGGTATTTATCCTGATTAGTCTTACAACTTCACAAAAATTAAGATTAAAACATTGGATTATTTGTTTGGACTATATGAGCCATCATCATCCTCCACATTGGTCCAGCAATACTGGAATGAGATTGCTAGCCTTAGTATTAATCACAATATCACTCTTATCTGGGTTCCGGGTCATGATGGGAATGAATGGTCGGACGAGCTGGCCAGGCAAGGATCAGCCGTTCATAACTCACTTGCGCAAGGGTTCAACATTCCGCTCGGAGTTATGAGGAGCGAAATTCTCTCAATTTTTCTTAACGAATCCAATCATGTAGGTGAAGCAGTTTAACTAACTGCATTAATTTATATCTATAGAAATATTTGGCTCACCTATAATAAATCCCAAACACTTGATCTGATATGCAGATCCAGGCAAGACATAACCAGGCTTATAGCTACCTGAATTGGACACTGGTCAATAGGAGAGCATGCAGCGAAGCTAGACATTCCACACAACAATCACTGTCATAGCTGTGGGGACCAAAGGGAAAAGGAAATAGGTCCTCTCTTTCCTCGGCAAATGCCCTTCTTTGAGCAAATTAAGAGCACACTCATAAGGAAAGTGCATTTTTTGACAACATTGACGAACTTTCGGAAATGAAAATCAAAGACTTGATCTTAATTGGCTATTGTTTAGGCACCAGTCAAAAAAAGCTGTTTAGATTGGCGCAGTGTAGATGGTTGAGCCAGTGATCCAATTTCCGGATGATTCAAAAGCAAACACAATAAGAGACATCAATACGTACTAGATCCTTTATTATTTCTCAACTTAATCAGACTGGATGAATCCGTGGGTATGTCTACAATTTCCTATATCTATTTCATCTACAGGTTCATACGAGTTATGGTATCAAAATGACACACTTCAGCGGTAGTTGGGCCACACTGCTGGACTTTCGGTAGTCACCATTCCTACCGACTAGAGCTGTGATAATCGCGATTCATTCGATCTTTGTGACCCGTTTACCAAAAAGACTGATTGATTGCAATCACAGTAGACCAATTCAATCAATTCTAATATCAATCTCTTGCCACTGAAACCAATGAACATAAAGTGAACAAAACGAACGAAAAAAAGTTATGATTCGTTCATTCAACTTGTTCTCAATCATTTCACATACTAAATAGGAATGGAAATGAAACATATTGTTCATTTTATATACAATGGAAGATGGCGTGATCGAAGTCGAAGAACGATTTAAAACATTTCATGTCGGTCTTTATCTCGTTCGGGACGAAATTGTTGGATAAAAAAATGATTTTGATTAAATGAATGAGTGATTGAAAAGATGGAATCCCTGAACCAATCAACCAATGATTGATTCAATCTTTCAAAAAGAACGATTGGCACAGCTCGAGTACTCGTATCATTAACAATGAGCTGCATTGAAATTATTTTCGCAATTTTTGTTGTATCCTGTGCATTCCACCATGAGCTAACAACTTTCTTCCTATCTCCATTTCAAATTGATCGTATATTTTCCATCACCCATCATCTTGTTTATTAAAAATATTCATCGCTTTGTGCAAATCGTTAAGGATTTTTCTTTGGTTGACTACTTTAAAGTAAAATAAAAGCTGATAAAAAAACGAATATGTAATTTGACCGCTTGGTGGTGGGAAAAAAGAAGGATTGAATTTATTTCGGTGGAAATATTTCTGACTATGAAATCTTTATCTTCTGTTGGTAACCCTACTGATACACATTCATCCATTTGTCCCAAATTAACTGCTGAACACAATGGAGACGAAGCTGCAACTGGAATAGCAATCAAAATATTGAATGCACACAAATTTAATATACGAACGCAACGAAACATAGGTGCAGACAGAGCTGCAGTCGCAGCTGCAAGAGTTGGCCAAGTTTTCACTTTTACCTGCAGCATTTTTGACGCTTCAAAATCCAACTAGTCAAACCACTTGATTCAAGCTTATATAAGGTTGAAGTACAGCTTCAAGCTCTCTTAAATTCCTCATGCAATGATTTTGCTTAATACTACGTTTTCACCAAGAGATAATCCTCGATTTAAGTGGATTTACCATAAATCTACTTTAAATCTTGAAAATTTACAATACAAGTTTATTTCGTAAATCTAGTAGATTAGGAATGAATCTTGTTAAATCTTCATTGGATCAACCGTTCTATAGTTCGAACTAACCTAATATCCATATCGTGCTAAATTATTTTGATGATTTTTCATCGTTTGGCACAAATGAAACTTTCTTTCTCTCGCTTACCATTTAAAAGAAAAATTGAAACAGCATTATAATTTTGATAGGTGCTGTCAAAGTTAATCTTCTTTTTTATCTTTTAGTGCGGTGGAATCACCACATAAGTCTCTTGCCATAAATCTCGATTATCTTTTGGTGAAAACGTAGTATAATGAATTCGCAACAGATTTAAATCAGCTGACCTAAATGTTAGAGCGTGAACATGTTCTGAGCGTGTTCAGAGTGTGCTCTATGAGCTCAGAATAAAATAACTGAGCAGACTGAGTAAAATGCTTAACAAAAGCATTACAAAGATGCTAATTTAAAAAAAAATACGACAGCTATGTAAGTGCAGGTGTGTTTCAAAAAATACTCAGAGCGCTCAGGGCACGCTTGGTTCAGAGGATGTTCGGAACATGCTCGACATGCTCGGACTCTGTTCGGAGCTCTATAGTCTATACTGAACTAAAAAAGAAAAACGCCTATAGCCTCAGATGACAGTTCAGTTTGAAGTATATGATCGAAACAGGTATGTTAAATCTAGACCAAGAATTGTATGATATTATAAAACTGCTCCTTCCCAAAGTGATTGTTATAAAACTGCTTTTCTTGTTGGTGGGAAAAAATTTACACATGGACATACTCGTACATTTAGGGGAGAGTACGATAACTTGGCCGCCAAGATTTGATAACGGGTTTTTGTAGGGGCGTCAAAAACAAGCACCTTTTACTATGGGAGGGGGGGGTCTATCTCCCCCCGTTTAGGAGGTAGGGGCACTTTTAGAAAAAATGGTTTAAATTGAAACAAAAAATATTAAAAAACAACGGCAACACCTACAATAAAGTGCTATACTGCGTTTGAAAGCCAGAAGATTGTTCTATAATCCTGAATTTCAATTTTATTACTCATATTAATAGTTTTTGATAAATTCGCATTTAAAGTCCAAATTTTGATAAAAAAAACGTGAAAAAAAATGTTTAGACCGGTTGTTTTCAAAATTGTGAAATGAAATTGTAAATTAGCTTATATGTGTTTCATGTATCTATCAGTTCTTAATCGAACACAAAAAACCGCATGGTTCTATGTCTTCTGGTTTTTGAGAAAACCTCCGTTTAAGAGGTAGGGGCACTTTTAGAAAAAAATGGTTTAAATTGAAAAAAAAAAAATATTAAAAAACAACGGCAACACTTACAATAAAGTGCTATACTGCGTTTGAAAGCCAGAAGATTGTTTTATAATTCTGCATTTAAATTAAATTACTCATGTCAATGGTTTTTGAGAAATTTTTATTTAAAGTCCAAATTTTGATAAAATAACTTGAAAAAAAAAAGTTTAGACCGATTGTTTTCAAAATTTTGAAATGAAATTGTAAATTAACTTATATGTGATCCATGTATCTATCAGTTCTTAATCGAACTCAAAAAACCGCATGGTTCTATGTCTTCTAGTTTTTGAGAAAATCGAAAATTACCAAAACTACTTTTTTTGATTTTTGGTGGTGACGGTGATTCCATTTTAAGGATTAATGTTAATAAACATAATGAATCTTTGTTAGTTCAGTACCGCAATTCATTTAGCGTTACCCAGAATGCACCATGAGGAGGTAGAATTGCATCTGGGTCAGTTATTTTGTCAGTTAGTCAGGAGTTAGTCAGTCATAGTTAGTTAAAAATGGTCAAAATGTATTAAAAAGGTGTGTAAGTCTCGTCAATAAAGCCATCGTCTGTACTATAACTGTTCGTTGAGTTACTCTTTTATGGTGGGAAGCCGAGGATGTTTTGGCGGTAAAACACTTTCTAAATTTTCGCTCTGAAGGGTGGGAGGATCGATGTCTTTTAACTGTAAACCCTCACATATATCACCATCGGTATAACAAGGGTAAACTTTTTTTACATCTGATAAAAACTCTATTATTTGCGAACCCCAGTCGTCCTTATATTTCCTTTCTAGGCAGTATTTTCGATAGAAAAATAGTGCCATGTATTGGTGAACATGGTCAGAAGTTTGTTTTGGTTTTCAAGATCGTTTATTGTATTTTATATGTATTTAGTGGACATTGGATAAATAGAATAAATTTGAATTTTCTTAAATACAGATTCTGTGAATGCAAAAGAAACTTTGCATGCACTCAACCTCGCACCTACCCCAAATCCTATAGTGTGCCCAAGCAGGGGGGTTGCAGGGGGGCAGCATGCCCCCCCATACATACTTTACTGTTTATATATTGTAATGTTGGAAGCTAGCAGTGATTTATTTATGTAAGGAAGCAAAAAATATCAAACATTTTGTAGAAAAGTAGTTTTAGTTATTTTCGATTTTCTCAAAAACCAGAAGACATAGAACCATGCGATTTTTTGTGTTCGATTAAGAATTGATAGATACATGAAACACATGTAAGCTAATTTACAATTTCATTTCACAATTTTGAAAACAATTGGTCTAAACTTTTTTTTTCACGTTATTTTATCAAAATTTGGACTTTAAATGCGAATTTCTCAAAAACAATTGACATGAGTAATTTAATTTAAATGCAGGATTATAGAAAAGTCTTCTGGCTTTCAAAGGCAGTATAGCACTTTATTGTAGATATTGCCGTTGTTTTTTAATATTTTTTTTTTCAGTTTAAACCATTTTTTCTAAAAGTGCCCCTACCTCCTAAACGGGGGGAGATAGACCCCCCCCTCCCATAGTAAAAAGTGCTTATTTTTGACCTCTCTACAAAAATCCGTCATCAAATCTTGGCGGCCAAGTTATCGTACTCGTGCCTACATTTATAACGGAAATAAAGTTTTAAAGTTTTTCTTGATAAAATTTTCTTGATTTTGGCTTTTTTCCTTTGGGCATATTTTGTTAATGGAAGAATGGATCTGACAGTTTTGTTTCATCCCAGAAATTTATAAGCTGTGCGAAAAAACTTCATCAGTTAAACGAGTAACTTCGTATACTTAACCTATAGTACCATATTATTATGGAGCGTGATTTTATATTGCGAACTCTAGCTTGGTGGTGGCGCTGAAATTAGCGCTAGATTTTACAGTGGAGAGTAGGGTAACACACAAAAAAAGTTGTAAAAAAGAGAATATTTTATTATTAAATTTAGTAGAGACAAATCTAGCAAGTACTTTCCCTATACTTAAGATGTCGCCACAATCTTTCGTCTTCTTGGATAGTACTATAAGTTTTATATACAAAGGTTATAATAATAATACCTACATTTTGTATGTTCAAAATGTTCACAGCCTGTGGATGCCATACTGTACTGTCAAGTTACACGATTGAGGAGCATTTCCAAATGATACCCAATTTTTGTCCGAAAATCATTTTTAGGAACAGGGATTTTTTAGATGAATATGTATTCAAATTAAGAAGAAATATTGCCGCATATATGACAACCCAAATTCAATCGAGGTTAACCAGTTGGCAATGCATTCACAAAAAATTACTGTTTGGAGCGGATTTTTGGCTAACAGCGGCGGCGTCATGATTCCGTTCTTCCTTGGTGATGAAATCACTTTCAATAACGATCAATAATAATGAAATTCGTTAAGCCTGAATTGAATGGCATAGACATGGAAGTCATGTGGTTCCAGCAAGATGGTGTTATGTGCTACACAGCAAACGCTGCCACGATGAACATTCTAAATGAAGGAAATGAAATGATAGAAGTCAAGTGAAATATCTTTTGGAAAAATTAAAAGATTACTTTCTATAAATTATATTTTTTATTGTGATTTAGCAACAAAATTATCAAAAAAAAAAAAACAATATTTCCTGAGAAAAAATAAGATGGTATATTTGGGATTCACTTGCCAAGCTTACTTTACTTTTCGAAGTTATTTCCAAAATATACTTATTTATTTGTTGCTAACAGCTCTTTGACCACTTCATTAACAGAGGAGTGACTTCTTAAAAAAGGGAAATAAGCAATTTTTCTCTTTTTTAGACTAAATATTCGATTCTTCATTCTCAATTGAGACTTTTCAAATAAGGTGAACACTGAAAATAATATGCAAATTATATGCAAATACCCCTAGGCATAATGGTTAGTGCGTTGGACTGTCATGCAGAAGGTGTTGAAGGTGTACTGCCTCTTGTGAGAAATTGAAAAATCCTCTAAGAGTAGGTATCTCTTGACATGATTATAGGCCCCCTCAATTCCTGATAATACGCATACAGGAATGGTTGAGATTTGTAAGTCACTTGGCTTAGGCTCTCTATGAGCTGTTATGGACAATGACAATTTCAATTCTTTTCGATTTTCTTAAGGTGTGTCCAGACCAAAGAAACATTTTTTAAACATGTCAGAAAAATTTAAGAAATATTTCAGAAACATTTAAAAAACATTTCAGAAACAAAGAAACATTTCTAAAATGTTTCTGAAATGCTTTCTTTGGTCTGGACGCTCGGATCTACTCTTGACGAAAATTTTAAAAATCAAATCAAAAAAGCCAATGTATATGTATCTGAAATTTGCGAAAATATAAATTGTGATAAAGATGAAGTAGAAAAAAAATTCATGCGCTTAAAGTACAACACAGCGAGAAAAAAATTTACAGACACTCAATCTGGAAACAATGGGAAACAAAGAAACATTTCAGAAATGTTTCTCAAAGCGTCCACACCAAAAAAACAAATCAGAAATATTTCTGAAATGTTTTTTAAACAAATGGGAAACATTTCAGAAACGTTTTTTAAACAATGTTTCCTGAAATGTTTCTTTGGTGTGGACACACCTTTAGAAATAGCTGAAAGAGAATTTTCCACTTTTCCACTTTTGAAAAGTATACATAACCTAAAATTATTTTTAACGAACTAAAATACATTTAATTTTATTCGTTTAGTTTTTCGATTTATTTCACAAATGCTAGTTAAAAAACTTATAATTATAGAATTTGTTCGTAGGGTCCTATAATTAAATTTAAGTTTTCTTTATTTACAAAACTATGCTTAAACTTTCGGTTATTTTTTTTCGTTTTAATTAGCATCCTGCAGCTGGTGCACCATATTGATATCCTCCTCCACTAGCATAACCTGTTGAAATTTGAGGCGGGGAAATATTGAAGGCAGGTTGAGCTATTTGACTCCCAGCAGAATTACTCGAAACATAGCCACCACCGCTAGAATATCCTCCAGCGTAACCACTGTTTCCACTGTTAACATAAACAGGTGGGGCTACTTGGTTGTTAGAATATCCACCGGATAGATATCCTCCACCAGATGAATATCCACCACCGGAAACAGTTTTGGGAATAATTACTTTAATAACTTTGACAATAGTTCCACCACCACTGCTGCCGCTGTTGTATGATCCTCCGGAATAACCTCCACTTGAGTAGCCTCCAATTGGTCCAGTTGATATTGGATGAGAAATTATTGGTGCTTGAACCGAAATTGGTGCAGGAGCGGGAGCGGGAATGTAAGAAACTGGAATTGGAGCTGGAAGAATAGGTGCAGGTGCTGGAGCATAAGAAATTGGAATAGGAGCTGGGGCTGCAACTTGATAAGACGCTCCTCCGGAATATCCACTTCCATAGCTTCCGCCAGAACTGTATCCACCGCCATTGTATCCACTGTCACCGCCAATGAACCCACCTCCACCGCTTGGAATAATGACTTTGATGACTTTAATGTTATCTGCGCCACCGTATCCTCCACTGTATCCTCCTCCGTATCCTCCACTGTATCCTCCTCCGTATCCACCACCTCCACCGTATCCAAGACCACCTCCTCCGAAACCACTTCCTCCGCTAAACTTACTGCGACCATAACTTCCTCCACCGTAGCCAATTCCACCACCTCCCAATCCTCCACCTCCACCAGTTAACCCAAGGAGCTTATCAAGGAACGCAGCTGAAGGTGAAGCAGCGGCCACCACAGCCAGAACGCACAGGAACACTTTCATGATAAATAAAAAGACCAAACTAGAAATAATTTTAGAGACGGCAGATTGCTGGTCCACGAATAGGATGCTATCGAACTGATGTTAATTATTTGGCCTCATCTTCGTTTTATAGCAACTTCCAAAGACATGTGACAATTTGTTGTTCAAACAAAAATTCCATGTACGTTATATGACATAATAATTTCGTAGGTACTACATATATTGACATTGAACTGACCACTTTTTCTGAATCTCAATTTTTCCCACCAATGAAGCGTTAGGTGCTAGATATTATGTTTACTCTTTTGAACCTATGTAACTTCGAAAAATATAAATAGAGATAAATAGAAGCTTAACACACTTCAGATGAATTGCGTAGATTTATTGGGTACCATGCATATTGATTTCTGTGTGCCAATCCATACCTATGGAATTGAATGGGGGAATGTTGAGATTTGAGAATTCGAGTATAGCATCTAATTTGAGATTACAATGAAAGAGAAGCGGATTTGAATGTTTGGTACCCAACACGAAGCACCACCAGTTAAATCGGTTTCAAAATTGAGAATGACCTATTGTTTCTATAGACAGGGTGAATCAAATTTTTCCTGATGGACTTTTACAGATCAAAAAAGAGCAAAAGAGCAGAACGCCTTACAGAAGGGCGAGCTACGAAGGATGATCATGAACTTAAAAATTTGTCGGCTATACATATGTATATAACAGAATAATTTAAAAAAAAAAGTTTAAAACATTTTGTTACATGAAATTTCTGGTTTATAAAAAGAAAATAATGTTTTTATTTTTTAAAATATTATTTACATTTTCTGAGGCGAGCAATCTTACGAATTTTCACAAGAAGGCAACGAAGCTGATTTTTGGAGCAGCAAATTAAGAACGATGCGCCAGCACATAACCTGGGAACTCTCTCGATTAACCATGTCGAAATGAACCTTTGAAATTGAAATTGTATGTACATATTTTCTTGCAGTATATATGTATGTATACATATGTATACAAATTTTGAATTGGTATTAGCATGACTACTTAACAACTTGCTAAATTTAAAGTGGTTTACTAACTCATTCATAATTTAAAACATTTTCTAACTAGTATCGTACTAAATCAATTTTTTTTAATAAATCTGAGCACACCTATATAACAATGACAGTTCATGCAAAAAACGAAGTAAACCGACCTTTTTTGACTTTCTTTAATGCCAAATAAGAGTCATATGAAGTAAGCACGATACTAAATAAAATGTACGACTAGGTCGCACGAACTTGCTCCTATGTAATAGACCAGGAAAGGTGTAGCGACACAGACACTGGCTGAACTCAGCCTAAAACAAAACCGACTGAACTTGTTCACTTGACGAATGAGTGGAAAAAGGTCATGATGGATCGGTAGATCGAAAAAACCTACAACAAAGCCATTCTGGTATCGCCTCTTTCAGCGGCTACATCTCGCCTTCTGCGACCAATATAAATTGTTGAAATCAGCTTCGAAATATATTAATAAATTGAAATAATTAACTGTGTTTCATTATACAATAAAAACAATATATATATAGATGAGTGCGATCCTATAACTGGTGACCCCGATAAACGAACACCAAACATCTCGAAAGAGCATCGCAAGTTCTTCAAGCACACGACGAACGACACATTGGTTGCCCCGCCGTATCATTAAAATCAGAACTTGTAATCATCATCAACCTTTCGATACAACGACGTCACATTATCCCGTTGTAGCACCATCATCAAAACCGTCAACCATATACAGTACATCAAACATACGACATCACGTTATCCGTTATCCGTTATACCATCATCATCAAAACCGGCAATCGTAGTCAGCAGATCAATATACGACGTCACATCCATCGTCTGGCAATACCAACAACATCAGAAACGGCAGTCATCTTTAATCCAATACAAATTTAACATCATAGCATTAGAAAAGACCAGCTAGCATTAGAAGACAGTACTGAAATTAGAATTGAAGTCCTGCTGACCGAAAAGATTTCGCAACGTGGGAATTTTATCTATTTTAAAGTATCAAGTCAATATTTTTTGTTTGAAAAATTGAAAATTAATTAAATTTTAATTATCTAAATATAATTATCAGTAATTTAACATTTCCCTATATTTTCCGTGTAAAGGTTGATCGATTTGCCGAACTCATCAGACAAACTCACAAAATGACTGGAATAAAAATACCAATAGAAACGGACGGACAACAAAACGAAGGGAACAACACCCAGTCAACCAGCACTTTTTTATCCACTGGAGAAATCTCAGGGAACAATGTGACTCCAACAGAACAAGTAAGCGCGTTAACTTTCAAAAATCTGCCATTTTGGTCCAACAACCCTGATGTGTGGTTTGTTGCGTTAGAAGGTCAATTTTCGGTAGCGCAGGTTAGATCGGATAACACGCGGTATTTTACAGCTTTAGGCTTACTAGATGCGCGCACTATTAACATTTGTAAAGACGTCATAATGAACCCACCCTTAAGTGGACTTTACGAAAATTTAAAATCGACCGTTTTATCTCGCCTTTCGGAATCCGAAGAAACGCGACTAAATAAACTCTTAAACGATACACCTTTAGGTGATCGGAAACCAAGCGAGCTCTTTCGTGAAATGCGAGCATTAGCAGGATCCCAAATTTCAGAATCGGTTCTGAGAAGTATGTGGATACAAAGGCTTCCTCCTACCGTGCAGGCCATCGTTATAGGTAACGCGGAAAAAGACTCTGAAATTGTTTCAAGCATTGCGGACAAAATATTAAGCAATTTATCTATCCAAAACGGTGTTTCACTTCTATCTAATCAAACCAGGGACTCAACGTCCAATCCGAATAGAGTTATGCAAATTGAAGCAAACTTCGAACACCTACAGAGAGATATTTCAGAATTAAGAAATCAAATGAATGGACGACCGCAACGTGGTAGGTCAAATTCTCCAAGACATAGATATTCTCGGCGGCGACGGTCTAATTCACACGAACGCATAGATTCTTCAATTTGTTGGTACCATAGAAAATGGGGAAGCAAAGCAAGATTATGTAATCAACCCTGTAAGTTCAGGGAACAAAATAACAAACATTCGGAAAACTAAAAGCCCAGTCGATTGCGACTTGCGATTCGGGCTGCTTTCAAAATTGTCGCCTTTTTATCCACGATTTTTCTAATGGATTTAAGTTTCTTATTGATTCAGGTGCAGATATATCTGTCCTTCCTATTTCATCTATTTTCCCTAGACCTCAACCTAGTGGAAGGTTATTATACGCAGCTAACGGTTCTCCAGTCCGAATATTTGGACGTAAAAAACTAACAATTGATTTAGGTTTTAAACGAAAATTCACTTGGGTATTCATGTATGCTGACGTAGATAAGCCTATAATTGGAGCAGATTTTCTCAAGACTTTTGGTCTCTTAATAGACATTCGAAATAGACGCTTGTTGGACCCTTTTAACCAGCAATCGGTTGGAAAAATAGTGGTGGGCCCTTCGTGTGAATTATCAATTTTAAATAAGGACCGTGTTAGCCAGGAGGTTATGAACCTTATTAAAAAATACAACATTGTATCTAACGGTAACATTTTTGTGCGCCCAGTACAACATAATGTTACACATCAAATAGATACAGGAAAAATCAGACCTTTAGCTTGTAAACCACGCCGACTCGCTCCCGACAAATTAGAAATAGCTAAAGCAGAATTTAATTTTCTAATGCAACAAGGTATATGTCGACCCAGCAGTAGCCCTTGGGCCTCACCTCTTCACCTTGTCAAAAAGAAAAACGGTGAATGGAGACCTTGTGGTGACTATCGCAGGCTGAACGCCTCCACGGTGCCAGACAATTATACCCCTCCCCCAATTCAAGATTTCGCTAACGGTCTTGAAGGTAAAAAGTTATTTTCGGTGATTGATCTAGTTAGGGCATATCACCAGATACCCGTACATCCTGATGATATCCCTAAAACTGCAATTTCAACTCCCTTCGGCCTTTTCGAGTTTTCAAGAATGACATTCGGATTAAGAAATGCAGCACAGACTTTCCAACGATTCACCGACTCGGTTCTAAGGGACTTACCATTCTGTTTTCCCTATATTGATGACATACTGGTTGCTTCAGAAAATGCTTCGGAGCACTTACAACATCTCAATTTGTTATTCGCCAGGCTCGAAAAATTCGGTTTAGTTATCAATACGGATAAATGCAAATTCGCTCAGGCCACAATCAAATTTCTAGGGCATTTGGTGTCCGCCGAGGGTATTAAACCGTGTCCCGAGAGAGTAAAAGCGATATCCAATTTCAAACGCCCAACCAATATTCAAGAACTCCGTCGTTTCCTAGGAATGATTAATTTTTATAGGAGGTTCATTCCAAAAGCAGCAGTATCTCAAATACGTTTGACAAAGTTCCTAAAGGGACGAAAAAAGAAAAGCGATAAATCACCAGTTAACTGGGATAGCGAATCAAACGAGTCCTTTCAAAAATGCAAAGACGAATTGTGCAATTCGACCCTGTTAGCTTTTCCAGCAAGTAATAGGCAAATATCACTTTATGTCGATGCGTCGGACGTAGCGGTAGGCGGCGTCTTACAACAAATGGATGATCGAGGGTGGCAACCTCTCTCTTTTTATTCGGCAAAGTTGAATGATAGTCAAAAGAAATATAGTGCTTATGACAGGGAATTGCTAGCGGCATACCTATCTATTAAACATTTTCGTTTCCTTTTGGAAGGAAGAAATTTTCGTATTCTTACGGACCACAAACCACTCACTTTTGCTTTCAAACAGAAAGCAGACAAAGCATCCCCCAGGCAGTTGAGACAGCTCGATCTTATATGGCAGTTCTCAACTGACATACATTACGTACCTGGTAAAGAGAATGTTGTCGCCGACACGCTCTCAAGGCTCGATGAAGTATCGTTACCATCTAGTATAGATTTTGAAGCAATCGGCAAAGCTCAAATCGAAGATGAAGAGCTTCAAAAATTCATGTCAGTTAAATCATCACTGGAACTACGAAAAATTACCTTCGCTAACTCACCACTCACTCTTATTTGCGACACATCAACAAAAAATCTACGTCCATTCGTACCAACAAATTTTCGAAGGGATGTCTTCAAAAGCATACATGACCTGGCACACCCCGGCACTAGAGCTACAGTGAAAATGATAGCCAAACAATTCATTTGGCCTTCAATGAACAAAACATGTAGAGAATGGGCAAGATCCTGTCCAGAATGTCAGAAATCAAAAATTTCAAGACATGTTAAAAGTCCTCTCGGACATTTTGAACCCGTTTCAAAACGTTTCGACGAGATCCATATTGACATAGTTGGACCTCTCCTGCCTTCCGAAGATTTTCGTTACCTACTCACTATAATCGACAGATATACGCGATGGACAGAGGCCGTTCCTCTACGCGATATTACTGCTGAAACAGTAGCCACCGCATTGTTTAAAGAATGGTTTGCACGTTACGGAATACCTACCTCAATAGTAACCGATCAAGGAGCGCAGTTCGAATCGGCACTTTTTAACGATTTGTGTAAGAAATTAGGCATAAAACATAATAGAACTACGGCTTATAACCCCAAGGCCAATGGTTTCGTTGAAAGATGGCATAGAACATTAAAAGCCTCTCTCAAATGTCACAATGACCCACAATGGACAAAAAGCCTCCCATTTGTACTTTTAGGACTACGTTCGGCTTATCGGGAAGAATTTAAAACGAGTGCTGCGGAGCTCGCATTTGGAAAAACAATTCGCTTACCTTCCGATATTTTTACATCCGAAAAAACATCGGTCAATCAATCGGATTTCGCAAAACAATTGGGTGAATATTTTAAAAAAATTCAACCTAGCCTGCCTTCGTGTCATCGCCAAGAAAAACCGTTTGTTTTTAAAGAACTTAAAACATGCTCACACGCGTTCATTCGTGTAGACAAGATCCGAAAGCCATTACAGCGACCTTATGACGGCCCATTTGAAATAGTATCGCGAAATAATAAAACGTTTAAACTTTTAGTCAACGGAAATGAAATAACAATCGGCATTGACCGTTTAAAACCTTGTTTCGGTTTAAATTTAGACTTTGATGAGAGACAACATTCGGGAAAGCTACAGAAACCGATTATTAAAACTAAAAAGAAAGTAACATTTGCAACAAATCACATACCAGAACATCAAGGATACCGAAGTAGGTCCGGACGACTCATTGTGCGTCCTTTAAGATATCGTTGAATCCAGTTCCCTGGGATTCAACTGGTGGGGGAGTGCTGTAGCGACACAGACACTGGCTGAACTCAGCCTAAAACAAAACCGACTGAACTTGTTCACTTGACGAATGAGTGGAAAAAGGTCATGATGGATCGGTAGATCGAAAAAACCTACAACAAAGCCATTCTGGTATCGCCTCTTTCAGCGGCTACATCTCGCCTTCTGCGACCAATATAAATTGTTGAAATCAGCTTCGAAATATATTAATAAATTGAAATAATTAACTGTGTTTCATTATACAATAAAAACAATATATATATAGATGAGTGCGATCCTATAAAGGAACACAGATACTATAGTTCCAACTCTATTATTATCTGTGATGTAACTTTATTATCTGTGCTAGGAATTTTAAAAACTAATGTTATTTATTAGAGAAAACTGTTCATAAGGATACAATTTATTTTTAAACTCTTTTAGTAGTAATTGTAATTGTAAGGCGTTGTAGTGGTTTCTTAAAAAAATAAGCTTTCATATACAAATTTTTTAAGACATTTTTAAGAAAAAAATTTGGCACGCCAACTTAAGGCTTTTGTACGAATAAAAATTAAATTATCAAAAACAATACTGAGCCGTTTTTGAGATATCGAGTTTTTCAAAAAAAAATATGATTTTTTTTCAAAAATTCAAAAAAATATTTTTTTAAGTTTCGAAATGCAATATTTTTCAAACTTTTTAGAAGCTTCTCTATGAAAATTTTTATTAAAATCCGTTATGCCAATAACGAGAAATTTAAAATTCGAAAAAATGGTTTTATGATGGTATTACTGACTGTACATATATTTTTATTACAATATAGAACGTAAAAATTAATTGAAAGAACAAAAATTTTATCAAAATTCTTGGAACCGTTTTCGAGAAAAATACGACTTTCGAAAACCATTTTTTAACATGGTGGGTACCGTTATTTTTAGGTAAAATAAAGTTTTTTTTTTATCGCAAATATTGTTGATTATATTAAGATACTTTTACTTATCAAGTTTGAAAAAAAAATCGAGTATGGTGTTTTCGAAATACATATTGAGTTTCCAAAAAAAAATTGAAAATTTTTTAAAAAATCCAAAACAAACAAATTTAAAAATTTGAATACGCAATAATATTCAAACTTTGGAGTAGCTTCAGCATGACAAACATTTTTTTTTTTTTTTTTTTTTCGTGGGTAGGTGAAGAATCTTCATAGACACTATGAGCCCGGTACTCATAGTAGTGAGAGATTTTTACTCACTAAAAAACACCTCCCTTTTGTTCTTGCGACTACAACTAAGTTACCTTATCAAGTAGTTTTAATTTCATTATATTATAATCACGTTTTGCAGGAAGCTCCCCACTGAGAGGACCTGCGGATACCACATTTAGAGCGGATAATCCTTATGGCGCTAGGTCGAACGGTCTCGTTCTTTGAAGTCGGCGCACAAGGTTTGTCTCATCAATTGTTTGTCGAATAATTCTATTGCTATGGTTATTTAAGTGAGTTCGTAGCTTTCCAGCGAAAACTGCTATTTCATCTTCAACAGTTGGCAATCGTAAGTCTCTGTGTAAATCACTGTTTCTAATGTACCACGGAGCATTAACGATTTCTCTGAGAACTTTGCTCTGAAAAGTTTGTAGTATTTGTCTATTGCTTGGTTTAGTACAACCCCAAAGTTGTATACCGTACGTCCATACTGGTTTTATCACTTGCTTATAGATAAGCAATTTATTGTAGATGCTAAGTTTGGAATATCTTCCAATAAGCCAATTCATTTCACGTAATTTATTTTCAAGTTGATCTCGTTTCTTTTTAACGTGAGTTTTCCATTTAAGCTTAGCGTCTAGTGTCATTCCTAGGTACTTTGCTTCATTAGCATATGGTATTTGCACCGAATTAATGTAGGTGGGCAGATTGGTAATTTTTTTGTAAGTAAAATTAAAATTAACATGTGTTGATTTGGACTCATTAAGAACAATTCGCCATTTCTTAGTCCATACCGAAATTTTATCTAGAGCTCGTTGGAGCTTCTCGGTTGCAGATTCAACTGAATCGGATGTTGCAAGTATAGCCGTATCGTCGGCAAACGTACCTATTATGGTATCTTCTTCTTGAGGAATATCGCTAGTGTATAGTACGAACAGAATCGGACCGAGAACACTTCCCTGGGGAACACCAGCATTGATTTCCTTAAAATCCGAATATTCCCTCCCTTGCTTAACTCGAAATAGCCTATCTTCGAGGTACGACTCAAGAATGTAATATATTTGATCCGGAAAGACCTGCCTTAGTTTAAACTTTAGGCCATCGTGCCAGACCTTGTCGATTAAAAATCAAAAACAAAACAAAAAAAATGATTCCAGGGGCGCTACCAAAAATAACAATTTTTTGGAAAAATTTTGTCAACTATTACCTAGCTTAAACTAAATGTAATTTTATGAATTTAAAAAAAAATTCTGTGGGACAGTTTTTGAAAAAAAAAATATTTATAAAATTTTGAAAAAAATTCGTATGGCAGGTACAGTTACATATTTTTGGTCTTAAAAAAATAAGAAAAAAACGTGTGGGGGCGAAATAAAAAATGATATCTATCAAGTTTAAGGAAAATCGACCGAGTTGCTTAGGCTTTTGTCGAAAAGACAGAATTGCGAGACGAAACGCTACCATCGTAATGTTAACTTTGATCAAAATCTCGAGTTCGATTTTTTTTAGGGTAGAGAGAGTATTATGCTATATTCTATTAAAACTTGCAAAATCGACGTTTTAACCTGGTTTTATACTAAATCAGGTTTAATATCGTACTATAGTTCAACTAAAATTTTGCGCCTTTGTATTTAAGTTTATTTAAAACATCTTGACTGCCTTGACTTAATGTTTGGCCTGATTGCAGATTATTCAATAAAATTAAAGGCGTTTCAGATAAAAATCAATTCCTGCAGGAATCTCACGCTGAAAACTTTCAGTAAAGCCCCACTTTTTTTATGAAAAGGTAATTTTAAGCGGTCGAAGTGGGAATTAGTGAAACGTTGTGTTGATTTAGAGAAGGAAGTTGAATTAAATAGAAATAACGGCAAAACGAAAAGGTGTCACGTGAAGTCATATTATATCGATATTTTCTAGCATTAAGTTTACGGTTTTAAATAATAACAGATGACGTCTCTTCGTACAAGGAAAAATCGAGAAAGCTAACCCAAGTGGGACTTTTCGCAAAAAAATATGTTACTTTTAAAATAATTGAGATCCCATCTTCAAACTTACATACATACAGAACTTTAAGGGAAAAGAAAAAAAAAATCAAAATGTGTTCAACTAGTACTGAAAACTTTAATTAAACTGCTAACATCCGGTTTTCTAATAAACAATCATTTTTTTTGCCGGAGAGCCACGCACTTAAAATTGTGCATCTTTATTTTGAGACTTACAAAAATCAAATGCACGACTGGTTCGCACTAACTTACTCCTATGTAATAGAAAACGAATGTTATTAGAGAAAACTGTTCATAATGGTAAAATGAATTTCTTAAATTCCTTTAGTAATAAGAGATAAAAACAGAATGCTATATGAATTTAAGCAAGAGCAAAAATTATAAGTCGTTGTAGTTGTTCCTTAAAAAAATAAGGTATTACATACAAACTTTTTGAAACATTTTTAAGAAAAAATTGTGGTATGCCAATTTTAAGTTTTTATTATTGTACGAATGAGAACAAAATTTCCAAGAAAAATACTACGCCGTTTTTGAGATATCGAATTTTCAAAAAAAAAAAATGACTTTTTTCCGAAAATTGAAAAAAATATTGTTTTTTAGTTTTGAAATGCAATGTTTTATAAACTTTTTTACAAAAAATTTCATTAAAATCCGTCATGCCGATAATGAGAAATTCAAAATTCTAAAAAATCGTTCTGTGGTAGGTACAGTCAGTAATATCTTGTTTTCAAAATTTTTTTTATTAAATTATAGATCGTAAGAATTAATTGAAAGAAAAACAAAATTAACAAAATTCTCGGAACCATTTTCGAGAAAAATACGATTTTCGAAAACCATTTTTTATTATTTGTATGAAGGGTACCGTTATTTTTAGGTACATTAATTTATTGTTTTTCATATCTTGTAGATTATATTAAGAAACTTTTATTTTTAAAGTCTCAAAAAAATGGAATATGGGGTTTTCAAAATATTGAGTTTTCAAAAAAAAACTTTGAAAACTTGTTTAAAAATCCAAGCAAATATAACCAAAAATAACCATTTTTTTGGAAATTTTTTTCAATCATTACCTAGCTTTAACTAAATGAAATTTTTTGAATTTAAAAAAAAAATCTGTGGGACTGGTTTTGAGAAAAAAAATTATTTATAAAATTTCGAAAAAAATCGGCGGGTACTGTTATTTTTAGTCTAAAAAAAACAAAAAAAACCTGTGGAGGGGGGGGGGGGGGAATTAAAGCCCGCATCTACCAAGTTTGAAGAAAATCGGTCAATCCGTTTAGGCTTTAGTCGAACAGACAGACAGACAGAATTGCGAGACCCACTTTTTTAGTCTTCGCTATCATCGTAATGAGTTCGATTTTTTTCCGAATGCATAACTCGCAAGTAAAAATCTTAAAAGTTAGCCAAGTTGGCTAAAATTTAGATTAAAATGTTAACTTCCGGTTTTTTAACAAAACAAATAATCAATTACCGGTTTAAATTTCATAAATTAAAAGAAACATCTAATCTACCATATGGACCAAAACGCGGACTGTTACGTTACATTCATACGCATATTTTAATACAAATTTACCTGAAAATATATGAAACTAAATACTTTTTCAATATCTATTATTTTTTCTCAAAATAAACTTCCTAACTAACATTTTCTATTAATTTAAAAATCAGTGAGGCCTGTCATTTAAACGCTAAAAATGTTTTAGCAGGACTGTTACGTTACATGAATTTGGAAGTAGATTTTGAGGTTGCATTACATTATGCAATAAGTCTGCTCTTTTAGTGTACTATTTCAAACGTGAGGTACGAGGTTTCTGAGATTAAGAAAGGAAGTAGCAAATAAAATATTAATTACACTAAATACTGTATTTTTAGATTCTGTGGAAAGAAAAATGTTGGGACTGTTACGTTACATGAAAAGACTGTTACGTTACACGTTCGATCTTGGCTCTTTTAAGAGTTAAAGTCAGCATCAAAAATATTCGAAAATTGTCCGTCCTTTTTAAACTTACGTTACGATCGTAACGTTTATTTCCTTCATGGTATCTCTTTCGTAACGGAAAAAACCGACGTTTACTAACGCGTGTATTTGACGTTAACGCTAATAAATTAATAAAGTGTTGATTCGTGTCAAATAAGCAAAGAAGAATCATGGATAGTGCAGCAGTGTTATGAATAAAGAAAATTAAATAAAGAAAAAAGAATATTCTTAAGAAATATATTAAATATTTTCTAACTCAGATACAGCGTAATTGTAAATTATAAAAGTTTTTTCGTTTTTAATTTTTCTTTGAAAAATTTTCCACTTATAATTTGCTGTCGGAGAAATCGGAAATCAAATATCTTCATAAATCGCATGAATTCACCATGCGTTGCTGCCATTTTGATATTTTATCGGTATGCAACGCAAGGATTTGACATTTTCAACGCACACAAACTTTATTTTCGTAGATTTTTCCGATTGCCCTATCGGAACGGCTACAATCATACAAAATTCGTGCATTTCGTAGAAATCGCACAAATCATACAAAATTCGTGCATTTCGTAGAAATCGGAGAAAATTACGTTCCGATCGGGTACGATGATAAGGCTCATAGTTTTTGTTCTTTTGGGTCTTACTAAGCTTTCCCTAAACGTTAGAAGTATGATTGAGGCTATGAAATCAACATAGTTACAATTTTTTAATTTGAAACGAAAAAAGACTGATACGTTACAAACTGTTTTCTGTTCTAAATAAACAACGGCGTTATTTAGTACACAACAGAATTATTATTTTATTTTTAAAATAGACTAAAACTACCCGGAGAAAATATGGTTTTATTAATATGTTGAAATAATAGAAGCTGGAAAAATAAACTTTTAAGGTTCTTACACTGTTTATTACATCAAATATTGCGGTGGGTTTCTTCATTATTTTAAATGCTGATTTCAATTTGTTTTTCCAAATATTTAAGCCCTATACTTTTAACAAAACTTACTTAATGTGACCAAAATGGATAACACTTAAAAAACTAAATTTGAACTAATAAAACCTACCATTTTGTTTCGTTTTGTATTTTAATTTTTTTTTTTTAATTTTAAGGAATCAAAGAAAAACGTGTTTATCGTGAAGTAAGTAACGAATATCTCTTTGAAATCTATGTTACTCGTTACTTTGGGATGTATAAAAAATAAAAATGGTGAAAAGCCCGCGAAATTTGAAATATTTTTTTTTGTGGTTTCGTTTTTCGCGTTTTGGTCCATATACACCACCATTAACATTTTTTTCTATCGCTTTATTTAATGTATCATCATTTTTTTAAGAACCCGCACCCATGGCATGCTGAAGCTTTAAAAGCCAATAACTCCAGCACCAGACCTCAAACTTCAAAATCCTTTTCTTGACCTTTTTTTAAGGACAAACTACGAGTACAAAATCAATTTACTCATAAAAGACTCCTATGCTTATTTTTTTTTTTTTCAGAAAGCAAACTATTTAAGGAGATTCTTAAGCGATTCCAACAACGATTTTTTCTCTAATTACATCCATATTTTTATGTATACATAAAATTTTTACTTGCGATATAGGTACAAAAGAAACAAAAATTATCAACATCAAATTACAATTTTCGTAAGCCATTTTTACTTGCGACATATAGATTTATGTAGGTACTATATGGCAAGTTAAGCATTCGTAAAACAAATCAAACTCGAGATTTTAATTAAACTTGACATTACGATGATGGGCAGACAAAATGAGTGGGTCTCGGAGTTCCGCCATCTGTCTATCTGTTCGACTACAAATTAAGAAGCTCAACCGATTTTCTTTAAACTTGATAGATAGCATTCTCAATTTTTTGTCTGCACATATTTTTTATTTTTTTATTAAACACCAAAAATAACGGTACCTGCCATAATATTTTTTTTGAATTTTTTTCTGAAAAACTATTTCACAAATTTATAAAAAAATCCCAAAATTTTATTAATTCCAAGCTAACTTGAAATTTTTTCGAAAAACGGATATTAATGGTATCCCCTATGATGGAACCATTTTTTTTTTCGTTATTGATTTTCTCAAAAATGGTAGGTACAACCAATTTTGATTATTTCTTAATGCTTAAGCTCCCCAAAAGTTTGGATAGAACTGTGTATTCAAATTTTCAAACAAACAATTTTGGGATTTTTTCTTAAACTTAACAATTAAAAGTTCTTAATACACTCTACAAGATATCTAGCTACAATTAAAAAGGCATTTGCACGTCTCGAGTATAACACTACATCTTTGGGCAGGTGTAGCACAAACTTCTCTGGATTTATTGGATATGAGTCCAGAACAGAGTGTTAAATCGGATAGGAAACGGAGCTATTATGGAATCATTCCCATTTCTTGAATGGTCCATATATTTTCTTGTTTAATCGCTTCTTTCACAAGCAATGCTCACTCGAAGTAGCCAGTTGCATTCCTCTCCTCAGTCGGTTTATCCGCGATATCTGTTTTGCTAGGAATGCTCATCAATTCACAGCCGAGCCTAATTTCTGACATATCGTCAGACAGAGATTCGTTTTTTAGTCGCACAACACGATTATTAAATAATTTACCCGACACTTTTAGTAGTAAGAGATAAAAACAGAATGCTATGCAAATATTTATAAATTTATGCAAGAACAAAAATTATAAGTCGTTGTAGTGGTTTCTTAAAAAAAATAAGCTTTTATATACAAATTTTTTAAAACTTTTTTAAGAAAACAAATTTGGTACTCCAACTTAAAGATTTTACTACTGTAAAAATATAAATTTAATTCCCAAACGAAAATATTGAGCAGTTTTTTCAGATATAAAATTTTCAAAAAAATGTTGAAATGTTTCAAAATTTTTAGAAGTTTCTCTACAAAAAATTTCATAAAAATCCGTTATGTCGGTAATGAGAAATCCAAAATTTGAAAAAAATGGTTCTATGGTAGGTACAGTCAGTAATATCTTACTCGTTATTTCAAAACTTTTTTTTTACTAAATTATAAATCGTAAAAATAATTTCAAAGAAAAGAAATTTTATCAAAATTTGCCGTTTTCGAGAAAAATACGATTTTTGAATACCATTTTTTTTACATTTGTATGGTGACTGCCTTTATTTTTAGTTAAGATAATATTTATTTTTTTTTTTCAAATCTTGTAGATTATATTAGGAAACATTTATCTATCAAGTTTGAAAAAAATTGAGCATTTCGATTATATTTCGAAAATATTGAGTTTTCAAAAAAAAATCCAAAAAAATTTGTTTGAAAATTTGAATACACAATAATTTTCAAGGAATCTTAGCATACAAAAATTATCAAAATCAGCTGTACTGTTTTTGAGAAAATCAAAAATAAAAAATGGTTCCATGGCCCATGGGGGAACCATTGATAACCACTTTTCGGAAATTTTTTTTAACCATTACCTAGCTTTAAATAAAAATATTTACAAAATTTCAAAAAAAATTCGTATGGCAGGTACCGTTATTTTTGCTCTTAAAAAAAAGGAAAAAACGTATGGGGCGAAAAATTTAAAATGATATCTTCCAAGTTTAAATAAAATCGGCCGAGTAGTTTAGGCTGAACCGACAGACAGACTGACAGACAGAATTTCGAGACCCACATTCTTAGTCTTCGCAATCATCGTAATGTCAACTTTGATCAAAATTTCGAGATCGATTTTTTTTTCGAATGCATAACTTGCCTTATACATAGTTTACCTATAAGTCGCAAGTAAAAATGTATAAAAAAAATATTGTTTTTTATTTAAAAATGACGAATACCTAATATCGTAATCGTATTTTTCTCAAAAACAGCACCTAGAATTTTGATAGTTTGTTTTCCTCTCTGTTTTAACGATCTATAATTCAATTAAAAAAAAATTGAAATTAAGATAATACTAACTGTACCTTCCATGGAACCATTTTTTCGAAATTTGAATTTCTCGTTATCATTATAGCGGATTTTAATTAAATTTTTATAAAGCAGCTTCTAAAAATTTTGAAGAACATTTCATTTCAAAACATAAAAAAAAATATACATATTTTTTGAATTTAAAAAAAAAATATTTTTTATAATTCGATATCTCAAAAACAAATTTGATTTTATTCGTAAGATAATAAAAACTTAAAGTTGGCGTTCTCAAATGTTTTCTTAAGAATGTTTTAAGAGTTTTGTATATAAAAGCTTGTTTTTTTTTAAACCACTACAATTTACAATTTTTCATAAAAAATAAAGAGAAAAAGCTTTACAATGTTTCAGGCAGTAATATTTCGAACATTTAAATGGGAATATATATATGTATATATTTCAAGTTAAATTGTTAATTAGAATGCACTGTATGGGCTTGTTAGTGACTTTCAGTAATTTCTTCGTAAAGATCTTATATCGCATTTCTAGCGTGAAAATATAAACCATTTTGGTGAATCCAAGGTTTACCACTTGAAAAGCATTTTAAAGAGTTTGGCATGATGGATGAACATCGGATCCACTTCTTATCTACGATTATTACGTACTCAATACGTGGCGAAAGTTGGAAGCATCTTGAAATTCATTTTTTTGTAGTTAAACAATTAAATCAAACACAATTATCTATAAGGTGTTATTTTCGCTCGATCCATTGAACGACTACTTATTTCCAAAAATTAATTTATTCAGGTAAAGCTGGTGTTTAATGACTTGGGATTGTTAGTTTTTGTTGGTTTAAAGGTCTAATTCACGATTAATTAACAAAAAATTGTATGTCAGGGCCATCATAATTGAATCTCCAATAATTATGAAGCAAACCAGAAACTACGAGTAATCTTAGTATTAAGTCCTTAACATCAAATACAATCATGATAAGATAATATTTCTTAGCAAAAATTGCGTGTTGCAGTTAAAATGCACTCATGCAAACCGAATATGATTTTAAGAGAAAAAAAAAATACTCAAATTACTATATAAATAATGTTTACAAAAACCCTCCTGTCACTCATTAAGAACTTTACAATTAAAGCCTACTATGGACAATAAATTATATTGTTCACTACTTTGCCTGTTTCTTTTTATTGCTGAAGTAAGGCTTTTAATGTCAGAGCCAATCAACAAGGAAGGTAAAAAGTTTGATAATTTTTTAAGAAAGATAATTTTAATCATCTGAATGAATTGTAATATTTTTCTTTAGAATATGGTTCACCGATTCGTGTTTCATCTGCAGTTTTTACTATACAGGGAAGTGAAAGAAAATCCTCTGCAGAAAAAAAGCCGGATGGGAAATACAAGGCAAACGGTGAATGGATAATTAATTCTGAAATTCAAGCAAGTAGCGACGAATATCTCAAATTTGCTGGGGTAGTTGGAAGTGGGCATATTTATATTCCAGTCACGTCTGATAAACAATTTGGAAAGGTTAAAGATGGTGTGCTTGATATGTCCGATTGGTGAAGAAATAAAGTAATTTTATTTAAATAGATATTTAATCTGCAGGCGATTCTTACTGTTTTCTTAATTGTTTTTTTGATGTAGTTAACAAAACTTTATAGTCCTATTTTTGGAGGATTATGAATTGAATCTCAATAATCATGATAATATAGGAAATTTTTTCATTCACGTCAGTTCCGCGGGACAACGATCGCATGCTCAGTACTGTGGGCATTGAGTCCTCTCGCTACCCTCATTTCTCAAGATAAGGAAAATTATAGGTAAAGGATACAAATAATTCAGAAAAACCTTTTTAAATTTTGAAAGCTATGTTCCAGCTACATAGTTCAATAACAATGTACAGCAAAATTGGCTGAGAAGTGTGACGTGGAGTCACGCGAAGTATTCTGCTCATGCGAGGAAGTTCACCACACTGCAAAGCCACACCGTATGTTAGTATATAATAAATGATTAATCCGGAGTTGGAGACGTTTTTGACCAAATTGTAGACAAAGTCGTTTTCGAGATATAATATAAGATTTTCATAACGTCTGTCTGGCAGATACCGTTAGATTTGGAGCTAAAACAAATGTATGCAGACAATCGCTTCAGCGGAATATGGTGTAGACATACAAACAGGCAGACGCAATTGCAAAACTTGCCTTCTGGTCCCTACACACATATTAGAGTAGAACTAGAATCAGTGCCAAACTTCATCGTAGACCCATACTTCCTTCATACAAACTATACTGAACTCCAAAAGAACAGATTCCCCTTGTTGTACCAATATTAAATAACATTTCCTACAAATAAAATTCAACGATCTATTGATCACATTTAAAACGAACCTATCCAGTTTTTTTTATCACAAAGTATCTTTCAACTATAACACGGCCATCTTGCAATTTTCATCGTTCTGGATGAAAACTTGTATTCTTCATTTTAATATATACATTTTACTACTTATACATTCAAAATAACTATTAAATGTTTTTGAAAGGCTTTCAGGCTATTTTATTCAAAAACAATAAGCTTCAGTGATCATATGTTTTGTTGCTAAGCATTAACTTGTATTTCATAATTTGTATACCATATAAAACCAACTTCACAACATCAGAGACAATTCTTTTCTCTATTTTGGTTTAAAATAAATTCACGATCAAATAAAAATAAGCTCAGAAAAGTATCTCACAGTCAGTCTTAAACTTCTCTTTTAAATAAATTATACATATACTCGTACGATACATATTAGCTCAAATGAAATCAGCTTGTCTACTTATATTTACAAATGGTTTAGGAGCAAATAGTAATATATGAGCATATTACTATTTGCTCCTAAGCCATTTGTAAAAATAAGTAGACAAGGCTTACCTCACAAGCGTTAGCTTGTATTACACCAATTAACAATCAATTGCAATCAATTCTTGAAGCTCTGTGGTTTGTCTAGCTTAATACGAATATAGTGCAAGACCAAATAGCAATAAGCTCAAAGGTTCTGCTCACAAACTCACAAGAAAACACGGAGAGAACGAGAACTGGAGTTAATTATTTCATAAAAAAAACCCAAACAAAAACCTTCAAAGTACAATTTACTTTGATTTGATTTCCTCCACTATATCTTAACAAAATGCACACTCTCCTTCAACCCAAGTTAAGACTTCCAGTACAACTCTTCGACAATATCACACAATTTCTGGAAAAACCACTTATTGACAAGAATTTAATTGCAATGAACAACGACTGCTACAATCCGTATTTTGTATAGTTTTGATAAACCGCCAACCAAACTGGGATCCAGCAAACCAAAATAGGAGAACTGCAACATACTTCAATAGTCGTCCTCAATGATTAGAAACATTCAAAAATGAAAGTCAACCAGAACCATGAAAACAACTTTGAAAGCTTTCTGAACTTGCATACTTCATTTTATCAGATCTCAATGACACAAATACATTGCAACATAAACAAGCAAATTTTCAACGGTTTGAGTTAATTTTTTAGTGATGAATGACTCAAGACAGTAATACCAATTATACAAAATTTAGGTTAAATCATTTTCTTGGATTTAATGCGAAACATCATAGCAATCAAAACCAGTGTAAAATACATACACAAGCTTCCGTTAAAAAAACACAACTTGTCTTCCCATGTTGAAATTGCGTACATCCATTTTAAACCAATTAAACATAACTCTATATTATATCCCAAAGTATTTTGCACTGCATGACCAAAGCACCCATTATATCCTGACCACTGCCAAATTTTTTTTTTTAAATTACAAAAACAATAATCGCACTTAAAGAACTGTTAGCAAACTATATATGTAAGTCTTTTCTAAAACAATACCAACAATTAAATCTTTTCAATAATGCTGTTTGCCCCATACATAATAGTTACGACAAATTTCTTTTGAAGCTTCGAAATGAACATGGAAGATAGTTGGAAATTTTCATAGGTTAAATGTATAATTTTACCAACAACCTTGTCATCACTCCATACGTTTCCACTTAAATATTACTAAAATCCAGTTACTTATCTGAGAATCTTGAGGGCAGATGTTGAGTCTTGAAAGCAAGTTTAAAAAATCTTCAACCTTTAACATCTAATAAAATTGATATTTAACAGCAAATCCTCTCTTATTTAAAATAAATCATTGCTTCCACAAACTTCCAGGATCTTCTTTCGGTACGGTACGTACTATAAAGTACTATCCCACTTCTGATATAAGAGTAGAACTAGATTCTGTGCCAAACTTCAACATTGGCTCACATCCTTCATAGTCCGAACATTGGAAGAACAGATTCTCCTTGAAGATAAAAAATTATTTCTGTTTAAGTGGAGTGATTGAATGAAATTCAATTAAAAGCTCAAGTGGAGTTGAGTTGAGGTCACTTGAGCTTTTAACAGATTCTCCTATTTATAAAAATTCTAAACGACATATCATACAAATTTAATTCAACGATATATTAATCATATTTACAGTGATTCTATAACATACATAACATATATATCCCAATAAAAAAGTGTGAGTAAGCATCAACGTTAGTCCAAGTGCCCAATTTTTGTTACCGAACGTACCCAATAACATACATAATAATGCAATCGTAATGTCCACATTGTTTTTTAAATAAAATTGTATGTGCACTTTAGTAGAATTACAGAACTTTGGATTGGAATTCACAGAAATATCACGGAGTTTCAAAGTAAAAGAACAAACCTAGTTATTTCAAAAGTTAAATATTGTCAGAAAAAGAACGCAGCACAGCACCGGACTCCTCTACGTAACGAAAAGTTTGGACAGACATGTTATTTGATTTCTTCCATCTATATTCTAACAGAGATGTTATCTGATAAGAAATACTACAGCACAAAATTGTTCTATTTGACAAGCACTGTATGAAGAATATTTGATGGATGAAAAACATAAGCATTCACATTCGTCAAATATGCTGTCAAACATCACTTCTCATTACAATTCTTACCATGGCGGATCAAATCAAAACATGGATGAAATTTGAGATGAGGAAATGTAATTGATTTTTACATTCCAATTCTGCAGAAAACTTATATTGATCTTATAAAATCCACCTATTGCTTATTCCTTACAAAACTCTTTTTGATATATTTTCATACGATGTGCACAGCTGAAGAACTTCATGGTATGGAAAATGAAATTTGCTTCAGGATTTAAAAATCCATCCAGCATTCTTGACAAGCCACTGAATGGAACGTTTACATTATCAAAATCAAGCCAATCATGTCGTGCTGGTCAAATATATTTGAGAATGTCAATGCCCCTAATGGTGCACGAAAATACGCTACTTCAGTTTGACTCTATAATTACACGATTTATTTTTTCGTTCGTTTCGTCTATGGTCTTTTTGACAGTTTGGGTGAAGGGTGTAGAAACGTGGCTTCATTCCGTTACACTTCTTCACCTCACACCAAATATGTCAAAAAGACGAAAGATGAAACAACTGAAAATGTGAATCATTCCCATCTTGTCATCTAGTCATCACCCAGTTCATGACTTGACAGATGGAGAACGATCTATATTTTGATGTACGAGTATGTATAAATATATATATAGAATATTTAATTCGAAATTTCTCATAATGTGTTTTGACAGATGAAATTTTGACGCATGGATATTATTTCAAACGATTGCCCTGAAAATGCATTTTTCGGAGCAGAAAATATTTTTCGGATCTAGTAAATCTCAACTCTGAAAATGCATTTTTTCGGAGTATTGAATGAATCTGCGACGTAATTTGACACCAGTTATTTCGCATTTTTGACATAATTGGGTGAGAGGTGAAGAAATTTTGGAAGAATGGACATATTTAGTTCTAACTATGAATGGAAAGTACTAAAAACCATAATATCAATCCATTGACACCGTAGGCGGACTACACGGAACATCAAAAGTTAAAACAATAGCGCAATGTTTTTGTTGCTGTTTGAATATGAAACTAGGTTAAAACAACGATTTTGCAAATTTTAATCGAATATAGAATCATACTTTCTCTACTCTTTTATTAAAGTTAAAATCATCGAATACCTATTTTATTTAGAGTTAGTAATCTTCTAAAAAGTTAGCAAATTGTTATATTAACAACAATACTGAGCCAATTGGTTTAGTTCTTGTTATTATATCTATTTTTGTTTAGTAGTGTGTTAGGCTCAACTTACATATATATTTTCATTGACAAACTGTGAGCAAGGCTGTGAGAAAAAAAATAATGTCACAAATGCTTGCACTAAGCAGAACTTTATGTCAAATGTAATATACATATAATATAATCATTTCTAATACTTTTACTTTTCTATAGATACCACATGAACTCAAAAGATCAAAGCAATTCAATTTTGCAATACTACAAATAATTACAATTTCACTCTTTACAAAAGGATAATTGTTGTACATCATTGGTTACCTTTCTTAGACTAGTTCGATTCAAGCTAACTTATTTGAGGTTAATCAACCACTCTACTCATTTGTGTGATCTTTGATGACCGACAAAAAATTCAATCGATGTAAATACGTGACTCAAAGATCCGTTAAAGTTTTCCTTGCTATTACAAAAATATCTTACAATTCATTTACTTCCTTTATGGGATTCCGTTTACACACCAGATAATCAGGATAAGTATACAGTAAACATATTTCCAATGCATCAAGTGTATCACTGATTTGATGAAGTCTTGAGTGATGTAATTCTGACACAAGAAAATGACAAACATTTTGTATCCTCGTTTTTATGCTAGACTACAATTCATGACCAACTCTTAAAATCGACAAACGGAAACAAATGCATTTAGTAGTTTATTTATACGACTTCACCATAATAAGCAACTTGATTTCTTCGACTGGTACAATGACGTTTCAATTTCCTGTTCAATTTATTTGAAGGACAATTTTTAAGGCATTTTGTAAACATACGAGTATGTGTGTAGCAATTTGAAATATATATTCCTTGCAATTTTGGTAATACAAGTATTTTTTGCTCTGAACCGGAACCGTTCCACCCACTGATATAAACTTGCCTCATAAGAAAAGTCTTTGTAATTGTAATCTAATAGCATTTTGCCTCAACAAGACTCCTCATTTCCTATGTTTTCATCATTACAAAAGCTAATAATATTGAATAACACATGAAACAAATGTTAGGCTTGCTCTGCAATAGCTCTTCTTCGATTGATGAACACATCTATAAGACAATTCGAATAATTTTAATGTGGTTACTCATTACCTAACTCATCATTAGCACCTCTTGTGTTGCAAAAACGTACTACTGACCATTTGCCAGTTGCTACTGGAGGTTGCCACTTTAGGTTAAATAAATTTAAAATTAAATAAAAAAATTAAGTATTTGCTATTGCGAATGACAAACAACCAACGTTGATGTCTAATGGCGTTTCGATTGGTTCTCCACAACAAAACTCAAAAACAATGGTGAATGATTCTCATTCGGATCATACTTTCACTACCCTTTTATTAAAGTTAAAATAATCCAATACCTATTTTATTTTTTCAGTATCGTGTTAACTTCATATGACTCTTTGACATTTAGAAACGTCAAAAAATGTCTGTTTACATAGATTTTTGGACGATACTAGTTAGAAAATGGTTAAAATTAAGAATGAGTTAGTAAACGACTATAAATATAACAAATTGTTCATTGTTAGCCGATTTTAAGTTTTTATTATTGTGTACATACAAATTCAATATCAAAACAAACAATTGGCCCGTTTTTTGAGTTATCAAATTTTCAAAATCCAAAGAATAATGTCTTTTTTTAAGTTTTGTTATCCATTGCTATATTAAACTTTCAGAAACTTCGGTATACACAATTTCATTGAAACCATTTTCCCGATATTGAAAAAGTAAAAAAATCGAAAAAATGGTTATATGGTAGTGTCATAACTTGAAAATTTATTTTATTGAACTATAAAAAATTAAGGTACCGTTTTCGAGAAAAATAACGATTTTCTTAAATCATTTTGGAAAAATCATTGCGTTACCGTTATGTTTAGATAAACGAGTAATTTTGTTCCTAGATCTTGTAGAAAGTATTAAGAAACTGCTAATTGTGACATTGTCATTAAAATAAATCAAGTATTTGGTTTTTGAAATATTGAGTTCTGCAGAGTTCAAAGAATTGCATTTGGAAAATTAAAGGATTTTTCAATTGGCGTGGGAAGATTTTGGCGGTCTGTGGCGGCCATATTGTTTTGGTGACATCTGTCAAATTTGCTGTTTATTATTCAGTTACCATGACAACTTATACGATTGAACAGCATGTCTAAATGATTAAACCTTATTATTTAAATGTGTTCGTTAGTGCAAACATTGCAACCATTTTGCGGTAGTGGTGGACCTTCACAGTTGACTTTTCAACGTTTGGTGGTCGTTTGGCCGAGAAGATCTCCACGGTCTGTGAAAGTGTACAGCAGAACGCGAGACAGTCGATTTCTACACAAGAACTCGGCCTTTCGCAGACTTCAACATGATGAATTATCAGTCCAAGATCCAACTGACCCATGAGCTCAAAATTCATAACCATAGACAATGCCGGAGAGTTTGGAAGAGGACTCCAAATTTGTCTGAAAATAATCTTAAGGACGACACAAGATTCTCCAGGTGACAATACATCCTCAAAAAGCTATCGTTTGATCTGGATTGTGTGCCGGCGGCGCACGTTATTGAGTCGAATGAGTAGGCCACCCAAATTGAACCATATAGACAACAGACGGTGCTACATGCCACACATCGAACGCCACGATTTACATTCTGCATAGACGATTTGAGCGTAAGATTTTCTCTCAAAATGATGACGCCATGTGATTTGACCCCGATAGACTTTTTCTTGTGGGATTTCCTGAAGTCTGGGGTTAACATATCGCAGGCTGTCGATAAAATTCAGCCCGATATAAAAAGGGTACCTACCAAAATTAAAAAAAATCGGCCATGCTATTTAGGGTGCAGTCGAGCAGACCGATAGACTGACTGACAGAAATGCGAGACCCACTTTTTTCGTCTTTCTTGTCATGGTAATGTTAAGTCTGATCAAAATCTCGAGTTGAATTTTTTTAAGAATGCACAACTTGCCCTATAGTTACCATTTAGGTATATAGCGCAAGAATGAGTTTTTTATTTTGTTTTATAAAAAAAAATATTTCAAGGGCAGTGCCTCTTTCGATTAAGTGAGAAATCCTCTGTAATGTATCTTGTAATGAAAAGTGCTTCTGTTCTTATTCGTTTGAACTTTACAGAAAGTTGTAGGTACTGTTGAGCCTCAAATTTTATTTTCGGAACATGGTATCCTTATTTACTTAGATGAAAGATGACAACTTTTATTTTATGTGTTAGCTTACCTTCATTTTTAGAACGGATAGCTCCAATAAAACGATGTATTGTTTGAACTTTTTGAAAAGAAGTTTGATAACCGTTCAATTTGATACTATTTTTTGAACTGTGCAAATCTTTTTAGGCGATGTAGGTTTTTAAGTTAACTGTTGATGTGTAATTCAAGATCAAGTTTGGATTTTTAATTAGAACTTAAGTAACAAATAGTTCCTGCACCATTAGGTTCTTAAGTTTTAGGGTATTTAATTATTTATTTAGCAACAAACATCATATTGGAGAGACAGGGGATGACCCTACTCCCGCCACAAGTGTTTGATTTTATTGGCTTGATTCAAGCTCTCTTAAGACTAACATACAATTCTTAAATCCAGGAACCCTTGGGGGTATTGAAAAGGGAAGATTTGATGCTAAAGTGGAAAATGAATTTAGCATACTATTTGTCATACGTAGCATACGATTCAATAGGTTCATTACTTCCATAACTTGTACCTTGAAAGTTAATATTAAAGACTGGGACCGATCTAAGATTTTGTGGGTTCGTGTTTAGAGATATTTTTTGAAGAAGCGATGGACAGTCAATATTGCCAGCGCAGAGTAGCATTAGACGGTCTTCATACGGTGGTAGGTTAAATCTATCAGACCAGGGAAGAGGACGAAGGGCCAAACGAATAAATCTTGTAACGTATTAATGAACTGCTTCGATTTGAAAGTAGTGAAAGTGGTAATAAGGTGACCAGGCTTGACTGATATATTCCAAAAGAGGTCTTACAAATGTTATGTACAGAGTTTTAGTATCATAGGGTTCAGAAAATTCCTTAGACCATTGTTTCACAAAACCAATAGCTGAGTTAGTTCTCTTTATAGACGTATCATTTAATTCTCTATCGCAGATATTTTCAAGATCACAAAAGAGAGAATCAACTTTTGTTCCTTGTTAGTAAAGTTAATTCACGATCCCGAAAGCTATATCCTATTCACAAAAACGCCTTCCATGTTTTTGTGAGTAGGTTATAACTTGACATTTGTTAACACTTAGCACAAGAAGGTTTTTTTGACACCAAACTGAGAAACTGAGCAGTTGCAATAACATCAACTTCTTTACGATTCTCAAGAGCGCGTAAGATTTCAGAGATAAAATCTATTAAATTAGTAGAGGTTGATCTACCTTTCAGGAATCCATGTTGGTTAAGTTAGGGATGCATGATAATTTGGTAATAGGGTGGTAGTTAGAAATGTCAATCTTTGGACCTTTCTTATGAGTAGGGATTATGAATGAGTCTTTGTAATGAGAAGCATAAAGAAATTTGATTTATTGAAAGTTGGAAAACTGCAGTTAGCGTCTTGATTTTCTAATGACTATGGGCCTTACCAAATTACAAATTAAGAGAGGACTTTAATATTTTAGTGAAATATATTTATTCTAAATTTAATTGAACTTTATTCATTCTGTTAAAAACCACTTGTTCAATCAAGAATACCAAGAGTAAAAAGCAAGTGATTTTACTCTGCCTATATTTATTTATTTTTCTTTAATTTCAAAACTATCAAATTACAAATATATACAATTCCTTAAATCCTGAAAAAGCCGATACGTCTGAAAAATAAGTTCAAAGTAACTCGTCAACAAATTAAAAAAAAAAACTCCAACTATGGCTGAAAACACACCGGATAAAGCAAAACATGTTTTTTTGTTTCGTGAAACAAGAGAACATTGTTTCTTATGAGACTGAACACACCAAAGAAAACGAAACAAAACACATGTTTTTTGTTTGAGTTGTTTCGATGGTGGTTGTCGAAAATACATGCTATTGTATACGAGCAACACACACCGAATGCAACAAAACTGTTTCGAACAAGGGTCGTTGACGATAATTGCATACTTTCTTATGGCGCAACGCACACCAAATGAAACAAAACATAAAAACAAAAGCAAAACAGAAAAACATGTTTCGTTGCCGATAGCTGAGCTATTGTTTTTTGCAAAACAAAGTTTTGACTCCGTTGTTTTTATTTTCTTCTTTCGTTGCACTTTACAGATTTATTTGCTTCTACGTTTACTCTGTGCGCAAATTTTAAATAAATATGAAATATGTAGATGGAGAGAAGTTCATTTTTTTTTAATTAAGGCAAGAAGCCCTATCTATAATTATAAGGATAAGGAACATGCCAATAAACTTACTATTGATAAGCTATGGATTGCTACTTCCTACTATGACATTTGAAGATTGGCAAGATTAAAAGCTTTTCTCTTTTCTTATGAATAAACACATAATGCCTGTTTTGTAAAAACAAAATTGTTATTTGTATTTACTTGCTGTAGAGTTATAATCTTTCCGCCCGAGTTAAGCTTTTACGATAGTTCGTATTTTGTTTCATTTCAACGCACACCAAACGAAACAAAAAAACAAAACGTTTTGTTTTGTTTTATTCTGTTTCGCTTGGTGTGTGTTCAAATAAAAAATGTTTTTTTGACTATCGAATAAAAAACGTTTTGCTTTATCCGGTGTGTTTTCAGCCTAACTTTCAAAGTTTTATTTTTGTAGATCTTTAAAACAAAGTGGTAACCGTTTACTATATCATTTTAATCATCAAAACAAAAGGTTGTTCGATTAACACCGAACGAATAAAGGCCGCCATGCAGTTCGATGTAGTGCGGTCGAAGTTCCGACGATAAACCGCTTAGGCTTGTGGCACTGGCGAGCCATCATGTTTTGTGCGTGCTTCTATTTGCGGCAGCAATAGCCAGCGATCCAAAGACACACATTAGTTTTTCGCATGGAAAGAGTTTTCCTTGAAAACTTCAGACTTTCTTGAATTTGAAGTGGTGAGAGGAGCTATTGAACTGATGCGATCACTGCTCTGCGACTGCCAGATATCATGTTGCTGCCGGTTCAATTGAACAGAGATGACACTCCTATTAGTTGCGATTGGGTGAAGAAGTACGCTAGCCTTCTTAATAAAATCCAGTCTTTACTCTGTCTAATGAGCCTATCTTCCGCGTGTTGTATATCCACACCACACAACTGGCAATAGCTATTGGGTAAGTAAATAGAGAAAATAAACTGCAAGGAAAGACGACGAAGTAATAGCTATCGTGTTTTTTTTTTTTTGTAAAGTTAAGCTACATGTGGAGCATTTTCTTTGACTATCCATCGAAGAATTGGTTGATGGCATCTTATAGAGAGAAAAAGGCATGTCGCATGAGGTTTTAAAACAGTGAGGTCTTGCAGTAAGTTAATTATAAAATATCACTTATGTACCATGTAGTTGATTTAATATGAAATGAAAGGTATTGAAATATTATTTTGACCTTTGTAGTTTTTGAATCTGCAAAGCTGTTCGCAATGTGAAGTACTGATTAGGGTTACTTGTTATGTTGTCTGAAAACTCAAAGACCAAGCTACACACTTTAATCAGGAACTCAACTTGATAATTACGACGATTAAGAAGCCGAACAAAGTAAGTCTAACAATTACTTATGCCTATCTTACATTTTGGCTAAAATCGGCAGTAATGGTACCTGCTTTACCAAATTTTGCATTTGTTAAGGACAAGCTTATTTTTGTCCAAATCCAATCGAAAGGATTTTAATAAAAAATAAAAAACAAGACTGCATTTTACGAACTTGCTTTTATGTTAAGTGTGATTTTAAGAGACTTAGAACTTTGAAAATATTCTATGTGCGATTGTAGGATGTATTTGGTCACTGCTATAAATAGTTTTATGTACCTTATGCTATTTGTTATTTTTATAATTGACGATCATTCGGTGCCTGTTTCTGTTATAGTTGAATCTCCTATCATTTTTGAATTCTATCCATAAGTCTTAAGTGGGTTATTGGAACACCAATCCAAATATGGACTGTAAACAAATATAGACTCGAAAAGATTACAACCAGATCAATAGGGGTAAAAAATGTGCATTGTCGAAGAAAAATATATTTTGATCATTCCACAAAAGATGACTTGTATAATATATATACTGAACACTAAAAGCTGTTCGGTTTCCTCATTGCAAGCGCTTCTCATAGATAGCAGCATAGAGGGTGAGTTTCACTTCAATAATAGGAGACAGCATTGAGTTTTTAAAGAATTGAAGTCTCCCCATTGGACAATTCTGTTAAGATTAGAATTTAATGTGTTTACATCCGAAGGACAAGGATGTGAATCAAGAAAAGCAATATGAAAAGCTGAGAGTACTGTTTTCAGCAAAACAATTTAATAATTTAGAAGTTTCAGACAGAAGATCATTGATGAATATGTGGAATAGAGTTGGAGACCAAGTGGAGCCCTGGGGCACACCAGCATTTATTTTATGAATTTCAGACTTAAAACGAAGAAGAGATTCCTCAATACCTAATGCATGCATTTTCGATAACAGAGAGTTTGTTGCCAAACCCTACTAAATGCTTTTGAAATCTCAAGTGCAACTATCTTATTTTCTCCAAAACGATGTAAAGACAAAAAAATGGGTCTGTCAATTCTGTCTGTGTGTTCAAATTACTGCCGAAACGACTCAGGCGATTTTCTTTAACTTGGTAAATGAATTTTTAAATTCCACCACATGTTTTTTTCTTCTTTTTTTTTAACAGTTCCTACGAATTTCTTTCGAAATCATATAAAATATTTTTGTTAAAACTGTTTCACAGATTTAGAAAAAAAAAATCAAAAAATTTCATTTTTATGCGCTTAGGTAATGCTTAAAAAGATTTCCGAAAAATGGATATTAATGGTACCCCCATAGAACTATTTTTTTTCTTTATAAAGTTTGCATACATATGTATCTAATTGTATATTCAAATTTTCAAAAAAAAATTTTTTGGATTAAAATTTTTTTTTTCTTAAAGCCTAGTACGCAGATCGCGCTAAATTTTATCTCCTTTACAAAATTCTCTCCAAAATTTAGGCAAGCTAAAATTATGTCAAGCATTTTAGCCGAGAGGTACACTGCTTCAGCTAAAAAATTAAAATTTCTCTTCGAACTGTACATATAACTTATCTGTCAAAATTTAGCGCACGTAATAATTGTTTGGCACATTTATTCTCGAGCTAAATTTCAATTTGAAATGGAATAATATTTGAATAATATTTAGAAGAATATTTGGTGACGGAATTGTTACGAGTACAAGATTTTCCACAACAACAATCACTCATAATTCATAATTCTTATTCGTTCTCATTCTTAAAAAATCATACTTTAAACCAAATTCTTTTAAATCTTTGAAAAAAATTTCATTTAGAGAACAGCTGTTTTCTGTGACATATTCTCCACAAGGTTCTTATGTCAAAATTTAGCTTGGATTTTAGCTGATGTTTAGAGAAAAATGTGGGCAATAAAATTTAGCGCGATCTGGGTACCTACTAGGCTTTAAAAAAAATAAAAAGAAAGTCTGCTTGAAAAACTTGAAATTTTTGGCAAAATGGGCGGCTTTTTTTAATAACGTGACAGACGTTTGGGTTTGAATAATCGTGTATATCAGCAAAGCCATGGTACTAATATTGAACATTATATAATATGCTGTTTGACTTCTTTTTTTTATAATTCACATGCGCTCAAGGATATGTTAAGAGACGAATAGTGTCATGTTGCATAGATGGTTATATGTTTTTCAACAACTCCCTATCTGCTGAAAAGTGTAAAATAAGTTTTGTACATACATATATCAAAATCTATCCCCTCTTCCAGATCTCATGGTCTTCGTGCCTGAAAATTGTCTTCAATATATTGTAACTGCAAATGATTCAATATATATATGTACATATACAAGGTGGCGCAAAAATAATCACCATATCGAAAGATGTTATAAATTTTTGCAAACGGCGTTGTTCGCCAATCGCCAATATTTGACATTTGTGAACTATACAGCTGCAGTATACAAACAGGCAAGGAATAGAGCGCTATACTTCGCAAGAGCGTGGAATAATTGTGTCGATTTTTTTGACCAATAATCGTTCGGTGGCTTAAGCGCAGCATGAATTTTGACATCGATTTCCTAGTCATGTCGCGCTAACTGCTTAACTAACTTAACTACTTAACATGAACAGACTGGAACGATAGGATACCATGCAGGGCGTGGCCGCCACCGGACTGGTCGTTAGGACGAAAATATCGCGGCTGTGACTGCTGATGTAGCTGAGAACGAAAAAACAACAACCAGAAGACACGGTCCATGCAATTGGACATCCCCCAAAGGACCCTACATCGAGTTGAAACCTACTAACCGTCCGTCGCGTGTACTGTCAAGCCATCCCCAATCTCAAAGCCAATTTGTGTCGAAAATCATCATGAGCGACGAGGCGCATTTCCACTTAAGAGGTTACATCAATAAGCAAAATCTTCGTTTATGGGGCACTGAAAATCCGCGTGTGATGCACGAAGGGCTATTACATCCACTCATGCATTCACGCGGTAGGAGTGATTGGGCCATATTTCTATCAGAACACCATCGGCAATACGGCTATGAATACAAGGCTATGATAAACGACTTATTATTGCCGGAATTGGATGCGCGGGGCTTGGTGAACGTGTGGTTTCAATACGACCGCACACACAGCACGAGCAAGATCGCCTGATTTAACCATCCCAGACTTCTTTCTTTGGGCCTATTTGAAGTCACGAGTTTGTGCCAACAAGCCTCAGACAATTGCCCCCCATAAGGAGAACATTCGAATGCGAACAGTTATCATCACCAGAAATCTTGCGTAAAGTCATGAAAATGGCGATAAAATGGACACAAATGTATATCAACACTGACGTATGATATCCGTCATCTTAACAGACAAACTTGTAAAGGTCCAAATAAATATTTCCATCACCTTAAATCATTTTTTTTTTTCAATTAGGAAAAAAGTAATTCAAAAATGAAATTGACTGACTAATTTCTATTTCTTGAACTTTATAACGTTTTTCATTCAATTGAAAACTTCATATCTGAAATGTCAGGTTCTTTATTGCTTAGTGATTGTTAAACACGTAAGCTGTCCATATTTTTCTTTTACCGTTTATCAGGTTATAATCTTCCAAGAAGTACTTAAGTACTATTGTTTTTCGAACAAATTCTTGTACAAAACGGACTATGTACTTTTTCATTCAATTTGACAAGATTGTTGCTTGTTGCACTTATCTGACAAATTTGTAGTAAAGGGTTTTCCAATAAGAGGTGTTATTTTGAATAGCCCGCTATTTCGGTAGCTGTCACTTTTGAAGCTGTCATTTTTTGACATTTGACAAGTAGAAACTACGCTATTAATAAAAATGGAACGATACACGCTTCAACAACGCATTAAAATTATTAAAATTCACTATAAAAATGGTGAAAATTTGGCAGAGACGGTTCGTAAAACTAAAACATTTTTGGGTCGTCGTGAAGCACCTTGTCGGACTGCAATACAGAAATTGGTGGACAAATTCGAGCTGTTGGGACAAGTTAGTGATGTGAAGAATAAAACCCGTGCACGTCGCTCAAGAACAACTGAGAATATTGCTGTTGTAGCCCAAAGTGTTGAAGAAAACCCAGGTTTGTCCATTCCTCGTCGTTCTTTGGAATTAGGCATTCCACAAACGTCATTACACCGTATTTTGCATAAAGACTTGGGTCTTAAGGCTTATAAAGTTCAGTTAACACAAGAACTCAAGCCGGCTGATCATCAACAACGTCGTGTCTTTGCTGATTGGGTCCTTGAAATGCATGAAAATGAACCGGAATTTCATCGAAAAATCATCTTGACTGATGAGGCCCATTTCCACCTCGGAGGCTACGTCAACAAGCAAAACTGTCGCATCTGGGGCTCGGAAAACCCAAGAGTTATTGTTGAAAAGCCTCTCCATCCTCAACGCGTGACTGTTTGGTGCGGTTTATGGTCCCGCGGGGTCATTGGACCTTACTTTTTCGAAAATGAGGCTGAAGCAACAGTTACGGTCAATGGATTGCGCTATCGAGAGATGATTAATGATTTTTTATGGCCTGAATTAGATGGTATTGATCTGGACAACGTTTACTTTCAACAAGACGGCGCTACGTGCCACACAAGCAATGAAACCATCGATCTTTTACGGGAAAAGTTTCCGGACCGTGTTATCTCTCGAAGAGGTGATCACAATTGGCCACCGAGATCTTGTGATTTAACACCTTGCGACTCCTTCCTTTGGGGCCACGTGAAAGATAGGGTCTACGCCAACAGCCCAGCGTCGATTCAAGACCTCAAAGATGAAATTCGTGAGGCTATCGAGGACATAGGGCAGCCACTTTGCGATTTGGTTATGGAAAATTTCATGAAAAGGTCATGGTCCTGTAAGCGTGGTCTTGGCGGCCATTTGGCTGATGTTGTATTCCATTATTAACGGCATATCTTCCTCTTTATAATAAAATAAACATCCGATCATTTATCTCCAAAAATGCCATTTTTCTTTGAATATCAAAATAACACCTCTTATTGGAAAACCCTTTATATAAAATAACTGACAAAGTTGTCAGTTAAGTACAAAGAACAATTCACTCATGTTATTAATAGATTTTGACACATTTATCGTTACAATTTTGTCATCGTAATATTTTTACAAAATTTAGAAAATTAACAATAGATATAACAACATGGCCGCCATGCACTGTCAATCTATGAAGGATCTCTATTTCAAAAATCTTTATTTTCAGAAGCGGAATTGCTGAACACTTTTAAAGAAAAGTTGACTTGATACTCCAAATTATTCTAGCGGATAATAGTTTTTGAGGAGTACGGTCAAAAAGTGAGAAAGCGAATACGAAATTTCTTATTCTCATTATTTCACCTCAAACCTGAGTAATTTTGCTGAGGAATCCTGTTCATATTTTAAAGATTGCTGAAATCTAATTTAATTCTCTTCGAGCTTCTTAAAATGTAGATACATATGTACATACTTTTTTCATTTTAATTTCAATTGCTTACATAAACTTAACAGCATCACTTGTCACAAAATTGCCAATAAATATTGACAAATATGTAAATTGTATATTTTGTGTGTCATAAAGAAGTGTCAGAACAAATTTGTTTTATGACAATTCTCGGAAAATTCTTGACAGTTCATTGTCTTGTCAATTTTCGTATCTTTTCACAACTGTCCCATTTTTATTAAGAGTTGACAAATAGTCAAATTATTGAAAGGACATAAATTTTCCAGTAATTTGGAAAATTGTCACTTTATTAATTATCACGCGATAGCTGTTTCTTCACTTCACTTGTTAATTTTTATAAAACAGGGACCTGTTGCACTAATTATTTACATAATTTTGATAATGTTGAAATCTAAAATGGGGTTTTCTAAGTACCATGTAAGCAATAGACCGAAACCATATCAAACTATATTTAGTTTTCTTTAATCATCTACTAATTGGAATGAAGTAGCAATGCAATCAAAAAATCATCGTGCGTGCCTTTCTGCGATTTGTGGCCTCACTGTTGGCTGAATGCATTGTTAATGAAAGTTTTAGCCACTGAATAATGTGGATCATTTTTCTATGATTTAAGGTATTGTATAGTGGTGTTTGGAAGTGCGGCACAATGGGTACTACCACCTAGCCGTAACATGATGACAGTGATGAACAAGACGCCGTTGATGGCTAAGTTTACAATTTGCTATATGAAAAATCATCGTAAGCGGGGTATGATATATGTATGTATACGACCAACAAGCTCATCCATCATTAGAGTACCAGTGCTTTTCTTTAAGAGGGGCACGAGCTACAACAAAACCGTTGTCTATTTTGTCGATATATAAGCTTATAACGAAGAAAGCTGCAATTTAGTGTATCATCGTTATTTCCCGACAAAACTTCCATCAAAAAAAGAAAAATGATAAACATCATCGTGTACCAGGCCGGCATCATCCTTTGGATAATATCTGTACTAACAGAAGCAGAGTATTCAGGAAGCAAAGATGGATTCGGGAAAAAATCTACTTTCGATAGCACTTACAGTGAATATCTTGGTGAATATGCGGGCCATCTGAGTGGTGGAAAAGCGCTTAGTGAGCTTCATGACTTTGGTGAGTCGTCGCAACATTCCCCGGAACACGGAAGCCAATTTGATGAAGGCGAATCACATAATTATAGTGAATCATTTGAAGAACAAAAAGATGATGAAGATAACAGCCATTTTGATAAGTACAGCGGGAGCTTTGAATCATTAAAATTTCCACAAGATATTGAAGCTCATCACTACAGCGGAGGTGTCTCATCTGATATTGGGCTGGGGAAAAGCAACCATCACCACCACCACACGCAACATCAATTTGAAAATCACCATAACAACTATCAGTTCGATGAACCCGCAAAGTCTTCAGACTTCAAAGGATACCATAGTTTCGAAGGAACTCAGATAGTTCCATATAGTGGCAGTGAAGAGGCCGAAGAACACGAAGAGTCACCACCACAATACTCGAGCTATGAACATTCTGAGGAAAATGAATTGGCCAAAGTTCCAGCTAAGTCCTATGAAGCAGCTGAAAAAGCTCCAGCTTCTTCGTATAGACATTCTTATGAAGCATCCAAGCCCACTGCAGCTTCGTACAGTCATTCCCATGAAGATCCTAAAGCCCCTAAGGCTTCACCTACGTCATATAGTCATTTCTATGAAAGTTCCAAACCAACAGCAATCTCACATAGTCAGTCATATGACTCACCAAAAATACCACCATCCTCGTCATATAGCCATTCATTTGAAACCCCAAAGACGGCAAGTTCCTCCTATGAATCCCATAAAACTCCAAGTATTTCCCATGAAAACTCCGCAGAAAGTTACGGAAATAAATATCAGCATTTTTCTGCCCCAGAAGCTCCATCGAAACTTGATGTTATACACAAATTCAAAAGTTCCGGCCTCAAAGGCTTCCATTCACCCTTACAGAAAAATATAATGACAATAAATCATGGTAAGGGTGGTTTTAGTTTCAGTAGTTTGTACAGATCATAGTTTAAGATGCAAAGTTACACATAAATGTATTAATATTATAAGTTAACTGTGTTAGATAAGTGCAATATTTGTATAATAACTTCAATATTTTAAGTGAATTAAATACCAGCTGTTTTGATTCTGCTGCTAGATTCATAGAAAAAAATACACCAAATCTATACGATCTTCTATTTTCTTAATTCTTAGAAAGTCCTGAGTTGGAAAATACCATTTATACACTTGACGAACAAGAGATATGAAGTAAATTGTATCAGAAAAAAAGTTCTTAAGGCTTATAAAATTTAACCGTTATTTCAGATTTTGATTAGTAAGAATTTCTTCAGTCCAAATGTAAAACTCAGTTATTGCCTACTCTACTAATTGGTACTGCTCTACATAGTTAACCAAAACAAATTTTGAAGAGAATGAGAGGAAATTTATTCGTCTCCGGTAGTGAACCAATTTTGAAAAGTACACAGTAAACCAGGGATTAATGAAAACTGTAGGGGAGAGGCGGGCATCTGAGGACACTTTTTTTAGAAGAATCAAATTTGTTTTTTTTTTTTTTATAATCTACCCGCACTTAAGGGATTATGATTAGATACCCTTTAAATGTGTCAACACAGCGCGGGCGTGAAGTTAATGAAGAGAAAGAAGGATAGGAAAGATGTGTGGCACGATGTTCTGAGACTGTTGGTGGTTGTTCTGTTTTTCCTTGCAAATAGATATTCTATCATACCTACCTTAGTTTTATTTTATATCTAAGATTTTTTTCATTAAGTAAACTGTTTTAACTGTCGAACCTGCATTGGACAGTCCTGCGGCAGCTTTGGACAAACTTAAAAAAATAAAATGCACGACTGAGTCGCACGAACTTGCTCCTATGTAATAGACTAGGAATTTTAAAAACGAAGGTTATTAGAACGTTCATAAGGATAAAATTATTTTTTTAAATTCTTTTAAAGTAAGAGACTAAAACACAATGCTATGCAAATATGAATTTATGCAAGAACAAAAATTATAAGTCGTTTTAGTGGTTTCTTAAAAAAAAGCTTTTATATACAAAATTTTTAAAAAACTTTTAAGAAAAAATTTTGGTACGCCAATTTAAAGTTTTTATTATTATTCGAATAAAAATTAAATTTAAAAAAAAAATATTGAGTAGTTTCTGAGATATCGAATTTTCAAAAAAAGAATAAAATAGATTTTTTTTCAAAAATTCAAAAAATATTTATTTTAAAGTTTTGAAATGCAATGTGTTTTAGACTTTTTAGAAGCTTCTCTGTAAAAAATTTCATTAAGAACCGTTATGTGGATAATGAGAAATTCAAAATTCGAAAAAATGGTTCTATGGTAGGTACAAGCAGTGCCGGATTAGCCACGAAGCAAGAGTAGCGAATGCTACGGGCCCCGCGCATTTGGGGGCCCCGCGCACCAACCTTTTCTGACCATAAAAAAGTATTATTTACATATTAGATTTAGTCACAATTACTAAGAAGAAAATATTTGCATCAAAATGATCAACTAAAATTTTATTTTTCTATCTGCTGGTCTTACCAAAAATCATGTTTCGAACCGCACCAAACGCAAATTGGACAACGGTATGAAATTCAGGTATTTATTGTCACCATTGATAACGTACTCACTGCTTTAGGTAAACGTATATGAACAGTTATCATAAAATTGCTGGCATTTTCGGAATATTCCGAGAGCTAAAATCTCTTCCTGATTCAAAATAGCTTTTTTGGCCTTTAGTCCACAAAAACTGGCGTTTCGTCCGGGTGATCGCACATGGACTCATCAGTTGGCTGTGAGGACCTAGTCAATACGCAATTTTTATCAATTTTTATCACATAGGGGGCCTAACTTATAAAATGACTTAAACTCTAAAACTTATAATATTTGTAATGTACATGGTTCAAAATTAGCATTATGATAAATTGTCTTGGTTTTTGACTCGGGATGTTCAGTCCCGGTTGTCCAGTTGGTGGGTTGTTGGGGGTTGTTTTTTTGATGTTTTCAGCCACGGTGATATGCTGACTCGGCGTCAGCGTAGAAACGAACTGCTGGTTCGTTGTCGGCTGGGATCCTTTCTATCATATCCAGAGCAATGAGGATGTCGTTCATGGGTGGTCATCCTTCTCATCAGCGGGTTTGGGTGGTTGGTGGTGCTGGCTATAAGCTTGATTTTTGCTTCTTTATAGAGTCTTTCATTGCTGAAGTGCTTCCTTCGCTGTCGATCGAAGATAAGTCCGATGATTATCCTTAGTATTTTCCTTTCGAAGATTTGGAGCTTCAGCATTGCTGTCTTCGAAATGGTGTACCATGCAGGAAAATTGTAGCTGATGACGGGTCTGATGAGCTGTTTGTATATCAATAGCTTCACTGGCTGGCTTAGTCCGGTTCTTCTGGCTAGCAACGGATGCAAACGGTGAAACGCGAAGTTGGCCTTCCTTAGAACCTGCCTAGAGTGCGGATTGAAATTGAACAGCTCGTTGAAGTTTACTCCGAGGTATTTAGCATTTCTTTTGGCAGCTATCGTTGAACCATCGGGGAGCTTCACGGTCAAGTTTCTGCAAGTAGTTGCTGAACGACATCGGTTGCCATTGGTGGTGGGTCTCCTGAAACACACAAGCTCCGATTTGGCAGTGTTTATTCGGATACCCCACTTTTTGTAGTACTCGTAGAGTTTGGAGACGTGGGCTTCCACTCTCCGAGCTGCAATGTTTGGCGCTATCGACGAGGAGTAGGTTAGCGAGTCGTCAGCGAATAGCAGGTGCTCGCAGTCAGTTGGCACGGGTTGATCAGACGTCATCAGGTTATATAGGAAGGGACCCAGCTTTGATCCTTGGGCGACTCCGGCTTGGATGAATTTGATAGAAGACTTGCAGCTGTCTAGCTGAACGAAGAATTTCCTAAAAGAGAGAAAATAAAATAAAATTTTTATTAGTGGCGAAGGTAATCCAAGCACTCGAAGCTTATGGATAAGGGCTTCTATCCATACGCTGTCGAATGCTTTCTCGACATCCAGAAAGCATCCTATGGTGGCACGATGGCTGTTGAGTGCTGAGGAGACATCAGACTGGAACTTTATTAATGGATGCAGTGTTGAATGCCCTTCCCGAAAGCCAAACTGCATGTCTGGGATGATGTTGTGTTCGTTGCAGTACTTCTTGAGCCTCCTTAGGATGACTTCTTCCAGTATTTTGCTGACATTGTTGAGGAGGGATATAGGCCTGTAGTTGGATACGCATTTTTATTGAATTCAGTTCATCTTACATCGATTTTTTGACAAAAATCCAATGTGAACTATATCCAACCAAGATTAAAATTATAATCATTAACGTTGGAATATTTTGCCTGTGGCCGAGCATTGATTCTATATGAAGGTTTTTATGATACAAATTCTATATACTACTGAAATAAATCAGCCTGGTAGAAGACTTAGCACTATTAATGGATTTGTTGAATTTGTTGAAAATAGCAAAATATTTCAACGTTACTGATTACAATTTTAATCTTGGTTGGATATAGTTCACATTGGATTTTTGTCAAAAAATCAATGTAAGATGAACTGAATTCAACAGCCAACTGATGAGTCCATGTGCGATCACCCGGACGAAACGCCAATTTTTGTGGACTAAAAGCTATAAAAGCTATTTTGAATCAATATTTTAACAAGTCCATTAATAGTGCTAAGTCTTCTATTTGGCTGATTTATTTCAGTAGTATATAGAATTTGTATTATAAAAACCTTCATATAAAATCTCTTCCACCAGAAGAAATTAAAAATCTGCAACCATAGTAAGTGCTTACGCAGATGATTTGGAGGACAGTCTGGGCAACGAATTAGTGCAATTCGCTTCAATGCTCAATTCTGATGTGGCTGGTATTATTGACAGCAGGAATCATGAGGCTCTGGAAATGCAGGTTTACAAGCTGTTGATAAATAATTCTTTACAATCTTGTTTCCCGAACGTTGAAATTGCTTTGCGCATTTATTTGTCTCTCATGATCACCAACTGCAGTGGTGAACGATCTTTCTCAACATTAAAACGTGTTAAAAATGAATTGAGGAACACGATGAGCCAACAACGTCTTAATCTCCTCACTTTAATGAATATTGAACATGATTTACTCCGAGAAGTCGATATCAACAGCATTATTTATAAATTTTCCCAAATTAAATCAAGAAAAGTTTGTTTGTAACAGTTTTGTTTTATTTAATACCATAAACTTGATAAGACAGTGCCTAACCTAAAACAGTCTAAGGGCCCTTTGATAGAATTTGCTACAGGCCCCGCGCTGGCTTAATCCGGCACTGGGTACAAGCTGTAATATCTTAATTTCATTTTTTTTTTTTAATAAATTAAAGATCATAAAAATTAATTGAAACAAAAAAAATTTTATCAAAATTCTAGGTGCCGTTTTCGAGAAAAATACGATTTTTGAAAACCATTTTTTTAAATTTTTTAACATTTGTATGGTGGGTACCTTTATTTTAAGGTAAAATGAAATTTTTTTTCTTAAGAAACTTTTATTTATCAAGTTTAAAAAAAATCTAATATAAGGTTTTCGAAATATTAAGTTTTGAAAAAAAAATTTTGAAGTTTTTATTAAAAAACCAAAAAATTTTTTGAAAATTTGAATACACAATTCTATTTAAATTTTTGAAGAGCCTTCGCGAAAAAAAAATGATCAAAATCGGTGGTACCGTTTTTGAGAAAATCAAAAACAAAAAAAAAATGGTTCCATGAGGGGTACCATCAATAACCATTTTTCGGAAAAGTTTTTTCAACCATTACCTAGCTTTAAATAAATTAAATTTTTTTGTGTTTTTATTTTTTAAATCTGTGCAGCAGTTTTTGAGAAAAAAAAAATATATAGATACATATAAAATTTCGAAAAAAATTCGTATGGCAGGTACCCTTATTTTTGGTCTTAAGAAAAAAAAGGAAAAAACGTGTGGGGGGAAAAAATCAAAACCCATATCTACCAAGTTTAAAGAAAATCGGCCAAGCCGTTTAGGCTGTAGTCGAACCGACAGACAGACAGACAGACAGACAGAATTGCCAGACACACTTTTCTAGTCTTCGCTATCATCGTAATGTCAACTTTGATCAAAATCTCGAGTTCGATTTTTTTTACGAATGCATAACTTGCCTTATAGTACCTATAAGTCGCAAGTAAAAACGCATGTAAGTTAGTTTTATTCTTTAATCAATAAAAATATATTTCAAAACATAACATAAGTCAAAATAAGTCACAGGAAAATGTCTCTAATGTTGATTTCCTTTACACATGAGAAATCAATTTATGTGTGAAGTTTTTGATCTTTCGACAGAATTTACGTTCCTTCACACCGAAAAAAAAAAACGATTTTTTTTTTTGACAGAGATCAAATTCTTCAAATCCGTATTTGAAGAGGGATTTACATGTATACGAAATACGCACACCATAAGACAAAATTTGACCCGTGTCCCTAGTGTGCAAAGGAAATCGACATAACAGTTTATTTTTCATTTTCAGTCTCAGAAATGTTACCTTGAAAATATCATTACTTTTTTCATGAATATTTCCAAAGAATGTCGGATGACAGGTTATTGGTTTCAGAAGAACATTTGGTTAGACAAAATTCAACCAAGATGATATCAAATCATTTGAACTTTCTTCTTCGTCCTCTACAATGATAAAATCTGAATTTGATTCAGCATAGATCCGAACCTCTTCGTCTGAATCATCCGAAGTCTACTTTGGTTATCTCTTCGTAACAAGGTTTTGTTTGATTGCTGGTTTTCTTGGTATGTTAAGTCCTGAACTGGCTAATATTTTTTGCATTTTCAATTTCTTTCTTTTTCGATGCGCGACATACTGTTTCTACCCATCGAACCTTCATTTTTTGGGGAAGAATTTGGGACGGGTTTAATCATTTCTGGGGACAAAATTTGCAAATTTTTTTTTTTTGGCATTTGTGGCCGATTATTTGATATTTGTTTCAGTTAATTTTGGTTGCGACGATTGTCCAACTCAACCTGCAACCTGTTAAAGAACAATTGTATGCCGGTGTCACTATCGCAGCCAAGTCTCGAATGGATATGGTCTTGTCTGGATAATTGAGTAACCAAAGTTGCGGAAAGTTTCTGCTTGAAAGGTCTCATAACAGAAATGTCTAACGGTTGCAATTTTTGAGTGCAGTGAGGTGGAAAAGTTACTAACACAATGCCATTATCTCGACAGAAGTTAACAGCGTTGAAGCTGCGATGGCTTTCGTGATTATCTAGGAGGAGAAGAACAAAATCATCTTTAGCGGCCCTTATATACTTTTGTAGATGTCAAGGACTTTTACAAACAATAGACTAGTCATCCTACCGCTCATAGCACTATTAGCTTATGCTATTGTACCGTTTAGGACTCCTAAAAACATAAGGTCATAAAATCTTACCCTTGAAAAAACTAACAGTAAGGTTCCAAAAATCAAGTGAAATCGAAATGAACACGAATTTCCAAATCAAGTGAATTTGTTTTCAGTGTTCTGCATTTCACTGGTTTTTATAATTTAAAAATCACTTTTGTGTGTAAGTTTTGATGAAAGTAATTCTATAAAATATTGTAATGAGTGCTTAATAGCATGCAGTGGGACTACAACGAACCAAGCGTGAATATGCGGAATGAAAAAATATTTAAAAAAATGTTGGAAGATCATTTAGACTCATTAGGAATCGATGACGCTGAGCATGTGGTTAAAATATTTGTATCATACTATCGACTTGATAAACGTGTATTTCCATCAGTAAAACTTCCATTCCAGCTTCGCTGGAGCTGGCCACGGTCTTATGTTTCCTTGCCGAAAGAAATTGCAAAGATTAGTTGGAAAAGATTTTGATATCAATCTTGGTTGAAGTACTGTGTCAAGATTTTGATTCGGAGAATACAAGTTGTCGAAGTTGAACTCAACTTGAAATGACTCTCCATCGGTCACGAAATGAAAATCTAAACTTATTTTCTTAGAAAATTTTAATATTCCTGTAGTCATAGAATCGATGTAAAGGATATTTTTGTCACATTTTTTTTTTCTGGTAATTTCACAATAAATAATAATTTCACACAACTAGATCTGATTGCATTTAAATCCTGAAAATCGAATCTTGGAACATTTATATCGGTAAAAGTGAATTATAGAACACCAAATTTTATTTTGTATCGCTTTCAGTTCCATCTCGAGTGAAAGTGAAATATTAGAGACTGGAGACTGGCTTTAAGACATTTGGCACCAAATTTCCAGCTGCATTTACAACTCCACACATTGTACCAAGCTGCTCCCTCTTAGTCGAAACATTTGGAACAGCTTGCTTTTGCCAACATTTTGCATTGACTTGGGAGCCTGGACAACCGTCAAGACGCATTGAATATTCCGTTTGCGAGGAACATAGATTTTCGCTAAGCCTTTTTAATATTATTTTTTTTTAACTCTTTCACATTATATTTATTAAAGCTAGTTGCCTTAGACAGATTAGTATTTTCAGCCTTACGTAAGGATAGATTTGGAGGTATTTTCATAAAATTTTTCATCTACTCTACTCCAGCTGATTGGTTTTGCTCCCATAGTTCAGGGCGTTTGCCTAATACCTTAGCATACTGAAATCCAAGATCTCTTGCCTGAATATAAGTCGGGTCATAATAAATAAACTTCTTCTTCCGAGATGTTGAATATTTCGGTGACAGTATGTATAGAACTATTCACTTTTCAAAACAGCATGTCAAATTTTTAATTTTCTTCTATAACTCAGAGTTATGTCCAAATCCGCTTCATTGAGATCGCGGACAGTGCAATTAGTGAAAGCAATTTATTGTCTTTTTATTAAAAATTAGTGACTTTATAAATGACAAATTTTTTTTCGAATATTCCAGATACGTTGCTAAAATCCCAGAGCCCATAGGGTTTCTTGTTTGACATACAAAATTGACATATTTAATTGGTAAAAGTAAAAAAAAATATAGGCATGACATTATGTATGGATTATGACATCGTTCAACTATCCATCTCACTTTTACGGTTGCACAGATCCGAGTGGCTGAATATGATCGGTAGCCTGTGTTATGTATACGTACAACTTTAGGGCATCGGTCGATTGTAGTTTATACGAATAGACCTGCGACTTCAGGAAACCCCACAAGAAAAATTCTAGCGAGGTCAAATCGCATGACCTTGGTGGCCATAGTTCAATTTGGGCCATAGAAATTGGTTACCATCGCTCTGTAGCTCTCGCCATTGATGGTGACCGTCTCACCCACGTCGATTTCGAAAAAGTACGGACCAACGACGTCAGTGGGACCAAATCCACACCACCCAAGTCACAAGCGAGTTAGGTCAGTATTCCATTAAGCATGAGATGTGTCGAATGTAAAACTTTTTTCCGCTCATATTATTCGATTATTTTAAAATATCAAACAGTATTATTCCATTTCCATTATTCATTATTCTCATCAGTATAAGACAAAAAAGTTATGATTTGTTTTGGGTAATTGTCCACTGAAAAACCATCGAAATTTCCCGCTCTCTTATAAATTCGAAGCATGCCTCAAGCTTACAATCTCAAATCAGATTAACACGTTCAGATTCAGGCATTATTATCTTGTTCGCTTTGGTATAAATTTCAATTGACATTATATAAGAGTAATCAATAATTAATCACCCAATATTGAGAGTTAACAAATAGGCACCTTAAAATGTTTCACAAGCTCGCCGGCCGCCGCCCCGGGTTGTACAAAAATAAAAACTCTGCTAATGGCATACGCGTTGCAGTCGCGGACATTGTTGCTACTTCAGAGCAGGGCGCCACTTTTCCTAAAGGAATTAAGCTGGTACCGAATAAGATGTTTCGAATCGATACGCAGTTTCATAAAAAAATTAATAACTTTTCGTTTAAAAGTCGTTTTTTTTTTTGTATAGAAAGAATTTGACGCCATGTGTTATACATTTTATACGCCTGAAGACATACATAAGTTATGGTCCTATTTATTTTATTTCCAAGAGGCAATTAAAAAGAAATACTCGTATGTACATTAAACAGGGTGTTTTGACATTTGTAATGAAAGTCAATGAAAACGTCATGCAAATTATCGTGAATCAAGGAGAATATCACCCATGTTCTGCATTTCACTTATTGTGAATTCGAGCAACAAAAGTGAATTTTGATGTTCTGCATTCCGCATAAAATGACTTTTGTGATTTGTTCATTCCGAATGTGAAATGTTGGTGTTCTGAATTCCACCCGAAATGAAGTTTGTGAATTGAGTTTTCGGAGATGAAAATTCGTGTTCTACGGTGAATTCAATTCACTTAGTTTTATTTGGTGAAATTGATAAACGTGTAAATAAAGATTTGAAATTTTGATTGATTGATTGATAAATTGTTGCTTACAAGAAAATACAAAAGAGCTCCCGCTTAAGGAAATTGAAGTCGATTTTATTAAGGGATTTATTTCAAAAATGTAAACAAATGTCTCTTCGCTTAGTCTGGAGCTTCTTTTGAAACTACAAACAATTCAAATATGACCATGTTAATTCATTCCCCATTTTGTACTTACGCTCCAGATCGAGTTGATTTAGAGTTTTTCTCACTATTAAATTTTTGCATTAACACTTACAAAAGTGCGAAAATATACCTTTCTTCTACAATCTACTCAAAATGTTCTTGTATCCCTATTGTTACTATTGTATTTCTTAATTTTTACGTTTGTAAAAAAAAACTATTTTATTTGCCTTAGGCTAGGCGCGCACATTCAATTTTTAGTAGCACAACTGTTTAATTGCTTATAGAAAACAGATGAACTATTAGGTTGAATGTGACAATTTGTTTTAATAAATTGCTTCTGAGCACACCTAAAACAATGACAGTTCGTGCAAAAAACTAAAAACAAAAAACTAACTTCATATGACTCCTTGGCATATACAAACGTCAAAATAGGTCTGTTTCTATTTTGACGTTTGTATATGCCAAGGAGTCATATGAAGTTAGTTCGATACTAAAAAAAAATAAAAAATAAAATAAAAGGGTGAAGAATGTATGATACTGTATTTGATTAAAATTTTGCAAAATCGTTGTCTTAACCTAGTTTTATATTAAAACAGTTTAATATCGTAATAATTCAAATAAATTTTGTCACTTTTCATATAAATTCAGCGTAATGCCGCAGTTACACGACACTTCTGAACAAATGCCAGTGTACTGATAAAACATACCAATCGAAACTGTTCGCTTTCATGTAAGTTGATTCAATATTTTGTGACAAAAATAATGGCGGTAGTGTAAAATCAGAATTATGGTATGAATTAAAATTTTGCATTTGAAAAATATTTGTTCTGTAAATTACGGAGCGATCACACTTTAGACTAGTAATAGTAAAGGCAAAGTATAACAAAATAAATACCAACGAACACACCCTCAAGCATGCCAACATATATTTTTTCGGACACCACCTAAACACCCCCTACATTTCAACATCCGAAACTCCATCTTCACTAAAATGTTCTTTTCAATTACTAGCTTATTTTTATTCACTTATCGTTTGTTGTTGTTTTTCATGTTAAATTTTGCGTTGTATCGTATTCACTAACCAATAAAACACGGCTAATAATAAATTGATCGAAATGGGTAAGACTTCTAAAAAAACAATTTTTGTTTTTCGGTTTTAGCACCTGGAAATCGATTACTAGACCTTCGAAAAGGGCTCAGTCTTTCTTGTTGTCTCGAACCGGGATTCTGGTTCCAAGTAATAATGTTCTTTTGCTCGATGTTCTATTTAGTCAATGTGTTTTGACTTTGTTGAGTTCGAGGTTGGATCTTATTCTCCATTCACCTTCGTGGAAGAATTTTAAGCCAACCGATTCTTCGATTTTTTTAAATCTAAGTCTACTTCTTATTTACTGGGTCTTAAAACTGGTTTATATTGGCAGAAAGTGAGTTATTTTCCTGCTCAATATACTTTTATTAAGCATCTATTGGAATGCTGATTGAATACATACTTTATTCCATTTGGTTCAGTTACTGTTTTTTTTTATAATTTTCAAGCACTAAAAGGATTATGATTACCCTTTAAATGTTAGAGCACGGTACGTGCGTTTTAGGAAAGTTGGAGTGGATTTAAAAGGAGAAACCGATGCACATTAGTTTTGAATGTCAATTTTTATAATGGGAGGGAAATGTAAGTGAGGCAGAGCATTCCGCATTCGTGTAGTGCAGCTAAAGAAAGAACATCTGAATTTTACGGTACGTCCGAAGTTAGGCTCAAAGGAAAAATGATGGGCATTCCTTGAAGCGCGAATATTACGGTTACATTTTTTAAGGGAAGGAATGCAGCTGGATATTTCACTAGAACAGTTTTTTTTTTTTTTTTTAGAACAGTGTTAATGAAAATAATGAAATACAAGAAAAATTGCGACGGTGCTCGAGAGATTCAAATGTTTCTGTTATACTTTTATCACCTATCATGGCGAGTTCGAATATGTGGTCAATCAAAACAAGATAGTCTGTGATGGACATACCAAAAGAACCGATAACTCAGAGCTGTTCGATTTCTTCAATCTATGTGCCCCTCATAGATAGCGGCATGGGGGGTGGGTAACGCTTTGACGACAGAAGGCAGCATTGCGTTTTTAAAGCATTAAATTCTACGCGGTTTATGGTTCCCCATTTCACAATGCTATCGAGATCAGAATTTAATGAGCTTGTCATACGCTGTCGTTCTTAGTCCACAGCCAAAGAACAAGGGCATGCATCTAGAAACGAATATGAGAAGCTGAGAGTACTGTCGTCAGTAAAACAGTTTAATGGATAAGAAGTTTTAGACAAAAGATTATTGATGAATATGAGAAAGAGAGTCGGAGACAAAACGGAGCCCTGTGGCACATCAGCATTTATTTTATAGACTTCAGATTTTAAATCTTCCAATACAACTTGTATTGAGCTGTTCGAAAGGAAGTTTCTAATCCATCAAAGAAGAGATTCATCGATACCAAATGCACGCTTTTTCGATAAGAGAGCTTGATGAAAAACTCTATCAAATGCTTTAAGTACAATAATCTTACTTTCTCCAAAACGATGTAAAGATTTGTGCTACTGTTCAAAGCGATATATCATCAGATCACCAATGGACCAATTGCTAGGAAAGCCATACTGCCGGTCATTCAGAAGCTTTCTGTATACAAGGTATTTTTTGAGCTGATAATTTATCAGCATTTCATTGGCATTGGAAAGAAGGGACATAATGCAATTGCAATCAAAAATTACCGCAAGGACCTTTTTTGATACAACTTTTTCTAGAATATTGTTCTGACATTTCGAAATATTTAGCTTAATAGTACACCAGGTAAGTAATTTCTATATCCAGCGAAACATGGTGGTTCTAGGTGGTCCTTCATTTCGAAATCGAAGTTCATTGGCACACTGTTGTTGGTTTAATCCATGTCGAAAACCATAGAAGATAATTTCAAGAAAGATGTATTTTTCAAATATTTATAAGCAACGGATAGGTATAGCGAAACAGGAACATGTGATTTGTTACGCTTGATTTGGTTTTGGTGAGTTTGCATAATATATGTATATAAATTGTTGCTTCAGAAAAAGCGTTTTACGTGATCCGGTTAATTTTCTGTCTCAAAAGTAATACCTGTGGCTGTGCATACCTAGGTGAAGAGGCCTTCGTTTTATAAAACTTAAATTCAATAGAAAAATGCTTCATTTGCCAGAAATGTTCAAATATCAAATAAATAACAAAAAAAAAATGGATTTTAGAAAAATTCATTTAAAAAATAATCACGCTCATGTGTTGTTAGAAGCCTTGTCACATTTATGACACCAATGGTAGCATTTTATGAAGCATTACACATTAGCCCAAGTCGAAATAATATCTTCATTCAAATAAATGCCAATGCTGAAAAGTCACGTCAAACAACAAAACATTTATAATGACAGATTTTATCAGAACTTTTGGGAGTTTTATGAGCGGTTTTCTGGACTTGTTCCAAACTATAACTTCGACACATAAAAAATAAATTGCAATCTGCAATCATTGCACGATTTGACAGATACACCACCGCGCTGTCAAAGACTGAATATTATCTGCACCATCGAACAGATGCACGCATTTTATTTGCGTTTTAACGACACTTAACTTTTATTTATCTCTTTGACCGTGATTTTTGTTTTCTGGTCAAAACAAGAATTTTAATACAAATGGCTTTTTATTGGCGGTGTGGGAAGAGTGTGTGTCATTGGACATAATGCGGATTTGAGGCAACCTGGTTTCATATAAATACCCAGTATAGATCCGAACTTGGGGTAGTAATTGAAGTGAATTTCGCGGAATCTTCAACATAAATTTGAATGCTTAAAAAAATGAAAGTCCTTGTCGTGCTTATGGTGCTGGTTGGATTCGCCTCAGCTGGGTTCAGCAGTGGATGGTCAGGCAGTTATCCTAGCTATGGAAGCAGATACGTCAGTGGACGGTCATATGGATATCCTAGCTATGCAAGCCGATACAGTAGTGGATATGGAGGTGGGTATGGCAGTGGATACGGATCAAGGATTATTCGCGTCATTAGCAGTGACGGCGGCAGTGGATGGAATAGTGGATATAATGGCGGTGGTTGGAGTCCAAGCAGATATAGCAGTGGTGGATGGAGTAATGGCGGTGGATGGGATTCTGATTACAACAGTGGTTGGTGATAATTTTAGTTACAATTTTAAACCACACTGTTTAACCACGTTCCCAAGAAATGTGAAAGTACTCGAGGAATATTTGTACAATAAAATGCGTGTGTGTATTTCTTTGATTATAAGATGTTTCTCTTAATGTTTCAAAACGATCGCAGCTTTGCTGAGTTGGATACTGATCACTTAATATTCATGTGGTAGAAACTATTGATTACATTCAGGAAAAATCTACTTGCCTCAAATTTATTATAAAAGGTTTTAGGTAAGTTGGTTCGAACAATGATTCTTACAAATGTTCTTTGGATTTTATTTAAGGGAGGTAATATTGTCCTTATTGTGAACTTTAATTGTTATCAAGAATGAAAAAGCTACACTCAGAGAAATAATATTTTTATTTTCGTTTGTTGCTAAAGAATATCGTTTGAATTAAATGAAAATCATTTGCAGGGAAGTTAAAACGTTTGCTGCAAAAGAATTTCATTCGTCACAACTGAATTTCGTTTGATCCAAATTATATTGCAATAACAGCAAACATATTGCAAAACAACCCATTCGTTTGAAGCTCAATTTTGTGAGTTTATTGCGGCAAACGAACACATTCCCCAGATCTAAACTGCTTGTTGTTTGCTAGCAATTGTTTTTGTTTACAGCAAACGAATGAATAGTTTGCAAAGAACCTTTTCAGATTGTTGTTTGTTGCAAAAATGTTCTCTTTTAATGTAAATGAACAATTCAATTACATCAAATGAATGAAGAATTTGGGATTAAAACCTTGATAGAGCAAGGGAATAAAATTTTTTGCAAACGAATAAATGATTGCTGGGAATTCTGTTTTTACTAAGTTGTGAAAAACTGATTTCAAGTTTGGGACAAACACGTCAAGCAGTTAAGACAAATGGATTATTATGGATTTGAGTTTCTTCAAAATAAATTGCAAAAATAATTTAATTTTTAATTTTGAACTAAAATTATGTAATACCAATTTGTGCAAAAACACTAGAAAATAAACATTGCAATTCAATGTAAAAATTCACAAATTTTTTTCAAATAGCACTTGAAATGATACTTTTTTATAAGTAGGTAGGTACTTAATTGCATTTGAATATGTTAAATGATAAAATAGAAAAGTTGTTTTCAATAAAGGAAAAGCATTTTTATAAATATAGATACCTATCTCTTTTTTGTCATGGTTCTTCTATTATGTTCTATGATAACAACAAATATAAATATGTATTTGTTTATATTAATTGAACACTAAAAAAGTTTTGTAGGTACTTCTTCGTATTGCCTTACTTTCATTCTCAAATTAAAATTTACAAGTAGGTAATAGGTACCTACCTATAGTGCCCCACGGGCTCAAGGAACACTCTCCACCTGACCACCTCGAATGTAATACTACCTGGCTAAAAGTATCACATAATACAAAACGTCACTAAGTAAAATGCCTTCTAACGAAAATAAACTTTTAGTAAGTTTAAAAGGAGAAATCAGCCATATTACGCTTAGAATTGATGAGCAATCTTTTCTTCTTCACAAACAAAAACTGTAGACACTAGTATTATCTTATGCTTAGGTATGTATGTGTTTTTATGAGGAACCATTAAAAAACTGGTGTCGTTAACAAATGACAAATATAGACTAAGAGCTCACAGTAATTTTTGGATGTGATTGATAACAAAAAATAATTAGCATAATTAGATAGGCCTTTAGGAGTTATTTACAAATGTGAACGTCTTGCATTGTCTAGTCGGAGCAATAGTGCATAAGAGTGCATCAGATATGCGATTCTTTCCAAAGCCTACAAAATTGTGATACAAAATTTGCCATAACTTCAAAATGAAGAGCCCTGATTGCAAATATCGAAGTCCCAGACGTTTTTAAGGCGGTCTTCTTCGTGCAAGAAGTACGGTTTTCTTATCGCGTCTTGCAGGCAGAAGGCTGTCTGCAAAACGTATTAGACCTCAATATGTACTTTCAATCAGGGGGGTTAACTCTACATTTTGGCAAAGTTGTTATCACAATTATTTGGACTTGGAAATAACTGCTTATATAATGCACTTTTATGCACTATAGCTCCCACTAGACCATGCAAGACGTTCACATTTGTAAATAACTACTAAAGGCCTATATCTAATTTCGCTAATTATTTTTTGTTATCAGTCACACCCAAAAATTGCTGTGGGCTCTCGGTCTAAAAGGTTTATAAACTTTTGAATTACTCAGATACCTATTTTGCTGAAATTTGTTACTTCTATTCTAACACCTCTTGAGGCATAACACCACCACCAATCATGAACGATTAAAACATTCATCCACAATGTACATATATACCTACATATGTATGTACCTACCTTACCATTTTTGTTTACTGTTAAATCTTTGCATTAATATCTAATGTTGAACTTAAATATACCTACATACATACGTATGTCCCTATTTAAACATACTTTAATGGACACATACTGCTTTCGTAGTTTGAATATACATGTATACCTACTATTAACATGCAATTCAATTTATATTTCATCATCACAATGGAAAAACTAGGTAGGTAGGTCTATGCAAAGAAAAATCTCTTCCTTCCAATTAAACTTTTTTTTATTACGAATTTAGGTGATTTATATTCAATAAAAATAACTTGATCATAAGAATGATTTTCAAAAATTATGTTTGATAACTGATTAGATACATATAGGTACAAAACATTATGCAAACGTTACGTCGACCTACAAAGAACAATAAAACAAATAAAATAAACACATAGGTATCTACATAGGAACATAATAGGTAGGTATATGAAATGATATGATTTTTTGTTACATGTGTTTCCTTTTAAATTGATTAATAAATAGGAACTTATGTTTAGTAAATTACTTTCGAGATCAAACTTAAAACAAATCATTTTTATAATTTAAATTGTTAATTTATTTTTCTAGCGTCTCCCTGGCCAACGAATGCAGCAAAAGCAAGGTCCCATTAAAATATCGATCCTGTGAAATAAACACCATAATTGAAGTAAAAATGTTTTGACTTCTAATCAACAACTTCAAATTACTTGTCTGGTTGTCAGTCTCAAATCCAAGACGTTTATCTATTGATCTCCTTTAGCATACAAATTAATATTATACATGTACATGGCATTATACATGCATTCAATGCCATAAGGACTTAAGGGATACTATTTTCCAGGAAATTCCTCCTCATTTTCAATAACTTGTTGCATGAAAAAATATGTACCTAAATATGTATGTACATACATGCATCGCGCCGACACTGGTTGCTATGAAATTTGTAGGTAGACGACACTTTTACCATTATTATTATTTAGGTACTTCATGAACTTTTGTTTTTTTGATTGAATAGAATCTATAATTAAAATAAATTGAATTTGATTCACTAGATTATCGTTTTTAACATAGGTATTTACCTCAAAGAATTTTTTCAATTTTTTCGGTTTCTCCATAGGTACTAAATTATAGCAAAACAAAGATTTTGTTTCTCCCTATCAGTTTTCTCAAAAACAAAAGCAAAGTAAAGTAAACTCCCAGTAACAGTAAATCTTCATCGCCGTCGTCGGCTGTCGCAGCTATGGATACACACACACACGTCGCGGTCGTCGCTACTGTTGAACGTTCAACCACGTAAGCTACGAAACGAAGCCAACGAACAACGCATACATGCATGCAATGATTGAAATTATTTTGGGAGGGAAGCCTTCTGACGGCTTCTGATCTTCGTATTAAAAACAGTGATGCTACATAAATATTTAAAATACACAATTGATACCACTTTTTTACTCGTAGGTAGGTATATGCGCAAACAAAATGGATTCAATAAAAACAAAGAATTGTTTTTAATAAAAAATCCATACCGTCTGATTATTACAACTGACAAATAAAGCACGAATAACGGGTTAAATATTGATCATGATTAGAGTTATTGTCGAGATTTGTGGTAGAATTTATCAAAAAAAAAATTTTATTCGATTGTTTCAGATCAAAAAGGTTACTTTTAAAACCATATTTTATGTTACAATTTATCAATCACATTATATCTACTCGTACTTACAAAAAAAATTAGAATTTAATTAAACGTAATTTATTCGATGTATCATCACTGTTTTATCATTTCTACAGCGTGCATCCAAATAGATTTCAGTGTTGCCTACCTTAGAAGCAATATGAGCAATATAAGACTTTACAAAAAAGTGACCTTGTTTGATTTTTATTATTTAATTAAGTAATACATTTTTCTGGTTTTACAAGATAGGACCAGAATATTTTCATTCATTGACCACTTACACCGTTCAATGAACTATCTTACAAGTCCAACAAAAACAGTTTCGTGTTAGGATTAATGCAAGTTGATAACTAGAAAAACCAGGTTTTTACTGCATTCAAAATCTAATCCTTTTTATAGGTCGTCAAAGATAAAAATTCCTCATAATCCTAATTATATATATAAATAAAACAAAAATATAACATTTTGTTAATCCTTTTTTGTTTCGTTTAAGACTTAAAAAAAGAAGTACCTACTAGTTAATTGTTTGGTTTACTCGGAAATCTACAAAATAGAACGTATCTCTTCTAAGAAAAGAGATAGTTTTTGTTTATAAATTCTTAGAAATTTTTTTTATTGATCAAGGCATTTAGTTGATATTATAATGAAAGAATTCATCTAAGTCATTTTTTTCATAAACAAAAGAGGAGAAAAAGTATATATCATACATTTTCATTTTCAGTATTTGTAAAAAGTTCTAAATGAATTCAGAACTGTGAAATAATAATGGTTTCGTATAATATAATTTTTGATCATACGAAGAGTTAAACTGCAATATTGTTCAAGAGGGCAACACTGAATCATAACCGAAAGCCAGTAGTATAAGTATATCGCGCATGTATACAATGCGTTGTGTTGCATTTGCGCCAAAAAGGTAAGTCGGCACTAGTTTTCTAAAGATTTGATATATGGAATTAAGCACTTTTTGAATATATTTGAGGATATTAAAAACTAATTGCGTTTGTGTATAAATCTGAATACTTACCTATATGATGAAACATCGACTTATGATTCAGATATAAAACGAACTGACACACCATTTGGTATAGTATAAAACAATTATGTCAAAAATATAAAATTTATTTTACGCTGTTATTTTGTCTCGTAAATGAAACAATTTTAGATCATAAAGAAAACGCGTTTAAATGACACGCGAACACAAATATATGTGGTTAAGCTATTAAAATTAATTTCGTGATATCTCAAATCAACCAAATTTTATTCGAAAACCCAAATGAGTTACCATCCAAAGAAATTAGTTCCTTTTGTGTGGTTTTCTTGTCAACTAAAAATCCTTAACGACTTAAGAAATGTATTTCGATATGTAGGTACAACCAAATACAACTTATTTGAAGGTCTTCTTCAATTCCGGATTAATTTTACAATTTTGCTTGCAATAAAAATCAATCTCGATTTTTATTAGATTAGACCTCCAAATTCACTACTTCTTTCACAAATATCTTTTTTGAATAATTTTATATAATTAGTAGGTACCTATAGAATTTAGAACGATTTGCAAAATTTAATAAAATAAGTTCTCATACGTGACCTACTCCGATGAAGCCACACAAAATTAAGATAAAATAAAAAAAAATTCTCTCAAATTGCATGTGACATATTCATTTCGTACTATAGACTCTGAAAAATATCCAATTTTAATTAATACGTGCTATTTTAACTTATAATGTATGAAAAAAAGTTTCAACTACGCATTTTTTATCGTGAGAAAAACTATCTCTTGTGTGGACGGGGTGTTATGCCAAAACGACCGCGTCGCACATACATCGTCAAAGGAATGTAATATTAGTGTTACCTTTGTTCAGAAACAATGTGAAGCCAAAATATTATTTTATATTTTTAGAACAGAAAAGAAATGTCAATTTGTCTCTTACAATAAACTATATTATTTACATGTGTGGGCACAAGTAATTATTGAATGCTGCAAAGAAATTTTTATTATGCATTGAAGTGTGCTATTCATGTAACAAAATATTGCTAAGTAAATGGTTTTAACATACATTTTCTATTTGAAAAAGTATGTTTGTAAGTTTGTGTGGTCAGAATTAAGAAGTGCAAGCGAAATTTAGATATAGAAGCAGTTTTAAGTCTTGATTTGCAAACATTTCAAAATTTTTGGAGACAAAAGCAAAATTGTATATAAAGGTAAGTATGTAAATACCAGGGTTGCAAATTTTAGAATTAAAAAATCCATAAGTCATAAGTCTGCAGATGACTTGTGAATTAAAAAAAATTAATTCATAAGTTAGTTAGTGACTTATGATTTAAAAAATAATTAATTCATAAGTTACTAACTCATGAATTGAAAAAAAAAATAATTCATTACCTACTAACTGACTTATGAATTAAAAAAAAATCAAGTCATGACCAAGCTAATGACGAATTAAAAACATTTTAATTCACTACCTACTAAGTGATTTATGAATTAAAAAAAATATTTCATCACCTACTAAGTGACTTATGAATTAAAAAAATTGTAAGTCATGAGCAAGTTAGTACTTATGAATTGAAAAAAAAAATAATTCACGAAACACTAATTGACTTATAAATTTAAAAAAAATTTGATTCATATGCTAATGGATGAATTCTGATTAAAAAATTATTAATTGGAAAATTTAGAAGATAGCATGATAATTTTACGGCACACAAAAGCATGAAATATACTTTCGTTAATAATTAAAAAAAATTTGAAGTCAAAACAAGCTTAATCATTTCCAATCTACCAACTAGCTTGTGAATTAAATTGTTTTTAATTCATAAGTCACTTAGTAGGTTGTGAATTAAATTTTTCTAATTCATAAGTCACTAACTTGCACATGACATAAATTTTGTTTAATTCATAAGTCACTTAGTAGGTTCTGAATTATTTTTTTTTAATTCATAAGTCACTTACTTGCTCAAGAATTACATTTTTTAATTCACAATTCACTGAATTGCTCATGACTATGACTTAAATAAATACGAATTATAATTTGATTCCGTTTAAGTAAGTGTGTACTTAATTCAACCAATTATAAATACCTTAAGTCTATCAAATTAGTATAATTTGCAAAACAAATTTTATTAATCGGGTTAAGTCTGAAAATAATGATTTAAATTTGTATACATTTTCAACACGGCAACACTTTTGTAAAACTATGCATCTGTTCAGGACCCTTTCAAAACGGTAAAGTCGTTGCGTTTAATCGCGTCTGTCTGCGCTGAAGCAAATCATTTTCATTTTATGTCTGGTAGTGGTAATGAAAGTGCGTGTTTTGTGTTCGGAGAAATATTATTATTTAAAATTTCATTTCATCAATAAAATAAAATTGTTTTCAGTGAAATATAATTGTACTAAAATTGTTATTTATTTACGTGACCTTTTTCTACGATTTTTAATTGGATCTACAGCCCGCAGCCCGCTTTAAAAAAGATCCAATTATAATTGTACTAAGAATATTGAAGACATTAAGGAGTATGCTTCTTTTTATTACTGCTGTGTACAAAAAATTATCTTCAATAGTCCGAATAAAAGGATCATCAAATTCAATAACATACTCTGAGTTAGTCAAATCTGGTGAGTATTAATTACTTAAATAGGTATAAATATTCAGTATTAAAGGTTATTTTATAATATCTTTAGTCAAAGATCAATTCAACATCGTTGGAAATATAAAATTTTACGATGCAAAAGCTTCCGCTTATATCTCGGACGAAGACGTCATTGATTACATATTGCAGTTTAAATCTTCTACAGGCTGGACCTTAGGAGTGCTGGACGATAACGTTGATGAAATACCAGGTAAAATTTAGTTTAAGTATTTATGAAATTTATGATCGATTTTTCTCAGTCAATTCTGACGCCAAGCCGAACTTTTTATGTGTCAGTTAGACTACACAACGAAGGCATTTATGTCGATTTCCTTTTACACTAGGGATTTTAGGGATTGCGATCCCTTGTCAAATTTTGTCTTTTTAGTGTGGGTATTTCGTATACATGTAAATCCCTCTCCAAATACGGATTTGAAGGATTTGATCTCTGTGAAAAAAAATCGATTTTTTTTTGGTGATTTTTTTTCTGTGGTGAAAGTCAAAATTTGACAAGGGATCGCAATCCCTAGTGTAAAAGGAAATCGACATTAGTCAACCTGTTTTTTTTTCAGTACTCGTAATATGATTTTTGAAATTTTGTAGCTCCATTTTTGAATGCTCAATCTCTAAATTCTGATTTCAACTCACGTTGTATTGACTTTTCTATAACTTTTTGGACCAGTTAATTAACTAATTTCATTCAGAAATTGAAAAAGCATAAATGTTTTAGATATCAGCATTCAGCATAATACAAAATTCCGTCTAGTCTCAAATTTTAAAAATATTTTACAATAAAACAGAAGGCAAAAGTTTTCCAACACTTAAATTGAATGGCGAAGGTATAGCGTATCGTTTTATTTATTATTATATAGCCAGCCATTTAAAATTTTATATAATTTATTTTCATTTATTAAAATTTAAGGATCCCAAGGAAGTTCATTAATTATAATTGAAAATGATGAAATAGCACCATCACCATCTGTTGAGTCAATAGAGTTTGTAGATACTGTAGAAGAGTTAGAAGAGTCTGTTCAAGGACCTAACATTAAGATTTTAAATACGATTCCTCAAGAAGAAACCTCTTTGGAGAATAACATTTCAAGGTGTGGTGTGCAAACAACTATTGTAACCAAAATCAATCCCGAGGTAAAAATATTAAAATATTATTAATATTTAATCGATTTTCTATTTCAAAAAATGCAAAGGGCATTAATACTTTCCATTAAATGCATTGAGTTCAGTATTTGTCAAAAATTTTGAAATTAAACATACTCGTATATTTTCAAAATTATACTTTATACGTTTTCTTTTTGTGGTCTATTGTTTAAATGACAAAAGAAATTCAAAAAATAGTTTGAGCTTCTTCGAAAACTTTTTGAACTTGAATGTAGAATCGATAAAAAACTTGTTTTTGTTAAAAGTGATCTTATTGGAATTTCTACGAACTTATGTGTTTTATATCTATATATATATATATACATAGTGTGTTTATCTTCTTTTTGGAATACAGGTACTCAAAAAATATAAACACGTAGACTTTATTATCCTGCTAAAACAATTTGAAAAGAATGCCTTTTTTACTAATTCACAAAAAATTAAGCTTAGTAAGCTTATAATACAGATTGTACTGGAAGATGACTTAAAATTGGAGTAAGCAAACACCTGCTAACACATAATAAAGGCAGCCCAGTAAAAAAATTTGAAATGCAGGGCCGTTGGTTCGGTTATTGATTTTTCTTTAAGACGTAGGTATGTCACTTTTCTATTAACTTTCAGTTATAATTTTTTTTATATCATAGTGAAAAACGTTTGCTCATTGCCAAAACCCAAAAACAAATTATGTTAACTAATGGAACTCTTTTTGAGTCTGAAAGTATATAAAATTGGTATATGTTTTGTAAATATGTATGGATTTGTTTACATTAGAAATCATGTATAAAATTTAATATAACGATCAATCCTCTAGACTTTGCCATTTATAAATATTTGTAAATCACATTTACTTGATACATCTTGTATATTTATAAGAATGGATTAATATGATTTAACATATATTTGGGTCATTTTTTAAAAATGGACATTTTTTATTGATCGTTTGAAAAAATTTTTTTTTCAGTTTTTCTTGGGTTTTAGTTTCTAAATCTATAGTAAACAAGTAGAAAAGGAGTTCTCCGAGTTGCGCAAAAATAATTTCAAATATTTTTCATTTTACGAGTATTTTTCGATAAAAATGAAAGTTGAAAATTTCGAATGTATTAAAAATGTTCTTTTCTTGCATAAAATAACAATAATCCACAAAATAAATAGTAACAATAAATAGTTGAAATTTTGTGTAACACATACATAATTATGTATTTTGTTAATGAAGTTGTTTGTTTACGAAATGATTTTGTTTAAAAGCATGAAAGAGTCAAAAAAATATTTTTAAATAACGGCACATAACTTTCTTGGAACTTTTACGGTACCAATATTGTAAGGAATGATGAAATTCAGTATATTTATCTAGAATATAAAAAATTAATAATAATATGAGCCATTATAAACTAAAAGAACAATTATTAAAAAACAAATACGAAAATGGAGATTACAAAATCGACTATTTCTTAATTTTAATATATGTAGTCAATGTAATTCAATGTCATCCAAAAACTTTCTTTTGGCGGTGGTTAGACTAAAAAATATTAATATGGTACAAAGGTAACAAGGCCAAGGAGACTACACTGAATTTTTACTCGGATGAAAAAATTATTTTGTATGTAAATTTTAAAGGAATTAACTGCAATAATTAAATTATAATAAAACTTGAAATTGAAGGTTTTCTGACGTACTATAAGGTGATGCATCGTAAAAAATTATTAAAAATTGTTTAGTTGTGAGAAAAAGCGAAAATGTTTAATAATGTTTTTTTTTTCAAAATCTTGTCACACTCACTCAACTAAGTATTGGGACAACAAAAAAAATTTTTTTTTTTTGCATATCATAAAATTGAAGTTTAAGAGAAGGCCTTTAAAACAACAAGGCCCAAAATTAAAAAAAAAATCATTTTCATCATTAAAAATATTAATAAAACTGATGAAGCATCAAAATCACATCCCAAAAAGGCCACGGAGATTACACATTATTAATTACCATGGCTATTCGTTACCATCAATCGATCTGCAAATTTTTTCTTATAATGCTGACATATAAACACAGTTCCATGCCAAATTTCAAGCCTTTAAATTGAAATGCAAAAAAATAGAAGCTATAACGCTAAAAATGTAATTTTTTTAAAACGACCCATATATGAGTCATTCAATGACCTTACGTAAAATCAGAGTCAATTTTGTTACAGAATCTTTAATATTTTCTTTACTGGGCTTCCTTTATATGAGTTAGTTAATAATAAAAAGTAACGTTTCTATAGAAAATGTATTTATCAGATTGAATCGCCATGATTTTGCTTATATAGCTTCTGTTATAAGCGAAGTTTTTCCTTCCGAGGCAAAAGAAGAATATTACAGCCCTGCGATTAATGGCCAAAAGGCATCCGGAAAGTTATATGACACCTTTGCAAATTATAGAAATTTGCTATCTAGCACCGGTCTTATTATTAGGAGATCGAAAAACTCAACAAAGGATTTAGACGCAACAATAGGTATACACAATTTTTTTTAATATACATATTTATGTGCCAAGTTGATTTTTGAGTATTTATGAAGTTTCATAAGTATGAATTTCCTACAAATTTTAAAATTAAAATCCTCTAATCCAATCAAGCTTATATTATTTTTTTATAGAAAATCAATCGAAATAGTCAACATTTACTTTTGAAGATAAACAATTTAATTAATATCTCTTTACTTTCTAAGCTGAAAATAATAATGTTTTAGGGGAGAGTGGGGCACATTTGAACACTTTTTGCTTTCCAGACTGATAAAACCTAAAATATTCGAGCAATTGGCCTGATATTTTACTCACATGGAACAGTAGTATTGACGTTCAATTTAGAAAAATATTTGGTCCATTTAACGAAATACTTATATTGAATTTTTATCTCCAATCAATACAGGTTCTTATGTTCAAAAGTGCCCCATGTATGGGGCAGTTTTGAACTTGGAAGGGGCACTTTTAAACAGTGATATAATTTTTTTTTACTGAATAAAAGAACTTTTAAATTTTATTTGTATATTCATTTTTTAATAAGAATTTATCAATAAAAATCAAAATTAATACTTTTGTTATATCATATTCAAGTATTTTTAGAAAAAAAAAAAAACAAAAATCCACGAAGATTAATAAGAAAAAAAAATATAAATCTTAAACTTGGATTTTTAAGTAAGATCTGGATTTTTAGTGAATAAGAAAAAGCTTAAGCTAGCTAGTTAAAGATGTTTTCTAGTAATAGCTATTTTAAAATAGCCAACGCTAAGTTCATTTAGTTTTAACTAGTTTTCTAAGCCTAAGCTTTAATTTGTGTGAATAAATATAGCTTAAACTAGAATATTATTGTTAAAGCTATAAAAATTTCAAGACTTTTTCGACCTAGAAAGCTTTAACTAGACCTTACTTTCAGTATTCAATAGCTCAAAAGTGAGACAAAGAACGTATAGACGCAGAGACTGATGGTCGATATGACAAAAACATTTTTTACCTGAAACCAATACTTGCCCTATAGAACAGATAACAAATTGCTTGATTAATTGCTTGAAGCTGATTAAATTTTCTCTTAAATGTCTTAAATATGTTAAAAAAAAAACTATTCATGGCAGTTTTGAACATGTTCAAAAGTGCCCCAACACGCTTGTTCAAATCTGCCCCAACTGTTTCAGTGACATAAAATTTATTATAAATATTTAACTGAAATATATCCAGTAAAAACCTTACCGCAATTAGGTTTAAAATTTATTTTTCCTCCAAAAAAAATTTGTTCCTGTTTTAAAATCGCGCAGTAATTTTTGTTTAAACTCTTACAACTAAAAAACGAAAACAAAACACTTCCACTAGCAAAAGTACCCTTCACCTCTAAGTCCGAGAGACAACTGAGATATTCAAGGAAAGTCAATGACGTTTATGGATATGGTATTGACAGGTTAAAATTTCAAATTACTTTTAAAAAAGAGTAATAAAGTAAAATTTTATAAGCATTGTTCAAATGTGCCCCGTGTTCAAATGTGCCCCACTCTCCTTTACTATATAATATATTATATTAGACTGATTCAAAAAAAAAACCTAAAATGTCTTTGGTCTACAAACTTGCTTTTTGGTTAGAACCTGGTGAAAAATCATCAGATTTTTCTATTTTCCATACAGATGTTATGGGAGAATTTGAGTTGTTTGCTCCTTCGTTTTATAATTTAAAAACCTGTCGTATTTCACCAAGCTCTAACCTAGTGTCATTGAAAAACGAAGACATTTAAGTTTTATGTATGTATATCTTTGTAAATATGTCTGTAGTAAACTAATAATTCGAAGTTTCCATGTCGAAAGAAGAATCTTAGTTCAATCGATAAAATACCTAAATAAATACATGTACGCCTTGAATTTTACATAGCACTTTTGTTAAACCTAAAATTGCATACTTTGAAATTTTTACTAATGCATTACGCTTACACATTTGTATATACATATTTTTAAAAATGTGTTTATTCTATTTAGTTAATGTTTACGACGACAACTGTGACGCTTTTAAATTTATCCAAGAGTATAACGAACCATTCGATGAAATTCTTGAAAATTGGAAAAGAAGTTTTGCAATAAGATGGAAGATTTTGGAAGACAATAAAGTTGAAACTGCTGATTACCTGGCTCAATTTCCAATATTTATACTCAACAACAGTAATATTTTCAAATTAGTGAGTGCATTTAAAATTCAAAAGCAAAGTTTGTATTTATTTGTAATTGAATTGGAACTTCTATTTACAGTTTTTAGAAGACTCAAAAATTTTGCACCCGAACATTGCCTTAAATATAGATTGGCAAATCTGTGATAAGGTTTTAGAAAATGGAAGCCATTTAAAGGATCCTACCGTTAAAAAGTGGATTGCTGCAAGCCTAAACTGTTCCGAAGGTACAACCAAATATTATTGTCAATATTTATTTGTTCTTCTTATAATATTACTTCTTTTTTAGAAAATAGAAAAGCTATTGGCCTTCTAGTACTACCGTACTTATTTCCCTCAACTAAAATAAAGGCCAGGAAAGGAAAAATAAGTTTTAAGGCTTCAAAACTTGAAATCCAAGAAAAATTTATTCTATATTTCGAAGTGAGTACTTAAATTAACTGGTAATTTATTTAAATCAAATAAGGTTAGGGTGTAATTTCGATAAAACTCATTTTCTTACAAATGAGTTTCCTTAATTTTTTTTAAAATTTAAATGAGAATATTTTACTGCTTAAATTGTTGTTACAGTTTACAAAAAATAATGCCTTGTTAACTTAAACAACAATTTTAATAGCAAATAAAAAATGTTCTGAATTACACAGTTTTTATGGAATGTCTTTTTTACAGAAATTTTACCTTAACCTTACAGTTTACAAAAAATAATGCCTTGTTAACTTAAACAACAATTTTAATAGCAAATAAAAAATGTTCTGAATTACACAGTTTTTATGGAATGTCTTTTTTACAGAAATTTTACCTTAACCTTACAGTTTACAAAAAATAAAGCCTTGTTAACTTAAACAACAATTTTAATAGCTAAGAAAAAATGTTCTGAATTACACAGTTTTTATGGAATGTCTTTTTTTACAGAAATTTTACCTTAACCTGGTTTGATTTGAACATTGAATTCATATTATAGCCTTATAAGTATCGAATCCAATATAAAAGCATTGTTTTATTTTAAATTTTTAGACATTGGGAAAAGCTGACGATTTCGAAAGACAGTTATTAAATAGCAATGTCGGACTGCAACCAAGAATTGCATTTGTGGGAGAATTTAATTGTTTGAAGGCGTATGTAACGCTAACGGATAAAAAATATGCTTTCGAGAATCCTCTTGATGCTGTTCAACACTGCTTTTATATGTATCAGGCGTTAAATATAAAATATCCGGCTGAAAGCACGTCTGTGTGGACTTTCATACAAATTTACATCTTTAATGTCGAAACTAAATTTGACCAAGTATCGTCCAGCATAAAGTCGATTTGGAGAAGCCTCAAAAAGTAAATATTATTTTAAGATATTTTTAAGTATCTACATACTTATCAATATGTATTGTGCAGACTGTAAGCAATCTTTTATTTCTCTTAAAGTATATTCAGGACATTTTAAAACAACACATCCAGGTATGCAACGTTTTACATGTTGCTACAAAAATTGTGATAGAGTTTTTTCTGTCCTTTATAAACACATTGCTCATATAAAAAGCAAACATTCTCTAAATGAATCCCCTTTGCCTTTTACTGAAATATTTCCTATAAGTTATCAAAATGAAAGTTTTATTCAATATGATGAAATGGAAACTAGTTCAAACTTTACTTCCACACAACAAGTTAACTTTAAAAATGACATTAATACAGATTTACTTAAGGTTATTTTGAAAACATTAAGTGATGATAGAATTCCAAGAAGTACTGCCGTAGAAATTTTTAAAAATTTATTTTCTTTTTACGATAAATACCTTTCCCTTGCTATTACCCAAAATCAAAACACTGAAGAAATGTTTTCTATTTTAACTTCTATTATGAGTCCAAAATACTTAAAATCTGAGTTCTTAATTTTGAAAGAACTCTCAAATATGAACATTTTGGTTCATTTTCATAATATTTTTCTTGGTTCAGAATATCAACAAGTGTATTCTGCAGATAATAAAATAAAAATCACTCAATGCGACTTTTTTTTACAAATTGTCGATCTTAATCAACTGTTTACTGTTTTTTTCACTCATTCACCTATATTAAAACTCATTGAAGAGTACATAAATCACGTACAAAAATTGACATATACAATAGTAAATATAGTTCAGACACCTCTTTGGGAAAAAAAAAAAAGGCAATTTAATCCAGACAATGACGTCACAATTTTTCTTATACCTCTTCTTATTTACTTTGATGATTTTGAATATCTTAATCCTTTGGGATCGCATAGTGGAATTCAAAAAATTGGAGCTGTTTATATTAAAATATTGAGTCTTCCGGAAAACATTTCTTCGAAATTATCTCATACTCTTTTAGCAATGCTTTTTTTTGCTGAAGATAGAAAAAAATTTGGTAATACAACTATTTTGAAACCTTTAATTGAATATCTTAACAGTTTGCAAAATATAGGACTGACAATCAATTACAAGAATTTTAAAATAATTAAATTAATTCCCTGCTTGATAACGGGCGATAATTTAGGTCTGAATTCTATATTGGGTTTTACAGAATCTTTCAATTCCTTACGTTATTGTCGGTTTTGCAGGTGCTCGAATGAAAATATGAAAGGGTTATTAATAGAAGATAGCATACATATCAGAAATAAGTATAATTATGAAGAAGATATGATTATAGGTAATCCAAAGATAAGTGGTATTAAGGAACACTCAGTTTGGAATTCATTAAACAATTTTCATGTTGTGAATAACTTGAGTGCTGATTGTATGCATGACTTATTAGAAGGAGTTTGTCATTATGACCTTAGTATTATTTTAAAGTCCCTTATCTTTAAATATAAATGTTTTTCTTTGCAACAACTGAATCGGCGAATAGAAATATTCAACTTTGGTCCGGTAACGCAAAAACCACCTCTATTTAACTCAGACAGCCTCTCCAAAATTAAATTCAAACTTTCGGCATCCGAGATGTACGTTATAATCACACATTTATCGCTTTTAGTTGGAGATTTGGTTGAAAATTCATGTCCTGAATGGAAGTTGTATCTATTGTTAAGAGAAATAATCTTAATAGTTTTTAGGAAGAGGCATCACATTAATTCAACTAAATATTTAAAGAAAATAATAGCTGATCACAATGCTTTGTATATATCAATATCAGAGAGTCATTTGAAACCGAAATTCCACTTTCTACTACACTATCCCCGGATTGTAGATAATATTGGTCCAATTGTAGCAATTAATTCAATGCGTTTTGAGGCCAAACACCAAACTTTCAAAAAATGTGGTTATATTTCAAATAATAGAATAAATATACTTAAAACGATGAATGTTAAACATCAATTCAAAATTTCTAATTTATTATTAAATTATAACGAACTTTGTTTAAATTTCTACGATCATGGCCCAACTTTTCAGTTAAAATCAACAGATTTTTTTAAATTCAATTTCAAATCATCGGAAAACATTTTTAAAGTTTCATGGATAAATCTTAAAGGTATATTACTTAAAGAGAAATTGGTTGTAGTTATAGGACTGTATGAAAATAATGATCCAGAGTTTCGCTTAATTGAGCACATAGTGAAAGTAGATAAAACATTTCATTTGTGTTTATCACATATAGAGACTATTTGTTTCGACAATCATTATTTTGCTTACAAAGTTAAACAAAATAATTCATTTTCAGTTTTCGATCTAGAGCTTCTTCAATACTTTCATACTTCTTGTATATCAATGTCTAATAATGGCGATTTGTTTGTTATATGGGATTTTTAAACATTGTTTTTCCTCATATTTGTCACAAATATTTAAAATGTCCTTACTCTGTGCATAAAATTTTTCATAATATGTAGTTTTTATTTTACACTAAAATAATTGAGTGTTTTGGTAAATATTTTTCTTAAACATTTATTTGAAAATTAAAAAATCCAGCTGTGATTTAGTGTTTCTTTTTAACTCATTTAATCTTTTCGTTATATAAAAAATAATCTCTTTTGAATAAGAACTAGTTTTATAACATAGACTTTTATCTTTTAAAAAAAAACTGATGCATTTATTTTTAACTATGAATTATGTTATTGTTTTTTTCTTAAGTCATTGAATATAAAGCTTTATATAACTAAAGTCATTGTATCCTTGCTTTAAATTGTTACCTTTAAATTGATACAAGTATGTGAAGTAAATTCAAAATTTGATTGTTTTAATAAAAAAAGAGTTACAAAATAAACTTTTGTATGTATTTTTGAATCAATAGATACTTGGAATAGAAAATGTGTGTGTATTTAATTGGACTTTTTGCAACTTGAAACTTAGGATTCCGAATCCTTCTCGTTGAATCTGTATAAACTCTATTTTAGTGTTATAAAATAAACTTAAGTTCGGAATAACGAATTGTGTTGCGAAAAAAAAATCTAAGGAACGAATTATTGAATTGATAAACGACTTATTCACGTGTTATAATTATAACTCAAAATACATAATTAAATTAGTTAATTAATGTTGAAAAAATGTTAGCACTGGGGAGATATAGATATAATGTAAAACACTTATTATCCGATTTAAATAAGAGAATCAATTATATTGCCAAAACTAAAATAAATCAACAGTAATTACCTGAAATAAAAATGTATTTAGGTCAATAGCAACTGAATCAATCGTTTATTACATCCACATAATTCATTTGTCACAGCAACGCAATTCGTTTTCTGTGAACGTTTAGTTTGTTTTGCACAAAGAGCAAATTTGCGAGAGGAGTCTGGGACAAACGCATACAATTCAACCAGAAACGAATGATTCGTTTGATTTAAACGCATTATTTGTTTGCATCAAACAAATTTTATGTTCCACTCAAATGTTCCTGTTCTTTGCCACAATCGTAAGATGCGATTGTAACAAATGTAAGTATTAGGAATATTCCTTTGAACCTACTGCTTGATTCGTTTGTCACAATTGGAAAATTGGTCGCATCAAACGCACAATGTTTTAACAGCAAACGTGCAATTCGTTCACGACAAACTCTTGGTCTATAGCCACAACTTGACATTTCGTAAGTGATAAACGCATAAATCGTTTGCTTCAAACGAGTAATTCGTTTGCCACAACTTGAAACTTCTTTTGTAATAATCGAGCGAATCGATTAGTCCAAACGTATAACTCATTTGCAGCAAAGTAAAAACTTGTTTGCAATAAAAGATGAAATGTTTACTGCAAAAGAATTTAAGAATTTGCTGCAAACTAAGTTGAAAAATTCTCCAGCAAACGAAAAAGTCGATTGGGCAATTTTTTCGTTTGTCGCAATCGATTCCTTCTCTGAGTGTAGTGACCAAATCAACCGTCTGCTTATAGATGTCCTGTTATCTTCCGTCCCCTTGCCCGGAATCATTTCTGCAGTTGCATAAAGCTTCAGCTGATCCAGAGCTCTATGCAATTTCCAAAACTTTAATAAGAATGTTGACTTCATCTCCAATTTTAATATCTCACATAAAACACGAGTAAGATCCTAGCCTTGAATGCTATTGTAAAATAATTAATAGCTTTGTAGTGTTACTGAATTCATAATTATGAATTTCATTCAAGTTCATGAATCATGATTGAACATCATGATTGCATGATTGCACATAGATTTCTCATAAGATAATTTCTGTGAGTTTCTTCTAAGTCTACCTGAAGGAATTTATACTATCTTAAAATAATGTCACTCAATCATCTCGCTTCATATTGACTACTGTGTGAATAAGTCTGATTGATTAATGACTTAACTTTACCTCCCAGTTAGAAGAAGGCAATTAAAATAATAATAATAAATTAAGACCAACCCCTATTTGTAGATATAGCACAGAAAATTCTTAGTTCAATTATTTGTTATTCATCTCGAGACATCATAATATACCTAATAGAGCTAATGATTGAAGATGATTTGGAATTCGTCGTGAATTGGACATTCTGGTTTAAGCCTATAATTAATGATGATCGTCTTAAAGCTTTCGATAATTCCCTGCTTTTAATTTCTCTCATTGATCTTGGTATATGAGTACGATGTTAATTGAGTTTCGAGATACTAATCAGAACTGTCGTGTTTGACAAAGTTGAAAAATGTGGCAGGTATCATGAGAAAGGTTAAATTAAGGTTGAAAATAAAGCCTAGAAAAAAAAAAGTATATACATGAAAATGGTTCGATGTCCGAAAATAAAATCCGATTGGCAACATTTTTGAAGAGATAATGTTTATTTGCCATTTGACCAGCGAATCATTGTAACAGTTGTCTAGAAATGACTTTTCATCAGGGAGTGGATTATATCCAAGCTTAGCTACAGAAAGGCGTTTGCATATGTAGATGACTTGTTCCTACTATAGGATCACGAAAGTTCACTTCTGCATTAAGCGAGATCACAGAAATGGAGTAAGAAAATCATTTGCTGGAGTACGAGTTGTGGACTAGGCAAAACCGAACTAATGCTATTTACTACCAAAGCTAAGATACATCGTTTCGCTCCACCTCGACTCAACGGCCAAACACTTTTGCTCTCTTCCAACGACCCTTAGTTGAACTAGAAACTAGCTATCTACGTCTGCTGTGAAACCATGGTATAAAGTTGAGTTATAAATATAAGATGATTTTATGGCAGTATACAGCTGTTGTGCGACCGATCCTCACGTACAGTTCGATTGTTTTGTGGCCCGTTTATAACATCGATACATTTTAGAAGTTACAAAGAACTGCCAACATTGGCACCACAGGGGCTCTAAGATCTTGCCCAACTAATGTATTAAGCGTTTTTCTGCACTTTTTACTACTTGATTTACATATTAAGTATCTAGTTTCTTAAAGCGTATTAAGACAAACAAAAATCGAACTCTTAGATTGCCAAACCTTATGGCCACATCAAAATTACGCAGTTTATTCCATTAGAGTTCTTTCGACTCCCATTGACTACTGCACCCCTAAAATGTGTTTAAGATTATGTTACCATCAAGAAAGGACTTGGATGATGACCTCATGACGAAAGACTTCGAAAAACTATCTTTACTGATAGCTCAAAGATGACATTGATGGAAATGAACGAGCGGATGAGCTGGCCAGGCAAGGATCCGTCCTTCATAACTCACTTGCGGAAAGAGTCAAATTTCCAATCCAAATTATGATGGGCAATGTTCTCTAAATTTATATACCATAGATATACCTATAGTATATATAACCTAGATTTTATATACAAAGGTAGGGGCTACATTTTTGCAAATATGTATACTGCAAATGCAAACTACATACTGTTACATATGTGTTTAATATAAGTATATATGTGTATAGTAGGTATGCTCTCATAGTTTAAGTTGGTGTAAGAATTGATGTACTATGCTAAGTTAGTCTATAAGAAGAAGCGAACTATTAAAGACCTTAGAAGTATTCACTCCGTATTTTCATTTGGCTGTTCTGAACACTATTATATAAAATATATATATAAACACTTTACTGGCGACGAGGAAAACAAAAATTAAGAGAAAGTTTTAAATTCTCGTGAACTTTTTAAATTTCAAATTCCCGTTAAACTATAAAAATTAAAAAAAAAATTAAAATGTCAAATGATAAAAAGCCAACAGATCAAGTGACGTGGAAAAGTGCTCAAACATCGTTTATTGGTCATATAGAGCCTTTTTTGCTGGAAGATGATTTCGAGCAATATATTGAGCGTCTAGAACACCTTTTTATCTTAAATAATATCGAGGATTCAAACAAAAAAGTGTCCCTTTTCATAAGCTTCGCGGGTAGTGATCTTTATAAAATATTAAAATCATTGATTGCCCCTAAATTAGTAAAAGAATTTACATTTGAAACCTTAATAAAAAGTTTGACTACGTATTTCAACCCTAAAAGAAATATACGAGCAGAAAGACACAAGTTTATGTCTCGCTCTTTAAGACATGACGAATCGTTGAGTGACTTTATGGTGGAACTTAAAATTTTGGCAGAAAGTTGTGATTTTGGTCAATATCTGGACCAAGCACTTTGCGACAAATTTATTTGGTCTCAAAAAGACGAGGTAATTCAGCGTAGTCTTTTGAATTTGCCCATGGAAAAGTCATTCTCAGAAGTATGTGAGACTGCATTGACAATGGAACGAACGTCGAAAGAGGTTAAAGCAATACAAGGGACAAATAATGGTGGGGGCAGCGGTGTTGGTGGTACAGCTAAAGATAATGTGATTGGAAAATTAACGGAGCAGTCAGAGTACAGTGGAAACAGGCGAGGAAGATCAGTTAGTCGAAATAGAAATCCGAGAAATAGAACCAGTTATAGAAACAAAAGCAAACAAGCAACGAGGTTTAAAGACATCCAGTGTTACAGATGCCAAAAATGGGGCCACTATGCTAGTTATTGTGACGAAAGAGATTCTAAAACAAAGAGAGGAGGAAAAAGTTCAATAAATAAGAGAAACAATAATTTAAATAATGTTGATATTAGCAATAGAATAAGTGATAATCTGTCTTATCTTACATTAGGTAATGTACATTTTAATAACGGGAAACATATAAGCGATTCTTTGTTGATTAAACTTAAAATAAACGGACTCATTCTGGATATGGAAATAGACTCAGGTGCATGCTTTTCTATTATCTCTCATTTAACTTTTGATAAATATTTTAAACATTCAATTAAACTTAAATCATTTTCGAAGAATCTTAATGTGGTTACAGGTGAACCTGTATCGGTTTTAGGTTTTTTTAATGCATGCGTTTTATATGGTAATAATGAATATTATCTTGATTTATTTGTTATTCGATCAAAAACAGAATTTGTTCCGTTGTGTGGCAGAAACTGGTTAAATGTAATTTTTTCTAACTGGAGAGATTATTTTACTTTAAAGAGTGTTTGCATTACTAGTGTTGAAAAAGAGCTAATTGAACAGTTTCCATCTGTTTTCGATAAAAACTTTGATTCAGTTATTAAGAACCATGTGGCAGAGATTATCGTTGAGGAGAATGCAACTCCAATCTTTCATAAAGCTTATACTGTCCCTTATGGACTTCGTGATAAGGTAAACAACGAATTAGATAGACTCATTGAAAAAAAGATTTTAGTCCCGGTGAAGTTCAGTGAATGGGCTTCCCCAATTGTACCGGTTGAAAAAAAAGATGGATCGATAAGGATCTGTATTGACTGTAAGGCCACAGTGAATAAGTATGTCAAAACAGATCATTATGCATTACCAAGGATGGATGAAATTTTGGCAAGTTTTTATGATTGCGAATGTTTTTGTATTTTGGATTTAGCGGGTGCCTTCCAACAAATAGCTTTGTCTGAGAATTCACAAAAATTTATGACGGTAATAACAGATAGGGGACTTCTTCGCTACACGCGATTGCCTTATGGAGTCAAATCAGCACCAGCCACTTTTCAAGCTACAGCAGATAGCATACTCCACGGTTTGAAGAATGTGAAATGTTACATTGATGACATTATTATAGGAGGAAATAGTAAACAAAATTGTAGAGCAAAACTTTTCATGGTTTTAGAGAGATTCCAGACCTATAATGTGAAGGTTAGGCTTGAAAAATGTAAATTTTTTCAGTCGTCGGTGGAGTATCTTGGTCACAAAATAAATTCACAAGGCATAAGTCCAAAGCAGGAAAAGATGGATGCTATTTTAAATGCACCTGCGCCAAAAGACTTAACGTCTCTAAGGGCTTACATTGGTCTCTTAAATTTCTATAATAAGTTTATTCCAAACTTATCTGCGCGTTTGTCGCCTCTTTATAATCTCCTGAGGAAGGAAACGAGTTTTGAATGGGACGATAAATGTGAAAAAACTTTTCAAGACAGTAAAAATTGGCTTTTGGGAAGTAGTTTACTCACGCATTACAATCCGGATAAGAAATTAGGTTTAGTTTGTGATGCGAGTTCGTATGGAGTTGGGGCAGTTTTGTTCCATATAGAAGATGACGGCGAAGAGCGTCCAATTATGTTTATATCTAGCTCACTTACGAAGGCTGAAAAAGGATACGCGCAGATTGAGCGAGAAGCTCTCGCGGTTATATTTGCAGTTAAACGATTTCATAAATATTTATACGGAAGGAAATTTCAAATTTTTAGTGACCATAAGCCTCTTGAGGTGATTTTCGGTACTAAAAGTACTAATGCGATTACAGCAGCAAGACTACAACGATGGGCGTTGACCCTATCGCAATATGATTATACAATATCATACAGGAAAGGCTCCAAAATGGGTAACGCCGATGCTCTTTCAAGGCTACCATTACAAGAGCAAACAAACATTTCAAGTAATCTTATTAATTTCTTCAACATCGCCGGAGAACTTCCTATTAAAAGAGAAGATGTTGCTCGAGAAACGTTAAAAGATAAATACTTATCGAAAATTATTGCATATATTAAAGAAGGTTGGCCAAGTTCTTTCAATGATAACATTTTTCAAAAATTTTACAATAAAAGAGTTTCGCTATGTTTTGCTGATGGATGTTTATTGATGGGTAGTAGGATAGTAGTTCCTGGCTGTTTTAAAGAAAAGATACTTAGTTGCTTACATGAAGGACACATTGGTATAGTGAGGATGAAAACTATGGCGAGAGGTAGTGTATGGTGGTTGAACATAGACCGAGACATTGAGAGTCTTGTACGAAGTTGTTTGGTTTGTCAGCAGCTAGAAAAGAAAAGTGGTCCTATTGGTCTTTCTAGTTGGCCACAAACCTCGTTCCCATTTGAAAGGTTGCACATAGATTTCTTTTATTTTCAAAGAAAAACATTTTTTATTATGTTTGATACCTTTTCAAAATGGATGGATGTCATTTTAATGAATAAAACGAATGCTTCTGATGTTATATCTGCGTTTAGAAGTTGTTTTTCCATCTTTGGACTTCCTAAAGAAATCGTTTCAGACAACGGACCACCTTTTGGGTCAAAGGAGATTTTAGAATTTTGTTTAGCAAACGATATTAGATTGACGAAGACACCGCCATATCATCCTGAATCCAATGGCAGCGCCGAACGTGCTGTTCAGACTGTAAAAACAGCATTAAAAAAGTATTTATTGGATTCAAAAACAAATTCATTTCCGATCCAAACTTTGTTGGATAATTTTTTGTTTCGTTATAGGAATTCACCAACAACTTGTGATAATTTAACGCCATCTTCAAAAATTTTTAAATATGTACCAAGAACAAAAATAGACCTTTTAAAGAATTGTGAAAGAAAATCACTTGCTATAGCTCCAAAGAAAAATATTACTAAAACCAGTGATAGAGTAAAAATTCCTTCTAAAACGTATGTTTCATTTAAGAAAAATGATTGGGTTTGGTATCGAGTAACAAATAATAACACGGTTAGATGGAAATCGGCTACAATTTTCAAAAAAATTTCTAAATCGGTGTACATCGTTAAAATCGATAATTATACTTTTCGTAAATGTCATGGTCGACAATTAAGAAAACGTGTTAACAAAGTTGTACATTTTGATACAACAACAAAATTTAATGATGAAAATGAAAAAATAGAAAAAGTTGTACCTCCTGAAAGCGACGACTTGCTGGAAGGGAGAAAAAGGAAAAGAGATAATAGTAACTCAAGCGATGATTTTGTTTCTATTCTACCTCAAAGAGAAAAGTCCAGAAGAGTTTCAAAACCGCCATTAAGATATCAAGATAATTGGGATAAAAATAAATATAATTTTGGAAAATTTACTAAAAGATTTTGAATAATTTGTAAAGAATTTAATTGAATTGTTTTGAAACTATATAATTTTATTTGTACAAAAATTATTCAAATCATTGTTTTGAATCTATATTAAATATCATGCATTATGAATTATTTTTGTACGATATACATATTTTATTTAATTATTTGTATTAAAAATGAATTAAAATTAAAATAAACTACAGATATTCGATATGAAATTTCTGTTAGTAATCTTTATATCTTAGGTAAAGGGAGTGTTACATATGTGTTTAATATAAGTATATATGTGTATAGTAGGTATGCTCTCATAGTTTAAGTTGGTGTAAGAATTGATGTACTATGCTAAGTTAGTCTATAAGAAGAAGCGAACTATTAAAGACCTTAGAAGTATTCACTCCGTATTTTCATTTGGCTGTTCTGAACACTATTATATAAAATATATATATAAACACTTTACATACATATGCTGATGTTGATTCAGTTTTTTGGTGCCGAAACCAAAATTTAAATCTATTTTTTCAAGCACTTTTATTGGATCAGCAGTAAATAAATAGATTTATTTTTGTTTTTCATGCTTGTAGATCTGTAGTTAATTTTATGAGTTTATATTCTGGAGGGCTCAAGAATTCCCCAGTCAAAACTCTAAGAGATTGAAATATTCTCCTCATTATTTGACATAGAAACTGAGAAATTTTTCAGAGGAATCCATTAATTTAAACTCAGACTGAGAAATTATTAAATAATAATTTTGTTCCTATTCTACGCATACTTATTGTTTGTTAAAAATGTTACTATTGTTTTTATTTTTAATAAAAACATACCTACTACATACGAGTATATTCAAAAATCTTTCCAGATTGCTGGAAAGCTGCCATGGTAATACCAATTGCAAAGCCTGGTAAACCAAAAGACGAAGAAAAATAATAATCAAGGAAAATCTTGACAATCACATAAATGAGAATAATATTTTACCTGATTATCAATTTGGATTCAAACGATTCCATAACACCAACCAACAAATTCTGAGGATTAAAAACCATGTGAAAGATAAATTTAATTCCAAAGAGTCGACTACCTTAGTACTTTTGGATATTGAAAAGGCTTTCGACACGGTCTGGCACGACGCACTGTGGTCCGAAAAGGAAAATTTCGTGGCAAAAATACTAATTTCGATGTTTTATTTTTAAAGTTCTGTTTTTAATTTCTAATAGAAATATAAACGGAGCTTCAAAAACAGCAAAAAAATTTTTCGCTAACAGTTTGACTTATAGAGCTTTTCAAAGTTGGTCAATTTCGTTCTAGAGTTAAAAAAAAAAAAACAGAAAAAACTTACTTCTTTGTTTTCCTATTTGAAATTTTGGCATATTAAATGTAAAATATTAATTTTCTATAGTGTATTCTAGTTGATTTTTTTTTTTTTTTTAGATTTAATATGACTTTATTTTACATAATTTCTTAATGCTATGCTGTAACAAATCATAAATAAGCATGGCCTACGCCGTCTGCCAGAGTGACATTTTTATGTTTGTATATGTAAGTAAATTATATGTATTTAAAGTAAAAATTTAAATTTTGTAAAATATATTTTCTTTGTATGTACATTTTTGGACAGCATTAGAAAAGCTCTTCGATTATATTTTTCCGGTACCTTAAGGCCCATTCTACGTACTTCGCCAACTGTTTCCAATTTTCACCATTTAAGATATTTTTCATCTCTACATTGGTCAGGACACATTTTTGAAACACCGATACTCGTATTTCCGCCAGAATAGGACATCTTCCCAGAAAATGGTATACATCTTCTCTCGCCCTCATGTTGCATAGCCCACATGTATCTGAAAGGTCATTTCTGTATGGAATGAAATTTAATGGGATAACCTCAGCTCTTGCTCTAATGATTAAAGATATTTCATCCGTTGCGTATTTGCTATTGAAATAGTTCCTGTTCATTAGGTTGTGATTGAGCTGGGCATAGATAACTCGTTGTACAGATGACCTTGCCTTTAATTCAAAATCCTGTCTTTTTCTCAAATCCACTGCCTTGATTAACTCGTACGCCTTGGATTTCCAAGCATCCATATTATTATTATCTAAGTCTAAAGAATAGTTACAATACTCTGCCAATCTCTTCCACTGTGCATACCATGAAATTTCTTTTCTTACAACCATCATACTTATCTTCTTTGGCAATCTTCTGTCGTCCATTTTAAGTGTTTTTATGGCATAGTCAACTTGCGTTTTTAACGTTGATATGTACAAAGGAGATAACCCAGTTTCAAGAAGAAGAATATGATTTGGTGTTGACTGAGGTAACTTAAAAATTCTTTTTAAGAAGTATCTTAAGAGTTGCTCCACTTCTTCAAATTCTGTGTGTCCCCAACTTTGCGCAGCATAACACATTATGGCTTTTGCTGTTGCCTCAAAAACTCGATACTTTGATGGTGAATCGACATCTTTACTGGACATGATGCTTCTCCAGGTTGCATTTATAGCACTCTTTGCTTTTGCGAGTTTTCCTGCCATATGTCTTTTTAAATTAAGATTTCTCGTAATCAGAACACCTAGGTAATTGTACTCATTTACTACCTCTACGTCACGGCTAGCAAATTTCCATTTCTCATTTTGACAGTTTCTACCTCCTGCATTGCGAAAGATCATGATTTTGGATTTGTCAAGGTTTACTTGAAGTCTCCATGTTTCGCAATATTCAGCCAGCCTGTTTATCATAAGCTGGAGACCATGCGGTGTTTCAGCGAGTGCAACAATGTCATCAGCAAACATTAAATGGCTTATCACAAGTGTTTCTGACAGTTTCACTCCTCCGGTCCAAATCTCATTTATGTCGTCAATGAACAGTGCAAATAAAAGTGGGCTTAAATTGCATCCTTGCCTAAGACCAATTTCAACTTCGAATTCCTCCGATATTTCCATTCCATTTACTATTTTTGACGTTGTGTGTGCATACAGACTTTCTATGATTTTTCCAAATTTATGGGACATTCCTTTATTGTATAGTTTCATCATGAGAGCCTTTCTGTCAATTGTATCGAAAGCTGCCTTAAAGTCGATGTAGAATGCATACAGTTTTTTCTTCTTATGAATAGACATTTCCGCAATATTCGTGAGCACATAAATTTGATCTACCGTGGAGTAATCTCTACGAAAACCAGCCTGGTTTTCACTAAGGAGATTATTTTCCTGGATCCATGTGTATAACCTTTTGCTCAGAATTTTGGTGAGAATCTTCATTGACGCGTTTAGTACTGAGATGCCTCTGTAGTTTGCTGGGTTACTGGATTCACCTTTTTTAAGGATAGGATTAAGTAGAGCTTTGTTAAAATATTCAGGAACTGAACCTTCCACAAGCAAACAGTTAAGCGCAGCTGTTAGTTTTACAATGAGATCTGTAGTGCTGAATTTAAAAAACTCCATGGGAACACCATCGGATCCAGGGGCTTTGTCCTTTTTTGACTCTTTGAGAGCTGTTTCAACTTCACCAACTGTAAAAGGAGCATCCAAAGTGTTGTTTTGAAAGTTGGGAACCGCAAATTGGAAGGTAATACTGTAGTTGTCTCTTGTCATTTCACTGAAATAGTCTAGCAGTATTGAAAGTTCAATTGGTATTAATCCGTTCCTTGTTACTCTTCCATTTATTTCCCTTACTGTTTTCCAAAAATCAGATGCATTTCTACAGTCTGAAATTCTTCGAGCGACTTCAATGGCATGATTTCGACGTTTAACATTGCACAATCTTTTATAATTCTTGTTCGCCTGTACATATTTTAGTCTGAAGAAATCATTTTGGGGATTTTTTCTTAGCACTTTTAGCCAAACGAAAGATCTTTTCCGTGCCTCCGACAACTCGCTGTCAAACCATTTCTCTCTAAAGACAGATCCAGGTTTTCTTATAGACCTACATGCACTGGGAATTGAATCTAATACAATTTGGTTTATCTCTTCTACAGGTAAAACTTCGTTGCTGGCGATTGCGCGACTTGTAAGGTTTTCAGTCAATGAAGTTTTATATCTGTTGGCAAAAGCAGCTTTCCATTTGTATTTTATTGGGAATGTTGTTTGATCTCCATATGTCCTTTGAGAGCTCGGTGGCTGAAGAGAGATTTCAATTGGGAGATGATCGGAGAATATCTGAGGTTTAACAACAAAATCGTTTACTAGTTCACACCAGTCACCTCCTACAAGCCCATAATCTATAACCGAACTTCCTTGATGGCTAACAAATGTAAATTCTCCATCCTTGTCACTATTAGAACACCCATTACAAATTCCGAGTCCAAAAGAATTACAAAGATCAATCAGCTTTTTCCCCTCTCGGTTGATAACGGCGTCCCTAGATTTGCGATCTCTTCCCCAAAGTTTATTTTCACTGGTTTCAGAGCCTGTCCTAGCGTTGAAGTCACCGATAATCAATATACTTCCAAATGCGTTGTTGTTGAGTCTGTCGACAAGTTGGTTGTATTGGTGTTCCCAGTGGTTACAATTGATATATGCTGGAACTAATGTCAGCTTATGGCGACTAAAATTGATTTCCAAATAATCCAGGTCATAACTATTTTTTAAAAAACACTCCACATTCTTGAGGTTTAATTTATAACCCATAAGTATTCCACCACTCGCTCTTCCCCTTATACTAGATCTTTCTGCATACATCCATTTTAGTTTATACTCATTTAAATACAATAGAAAATTATTATAAATATTATGTTCTTCTGTTACATGCGTTTCAACTAGTACAAAAATATCATATTCTTTAATAAAATTTATAAAATCTGGTATATTGAACTTATTTACTAATCCAGCAATATTATAACTAAGAATTTTTATATTTTTAATTTTTAACAACTGACAGACGGCTATTTCCTAATTTTTAAAAAGATTTTGTATCACCCCGTCCACACCAAACGAATTGCCCCTTCTAACATTATCAGCGCCACCTTTGGGTTGGTAGCTGCAACCAGCTTCTGCTCCGTTTGACATTTCTCGGTCTGACCGAGGCATGTATTTTATTTTTTGTGGCTCCCTTGCATTTCGATGTTTATCAGTTTGATTCTGTTGAATAATCTCGGAATATAGCTTCACAAAGAAATCTTTCGCCAATTTATGTGTTTCAGTGACAATTTGTAATCCATTCTCCTGTTCAGAAACAAACCCAGCCTTGTCTTCCCATCGAATTAAAATATCGTCCACTCGTAGCTTGTCGTCGCGTAAGAAGACTTTTGCTTTTGTGTTACATGCACGAAGATGTTTCCTTAGCTGTAACAGCTTCCCGCGTCTCTGTCTTACTCCGAGTGGGTAGTCGCGGTTGATTGATATTCCCGATCCTTTGAGGTTTTTGGACTGTTTCAGAACTTGGAATGCGTAAGACTTGGTGCTGAATTTGGCTATAAATGTCGATGTTTTGCTGTTGCTGTTGTTGTTTAATTGTTGGATTTGCTCTGCCGCTATTATATTTTGCGAATTAGAAAGGTTTTTGCAGATGTTCACAATTTCCGTTTGTTGATTTGGAATTGATTTTGGCATTTGGAAAATTAGGTTACATTCCTTAGTAGCAATTTTCATTTGTTCAACTTCATTTTGTAAGAAAGAGCACTTGTCACTCAATTCCTTTACAGTTGCTTTCAGGTCTCGATTTTCCTGCTGTACTAATACTAGATCATGCCGCAATTCATTTAGATCAGTTTTTGTTGCAATATCTTTAAGTTTAAGATCAAACAAATTGTTAAGATCGTTGATAGACATTGAACTTATTGGTTTATCCATTTTCTTGTCTTTTTTTGCTATACAAATTGTAGACTCCGGAGATGTTATTTGATGTTTACGCTTATTCATCCGTAATTCAGTCTTTGACAGTACTTTTCAGGCGTTGATGTTGGCGCTTATTTTCTTAATTTAAAATATATTGCATTGAAAATCTAACATAACTCACATGTAATTTGGAAATTTGTGGATTCAGTAGACTTGAATTGAACTTTTAAACAATATTTTACGAATTAATGTAATTTTACTTTGTTGGGCTATAAATTTACACTCTTACACAGCACAGCCAGAGTTGCCACTCTAGTTGTATTATTTGTCCGTAAATCAAAATTTTAATTTAAAAAAAAAAAACAAAAAATATTTAGTATTTTTAATAAATAAAACAAAAAACACCCTTTTTTAGCAGATTTTTTCGGTTTGAATAGAGCTACAAAAAAATACTCGCAAGTTCGCGCGGAAAATTGACCATGATAGTTTACCCTAACTATTTCTTAAACCATACGCAAAATTGTAGCTGCAACTATTTGCAATCTTCAGAGAAATTATAATTTGTTTAAGAAAAAAGTCGTGTTCCCAGTGCTGACCTTTTGGTCTTAAAAGCAAATTCCCTTATGGAAAATTTCAATTATTTTATTAATTAAAATAGTCGAGAACGTGAATTTTTTTTTTAAATAAAAATCGTTTTATTACTATCTTGATTCTGACAAAAAAAAACAAATGCCAATTATTATTAAAAAAAATATAAAATATTGCACACAAACTATTGATTACTTTATTGAACATTAAATTTTTTAATCCGCCCACTTTAACGACCCTCTTTGAATAAATTCCCCTCAACTTAAATTATTGTAAATATTTATTGATCTTATTCTAATAGTACCTAAGCATAGATTAATTTGCCAAAAGAAAAGGATTAATAGCTTTATTGCCTACTCCATATACAAAGTTGAAAGAATTATTTAATTTTGGATTATTATTTTATGATCTAATAAAACAGGTAGGAATAATAATTTTCTTCCGATACCCCATATTGTTAAGCTTAAATTTCACAGGTTAAATAATCCTTGTGTACTCGTATAATACATTATGGAGGTATATATAAACTATGACAATGGATATATGTTGTTAGTTTTCAAGAGGCTTTACTGACGAGTGGAGTTTGCAAATTAAATACCAATATGAATATTTCAAACAGAACAATTTTTGAACATTTTATCAATGTTTCGAATTCTGAAGAATTTGTAATTCTGATCCAAAACCAATACGAAGATATAAGTGACAACGATGAAACGAAAAAAAAACTCCAAAGATTATACGCATCATTTAAAAAAAATGGATTGACTGTTTTAGAGTTAAAACAAGATTTCTCTCAAAATATGAAGAATTTTTGAATGGAACATTTACAATCCAATGTAATGAAATTGAAGACAGTGACGTGCCAAGTACAACAAGAGGAAGGCCTTCGAAATCCTTAGATACATGTTCAGTATATACCAAAAGGAGGAATCTATTGGAAACTACGGGCCATATTTCGACTGAAAATGTTTCCACAGTTCTGAGTATAAAATATAAAAAGGAACACAACGAAAAAAGTCATTTTGGACCACAGTGCGACGCATTAATCCACAAGCTTGTTCAATTTAGCTTTTCTATGGCGACAGTAACAATTATTCAAAGCTCTTTAAGTGGGAGAAAATTTTTAGTTAAAGTCCAAAGCGATACGTCTACTGTCCATAATATTCCGTATGGAATTCCTCAAGGTACAGTACACTTGGTCCCACCCTCTTTAATATTTTTGTCTCTGATTTACCAAATCTTGGAAGCAATTTAGGTATTGCAATGTTTGCTGATGACACGGCTATTTTTACATCGGGCACTTATTTTCTGGACGTCTAACATTCATTGCAAATGAGTCTCTCTTCAAAAGAAAAATACTTTTTTAAATGGAAGATTAAAATAAACCCATTAAAAACACAAGCTATTTGGTTTACAAGGCGTCGAAAATCTTGTTTTTTCCCAAACAATGTGCAACTTCAAATGGGTTCAGTTAACATAGACTGGTCCGAACATTGCCGATATTTTGGAGTTATAATAGACAAAAAATTAAATTTTCAAAAAATAATATATCTACAACTATTGACAAAATAAATCAATACAAAAGGATTCTATATCCTTTTATATGTATGTAGAAATTTTAAGCTAAGTAAAGAAAATAAAATTTTTTTTCAATAAAATGAGTGAAAAAACAACTCAAAAAACGAAAAAATTGGGTTTGATGCAAAATTGCGGAGAAACGGTTGTCCGCAGAAAAAAAAGTTTTGGGACAAACTAAAACTGTAATAAATTCTTGATTGGTTATAAAAAAAATCTTACGAATCGGACGTAGTTTGGCAAAGATAAAGCCAGTTAAGGGAAAAATCATAAAAACCGTTAAAACTCGAAAACGGGATGAAAACGAGAAAATGACATCTTAAGTTTTTCGACTTAAAATAACCTCAGGAATCCATGGTTTTCATTTGTTGCGGTGACTGTAGGACACCCTGCATAGATAAATTTCAACTTCACTTCCGTTGGCTATGAATAAATTATTATATTTTTAATTTCGGGTCTCTTCTTACAATAATTATTGATTGTAACAACACAACGGCAACAGATAAATGCTTTGCATTGAGAGAACAGTTTTCTTAATGTTAAAAAAACGCAGCCATTTTGAAAAAAAAAATTAAATTCACCACCAATATGGAGTCTTTTAGGTGGGTAATCGGGATGTCATTGAAAAATGAATGATGAAGCCCAGTACGCAGATCGAGACAAGACAAATTTTATCTCTACAATCTCAATCTCTACAAAACTTTTCCAAATTTCACGCAAAAGTTTTAAGTTGGAGAGAATAAATCTAATTTAATGTGTTTTTCAGTATATCTCTGGAACGGGTTGTCTTACAAAAGTCGTTCATCTTCATACCTTTTTGAAATCTCCTCTTAATGCTTTCAAGAGAAGCATCAGCACCTTTTACATAAAACCAGTTTTGACAAAAATCACATTCGGAAATACGGTGGCTGTCAAAATTTGTCCCGCAAAATAATGCTTGTATCATTCTTTTTCCTGGCAAAATTTGGTGGAGACATTTTGTAGAGCAATTCACAATAGTATGAATTTTGCGCGCGAACTGCGTACTGCTCGGAAAAATATCCGAGACAAAATTTGTCCCAGGAAAAAAAATGTATGGGAGACAAAATTTTTCTCGATCTGCGTACTAGGCTTAAATGAATAATGGTGCAAATAGAATAAAACATGTGGAATGTGGATAGAAGGGTGAAAAAGAGAATTTAGCTAGTTAATTTTAAGTTTTAATTCATTTATTGCGTGGAATTATATTCTATTTGAGATTTACTTATTTATATTTAGAGATCCCTCGTCCCTCGTATATGCTAATTTTAAGCTATCGATTAAAATTGACCCAGGTGATACGATAAACTGACACAGCTGACGCGATACAGTGTTTTAGCTAGATTTAAATGGGCTGGCGCAAATGCCAGGAAGATTTATATTTCGATCACTTGAGGTTTAACCGTCGAAAAAGTAAATTTTGGTTTCGGCACCAAAAACTGTATCAACATCAGCATTATTAATAAGAGTTCGTATGAAAAGTTTTGTATTTTAAAGTATTTTCAAATTATGTATGTAGCCTCCAAATAAACTTTTATTGATAAATATGTATGATAAATATACAGGACGTGTGTCAAATAAAGTATCAAAAAAGGGTAAATCTATTACACTTTATTGTAAATTAAATAAAACAATTTTGAATGGAGGTAGAGAATTGATTTAGCTTTCTGTGTCGTTTTTAATATGAACAAATAAATTTAAGTATTTTTAATGAAAACTGTTTTTATTTTTGTTGATTATTTTGAAACTTAAGTTTCCTTTGCACCGTTATAAAAAATTTAATTTAATTTAATTTAATTTTTCATACATATATGAAAAGCTAGAGATAGAGTTCCATTAAAATTTGCAAAATCGTTCTTTAAACCTAGTATCGTAACTTAGCGGTTTTAACGTCGAATTATTAAACAAGGGGGTAAGCTACATGAAACAATCCAGCACTACTATATCCTATTTCCCTTTGTTCGGTTTGGTGCTTGATATAGAGGAAGAGGTAGACTCAGCGGCCAGGAAGTGGAAAATCCTCCAACGGTATCTCTTGTCATGAAAAGAACTTCTCATTTTAGCCGTTCGGATTAAGCAAACAATTGTATGTAAGTGCCCTCCATTCCTGCACATATAAATAGTTAAAATTAAGAGTTGTAAGTTACGAGGTTTGTGCTCTCTACGAGTATTTGGCATTTGGCATTTTATTTTTTTTTTGTTAAAAAGAAGTGTTTTAAAACTTTGAGTGAGTTTTATTTCGTAAAAAATCCGACTTTATATTTCCCCAACCATTAGCTCATCTTACTCTCTGGATCTGCTTAGGCATAGATCCTGGGTATACGCTCTTGGGTATAAAAATCCACCGTTCCCTTATACCAAAATAGCGTTTCGTGTTGCTAAGATGCAAAATGCTAATTGAATTAGTCTTCTTAAATTACATTAAACTTAAATTATGTAACCGGAGTATTGTATGGCCTTTAACTATAAGGTAAATTAATGCCTTCTTGCGACCCAGACTAGTGTGTCCACTAAAATAAGAACATTTCTTTTTAGAAAAAAATATGTATACGTATACTTGAATATTTTATTATACATATTGTTATTTTCGAATCAAAAACAATTTAATTCTACCACCACCCAGCACCTTGTCCACCTTGCTGCCATGCCCCACCAGTAGAACCAGAAACTCCACTAGCCCAACCATTTCCTCCAGATACGCTTGGCCATCCGCTACTACCTCCAAGACCTCCAGAACCATGACTAGCACTGCTGAGGCCAGCTGAGGGCCAACCGACACCAGATGCGCTAGGCCATGCACTTCCGCCTCCCAGTCCTCCGAGACCTCCTTGCCATCCTGATGCATGACTAGCACTGGCAAGGCCAACAGATCCTCCCCCACTCTTCCATCCACTGCCAGCAAAAGAACTTGGCCAGGCGCTTCCACCACTTTGCCATCCGCTTGCACCTCCTGCACCACCGCCACCGAGTTTCCATCCTCCACTGCTTACCAAGGGAGCAGATCCTGGCCATCCGGCGTTACTGCCTCCAGACGACCACCCGGAACCACCTCCATTCCAGCCACTTCCACCTGACGACCATCCTCGTCCAGATCCAGAACCACCGCCAAGCCAAGCGCCTGAGCCACCACCACCAATAACTCCACCACTAACAGCAGCCACTAGGCCCAAAGCAACAATCAAAATCTTTTGCATCTTTGCGAATCGATAGAATCCACTTGACTGATGCTTGATCTAGTGCATGGCGGCATATTTATATCCGAGGCTCGAAAAAGAATATTGATCCAAATATCGAACTCCCTCCTTTTGATTCAATTAACTATGCATTGAAATGAGGCTGCGAGCGATAGAGGTCGGTGGGTGGAGGACGGTATACTCTGAAGCCGTGCAATTAAAATCATTTTTCTAAGGCGAGCCATCAATTACCACGGCGAAGACGACCATTCCTCTTATTTCTTTCTGTTTGGTTTATTTCGGACATGACCGGCTTCAACGGGAAGTAGTTAAATTTGACCACAAAACTGACCTTTAGCTGATCCGCATCGAGTGAACGTTATAATTACCGTGATGGACGCGGAATTCTTGTCCAATATAATCAAGAAGGAGGAGGTCATGTACATCATAAGTCTACTGTAGGTGGCGCAAAAACCACTGCTGCGTAAATGAAAGATCAATGATCATGAACTAATCATTACAATTACTTTCGGAATAAGGGGAGGATGGAAACTGTATGTGCGTAAAGCGTTAAAAGCTTACTGCACATTCTGAATTAAATATCTTCATGATCTTGCCGATGGCGCATGAGCTTTACGTTGTTGTTGCTTTCTGAAAAAAAAAAAACATCAAATTTACCGCCGAAGAAGATCATAAATATTGTGGTTTTCATGTGCGCGCAGCAAGATTGATTGCTGTTGTGATTGATTCTGGGATTAATAGTGTTGATCTATTGCAGATCGTTTGAGTCGGCAAAAAAATCATTAATTTTCGAACCAAATGTGCTTCATTAAGGCGGCATCACTGAACACAAGTGTTCTATAGGTGACAGATTTTACCTTGAGCAAAATCGTTTAAAAGTGCGCTGATCACGCAAACTATTTCTCACTTTGTTGCAAAATCTTTCGTTAGATAGTTCGACTTATTTATTTTAAATAATAGTACTTTATTTAAAGCTAAGCCCATTTTAAGTGAGGATGTTTATTTGTCTACAATTAGAACGTTTTGTTACTCCATTTTAAAACTTTTAAAATGGATCGACATTTTGCAAATAAAATTCTGGAAATACGTTTTACTAGTAATTTTAAATTCTGCTTTTGTTTTATAGTGTTACATTTGTTCAGCTTTTCTTCACAACGTTTCACATTAAGCCAGATTTACTGTTGGTCTTGCAAACTTGTTGCTAGAAATAAAAATACGAATGTTTCTTAATTGAACATAAGGAACCTCCACAAATCACGTCTAAAGCGAATTTGTAAGACGTTTTTACTTGGAAAAATCACAAGTTTCTTAAGGAAGGCAATAATTTGGACTTACCCAATCCTTGATATTGAACGGGAATAGTGAAAAAAAACCTTGCACAAAACGAAAAAATGAACGAATTGTCAGCCGTATAAATTGAGGATTTCTGTTTCTTAATAAAAAAAAAAACTTTATTCAAATTTGTTTTTTTTTTATTAGCCTGACAAAATTCATGTAAATCAATCATAATTTTATAAAAAAAATATCAGAAATGGCAGTTGTATACATTAAAGATAACAATTATTATAGTTCAAGATACAATACTTAAAAAATTTAATTTATAAAACACAACTTTGAAAAGCCGAATTATGAGTATGTCAGAATTTTGACTCCAATTTCTAAAATAATTTATATCAAACTTGAAAGCAAACACTCAAGAATGCATAAAAACTGTTTTGTTTTTAAAGTTTTTCGTAAAAATTGACTCGTAATTCATTTATTTCTCTTTTCCATATACATACATACATATTTCAAATTACTAAACCCTATACAGTAAAAAAAAAAAACAATTAAAAACTAATTCTAAGTTTTAATCCGTTTAACTGAAATAAAATGACGAAATATGTTCTTCACTTTTAAATAAGGTTTCATTTCATTCGATGTTAGCAGGAGCAATCTTAACACCACAAATAACCTAGATAGGGTTTCAAAATAATCTAAGTATTCCTATTTAAAGACAACTATCGTAATCAGCTAAAGCTCCAAGCATGACATACATGTATCTTCACATACATACATAAGTCCACACATTTTCCTTATTTTTAATTAAAAAAAAAACAACCTACAGACCTTAAGTTTTCCCCGGACGATAGTGCGTAGTTTGAAAAAAATTTCCGAAATCATCCTAGACATTGCACCAATTTTCCATCCATTAAAGCAATTTCAAAATCATCTGAAATACCCTCATTTTCAATGAAATTGTTTTGAAATTGTTTTTTATAACGCTTTACCAGTTTTGTGACTAATTGACTACTTCAGCGCCACTATACTCGTAGAATAGCAGCAATACTACACAAACACTTTTCATAGTACGTTTTTGATACCCAAAGGTTAAAGTAAACAAACAGTGCTATCGAAACCTTGAGCAAAATTTGTTGTCAATTTGTGTTTACATTTTAAAATAATTATATTTCAGCATTGGCAGTTTTATTTCTGGCACAATATTGCAATAAAATCCTAAGCTTAAGCCATTAAATATAGCTTAGCAATTTGGAAGACTCCTAAACAGACTCCCCGGTCCCCGCCCTTTATGGAGAGCCACACAAATACTGGACTGGCTCATTTGTAGTATGGTCACTTTGGGTAATTTTGAAATTCAGTTCTAAAAGCTATACAATTTCAGAACAGAGTCCGAGCATGTCGACTATGTTCTGAACATTCTCTGAACCAAGCGTGCTCTGAGCGCTCTGAATTCTTCTTGAAACACACCTGAACACTTATCTGTCACCATTTTTTATTAGATTTCCAACTGTCAATTGCTTGTATTAAGCACTTAACTCTGTCTGTTCAGTTATTTTATTCTAAGCTCATATAGAACACTCTGAACACGCTCAGAACGAAACGAATTATGTCTAAACTTTATACTGAAGAGAAAAATTAGTAATAAATTGTGGTTTAAAAAGATTTTGAGAAGAATTTGTCATTAGGGGCGTTTACATTCTCAAATATGGCTTGATGAATGTTTGATGGATTAAATCCATTAGCGTTCACATTTGTCTAACATGCTGTTAAACATCTACGTTAGTTTTCCTTAGAATTTTCACCATGGCGGACGTTTTAATTGCAACTCGAAATTTTAGAAAGTGAAGAACAACGCAAAAAAAAAAGGCAAATTTGTCCAAAAGAATAAGATATGCATTGTGTTTTTTTAGTCATTGCTTTTAATCTGCCATGTCTCTGTTAAACTTCTAGGAAATTTCAAGAAATTCTCTCCAAAAATCGCAATTTCCGCTTACAGCCATCTTTACGTTTGTTTTCTTTTGATAAAGTTGAAAAGTTTTTTAAAATGAAATTTTCTCCTGGTTTGGCAAGAATGCGTTCATAATTCACATATATGCTTGTCAAGCCAGCAAAACATCAAAATATTTTGATATATTTATTAAACATGTCTGACAATCCGTTTGTTGGAGCGTTCACATTTTCAAAATCGAGTCATGTTAATCAAACCGTGTTTGTCAGACGTAGTTGGGTTTATGGACACCCCCATTGTCTACTATATCACAAAATCAGAAAATTTAAGCAAACGTGGGGCCAAATTACCGCATCAGTTTTTGAGTAATACGTGACTGAATTATGTGAATTACCGCTTACGTCATCAAGCAATCGATTACCCTAATTGGACATTTTCATTCGATCACTGATGGGATTCACTCACTCGTTCACTGAAGCGGTAATTTGGCCCCTGGAACAGGTTTGGGCAAATAAGACATGTACTAATATTGCTTATACTTATATTCAATACATTTTATCGAAATTAAGGCGTATTATATATGAATTATGACTTAGGACAAATTTCCACCATTTTGATCGATACGAACTCTGACGCTTTTTAGTGCGTTTTTAATTACACCACGCAATGTTTCTGGTTGAAGACTCCGTATTGTCAAATATTCTGCTTCAGCTGACTAAAAATCTCAGGTTTATTAACATAAATTTTGTCTTGTATACAGAGTGCCCCTTAATTGGTGCATAACTTTTTAAGGCATGATTCTTGGGCTTATTCTACGAAAAAAAAATCGTTCTACAGTAAGGGCCTATCTCCAATTTTTATATCCTGTCCCATGCTAACGGGGATTGTGCTGTTAGTAATAATGAGAAAAACAAAAAACAAACTAGAGACTAGGAATTTTAAAAACGTTATTAGAAAAGACTGTCCATAAGGATAAAAATATCATCATTTCTTAAATTCTTTTAGTAGTAAGAGACAAAAACAGAATGCTATGCAAATATGAATTTATGCAAGAACAAAAATTATAAGTCGTTGTAGTGGTTTCTTATAGTAACCTAATAAAATAAGGTCTTATACATATATAAAATTTTTAAAATATTAAAACAAAAAACTTGGTACAACAACTTTAGGTTTTTATTATTGTACGAACGAAAATTAAATTTCAAAAAAAAAATATGGACCCATTTTTGAGATATCGAATTTTCCAAAAATAAATGATTATTTTTTTTTAAGTTTTAAAATGCAATGTTTCTTAAAGTTTTTAGAAGCATCTCTATGAAAAATTTCATTAAAATCCGTTGTGACCATAAAATGAGAAATTCAAAATTTAAAAAAATCGTTCTATGGTAGGTACAGCCAGTAATGTCTTGTTTTAAAAATTGTTTGTATTAAATTATAGATCTTAAAAATTAATTAAAAGTCTAAAAATTTAAGCAAAATTCTCGGAACCGTTTTCGAGAAAAATACGATTTTCGAAAACCATTTTTTAACATTTGTATGGGAGGTACCGTTATTTTTAGGTAAAATAATTTTTTTTCTCATATCTTGTAGATTATTTTAAGAGAGCCTTAACATAAAAAACTGATCAAAATCGGTTGTATCGTTTTTGAGAAAATCAAAAAAAATGGTTCCAATGCGGTTACCAAAAATAATAATTTTTTGGAATTTTTTTTCATTCATTAGCTAGGTTTAACTAAATGAAATTTTCTGATTTTTTTTTTAAATCTGTGGGACAGTTTTTGAGAAAAAAAATATTTATAAAATTTCGGAAAAAAAAATCGTATTGCAGGTACCGTTATTTTTGGTCTTAAGAAATCAAATCAAAAAACATGCGGGGGGAAAAAAATAAAACCCATATCTACCAAGTTTAAAGAAAATCAGCCGAGCCGTTTAGCTGTAGTCGAACAGACATACAGACAGACAGAATTGCGAGACCCACTTTTTTGGTCTTCGCTATTATCGTAATGTCAACTTTGATCAAAATCTCGAGTTCGATTTTTTTCCGAATGCATAACTTGCCTTATAGTACCTATAAGTCGCAAGTAAAAATAATGGAAAGTTTTCGGAAAACCCCATAGATTTTATGATACTTGGGAAAACAGTTATAAAAGGTGTTGAGCCCGGTTTAAGGTTTCACTGCGAATATTTTTATTGATGATAGCTGCTACTTCACTTCTGATGACGCGTAGCGAATCTGGTGAACGAAGTGTCAATGGAAATTTTAATTTTGAATGACTCGTGTTGGATGCATATCCGTTTCATCAAAATTAGCAAATCAATAGCTTTTAACTTGCTTGTAATTTGCACTTTGTAGGGAAACAAGCTTAACTTATCTTCCGTCTGACAATCTGCCTATTCCCATTTAAGCAAATAAGTTTAGTGTCAAAACGTTTGGATTCGTCCGAAAGGCATCAGTAGCCGTATTAGTCCAAACTAAATGATCTTGGTGGAAAGGCTTTGTTGAAACCTTCTTATGCTCGGAAAAAAAAAATTACCAGTCATCTAACTCTAAACTCTTTTTAGAATGAAATAATGGACTCCAAAGCATAATATCGCTGCACTATGCAAATCCTCGTTTCATCATCCCAAGAATACATTTTGATAAACAACCTTTTACATACAAAAATAATGGAACCGATTACTACCGATTACTTACCGATATTACAACGAGTCATTAGCCAACGGTATTTCCAAAGAGCAAATTTTGAATACATATCTTAAAAGTATTGTATCTGCCATATCTGAAAAAGATAATTAGTCGAATCGGGAAAGCAAAGGCTGCGTGCAAAAGGGTGTCCAAAATATGGAGCAACAACTATATAAGCTCTAAGACTAAACTGCGACTGTATCGTTAAAATCTTAAATTTGTGCTTCTATGTGAATGCACATTGCACAGGCACACTTAAATAGTTACATCCGCACAAGAAAGCTGCATTCTTTTGTGAATAGATCTGCAATGATAAACTTCACGCAGGAACATGTCAGAAGCCCATTGACATCACTATAACTAGACGTAAGTGTCAGTGGATACTCGTCGAGTGCATTGCAAATCAATCGATGTAGTAGAACCTGCTCACACAGATAAGCAGGCGAATGGTTCGACCGAAGAGTACTTGGTGAAGAAGGGTGGAAGAGCTAAATTGGATGTTTTTCGAAGTTAAGTCAATTTCGACAAATGTTCCTAGGATATACAAAAAATTTTAAACATTTTTAGCAATTTTTCAACGATGTAATAGCCTACGGGTGAAATTAGATTAAATTCTTGCCTACAGCGACGACGCGATGTAATAATTTGCTAGTTGGCTTGTGTAAAAGCTTTGCCTTGTTACCACCTACATAAACCAAGCATAGGCTTATTGATGCTATAGTGAATTCAAATCAATGGAAAATAATTGAACCAATTATTGGTAGCTAGCCCGTTGATAGGTTACTGGCAATTTAGTTGTAAATAATCCTTTTTTGAATTCAAAATTAAATGAGACAGACGATTGAAAAGTAAAACTTTGGCAAATTCATGGGCTGGAGGCTATTTTGTTTTTAATTTAATTTGGGAGATTTAAGTAATGGAAAATGAGACAGGGCACATGTAAAAAGTAATATTTTTACAAGATCGATTCATTGAATCCGTTATTTAATGTTGAACTGGATAAATTCCTGTTGGAATCTCTCAAAATAAAAAAGACAGATTAAGTTTTGTTATGAAGAGTGAATGATATTGAAGATAGTGAATCCGTGAAACTGTATTTGAATGAATGAAAAAATAATTTCAGGTTTAAGTGTACTGCACCCTTGCGATCTATTGTGCTCCTGTCTATAGAGCTGAATAAGATCACTCATATTATAGCTTTTCCTCTAGACTTGCTTCCTTGAGGAAAGTATGTGGAGTATCTTCAGGGATTGTAATTCACTTTTTCCTGAATCCCACATACCTATCACATCAACCTAATGTATGACCCGCTGTTTCCTTTTGGGCATTACAGAACCCGAATGTGGCACTGCTCACCAGTTAAAAAAATGTCTTCTAAAGATTGCAGTGACCAGTGAGGAAACCAGAAATTATTCTAGTTCCTACTTATTTCTATACAGCATGTAAGAAGTTCTTGATCGTAGGTCCCAAAAAGCATTTTGCCTTGCCTCAGTTTTATGAGTTCTGTAAATATTTTGGCCCTTATGACCTTCTTCTTCCGTTTTGATTCGATTTTTAATAACATTACATATCTCCTATTCCACTATAGGACTCAGGTCTGTTAGGGGTGTCGTTGCTCCCATTTTAGATAAAGAGTCTGCTCTTCGTTATCACCCACTAACACCTATGTGTCCCGGTACCCATTGAAATGATCATTTAGCCTGCCCTCTCATTCCCATACCACTAAGAACTATTGGCAAAGGTATTTTAAGCTTTGAGTGCTGCTTGGTTGTCCGGCAAGATGGCATTGTCTTGGCTGCGGTAATTTCTTTCGAGGCTTCTTTCGGCGCATTTTCCGACTGGAAATACTTGTGGGCTGTCCCTTCGACATAGGAAGTAGGAAATTTGGGTTCTTGAGACGTTCTCAATCCATCAGTATACCATTTGATGGCATTTGAGGTGAGAGAGTATTTCAATGTTTTTTGCTGCTTAACTCCGTACTGAAGTTTTTCTAGGAGTTTTACTTTTGATCATTTTGGCCTGCGTATGCTTCCACCCAGGGGCGTATTTACCCTAGGGCTAAAAGGGCTACAGCCCGGGGCGGCAAGGCTCCTAAGGGTGGCACAAGCTACCCCTAGCAATTGGCCAATTTATAATATTTTTTGAAGCGATTGAACTTTCAAAACATACAAGCAAAAGGGCGCAGGCCGCCCCTAGCAATTGGCCAATTTATAATATTTTTTTAAGGGATTTAACTTTCAAAACATTCTTCAGAGGGACGCAAGCCGCCCCTAGTAATTGCCAAATCATAATATTTTTTTGAAACGATTGAACTTTCACAACACACAAGCAAAAGAGGGCAAACCTAATTTAATATGTTTAATTTACAATATTTTTTAAGGATAAAGAAAAGATACAAAGATTTAAAAAAATGCGATTTTTTGAGTTTTTTACTTTTTTCACCATTAACTATTCTTATCTTTTATAAACGATTTTTTAAAAATTCATAATAAAAATATTTACAGACATGTAGGTACCTATTCTTTGGAACTAATTCTAATCAAACGAAAACATTATCAAAACACTTGTTGCCATGTAGCTCTAAAAAAAATGGAATAGAAAAGCATTGGCTGGACGGATCTTAATTTTTTTTTTGTTTTTAAAACATCTACAAAGAGTCTCTTTTTACTAAAATAGTTATTATAAAATTAAAGGTGGTTTCTAGATATTAGGTCACACACAAAATTTTATTTTTTTTTTATACCTAGCAAATCATGCTTCATTTTTTTTTTTTTTTTTGCTGACTCGTGTCCCTATAAACAAATAACCTCCCCTTCATCAATAGTTTTGAACGACTTAAGAAAGAATATAATGATTGCTTTTTGTACAATAGATTAATAATGATGGATAAATAAAAGGATAGGTATTATTTTAAAAACTATTGGTGCAAAATTTTAGTCGAATTAGTAGGATGTTAAAACTATTTTAGTTTTAGTAGACGATTTTGCTCATTTTAATTAAACTAGCCGACCCAGCTCTCGAAATTCGAGTGCCAATTTATTTATTATTTATATTATTGGCAGTGTTTTCAAGCAAATTTATTAAATTAAATTTTATTTTATGTAATATGCAAAGTGTTCGACAGTGCAAAAACAAAAATGACCGACAGTGTGTAAATGCGTGTCTCAAGTATATTCTGCACATCTCCGTAACTGTGGCTTTCCAACCATATAAAATTTATCGAAATCGGTTAAATACTTTTGGAGAAAAGTGTACCACAAAAAACATGTTTGCCGTTTTATTATATGATTTAGCATCATGCTACATCTAACATTTTACTAAAGTTAAAATCGTCGAATAAATATTTTATCTTTTTAGTATCGTGCTAAATTCATATGCCTCTTGCATACTTCCAGATGTCAAAAAACGTCTGTTTACTTAGTTTTTTGCACGAACTGTCATTGTTTTAGGTGTGTCCAGAATCAATTTAAACAAACTGGTGCAAAATTTTAATTGAATTAGTACGATGCTAAAGCTGTTTTAGTATGATACTAGGTTAAAACAACGAATTTGCAAACTTTAATCAAATATAGCATCATACTTTTCCTATTCTTTTATTAAAGTTAAAATCATCGAATACCTACTTTGTTTTTTAGTATCGTGCTAGTATCATATAACTCTTTGACATTTGCAAACATTAAAAAAGGTTCGTGTACTTACTTTTTTTCAACGATATGTCATTGTTTTAGGTGCAATCTATTAAGATACTAGTTTAAAATTAAGAATGAGTTAGTAAACTACTATAAAGTTATCAAATTGTTAAGTAGTATCATACTAATACCTTAATAAAAGGCTGCTTAAAATTTTGCGCCACTGTAAACGTGCACAAATCGACAAACCGGCCGACACCAAAAATCAAAACATTCTGATTTTGCTTGCACCGAGCCTCACACGAGAAATCGGTGTACACACCAACCCACACACACATCACACATTTCAATACACCGTCACTCGAGCGTGCGCATCTATGGTGTTAATGGGCGGCTTAAGGGTGGTTGCTTTTGAAACAAAGGGTGATACGTTGACAAAGCGAAATTGGTTCGGTAAACACAATCACCCATATTAATAAGAATGGTTTAGTGGAGGTTTATCGTTAAGCCCTGGACTAAGTGCGAAATTTCATTAATAAAACAAATTTTCTGTTAAGTGACGTTTACTAACTATGATTAAGTTAAACCACCGAAGTAGGTGGTTTAGCCAAGGAATAAGAAATAGAAATGTCAAATTCGTTTTTTTTTTTAATCAAAAAATTAAATAAAAGTGAGAAGTTTCTAAATTAATTTTGAAAAGAAATAGTAAAAAATAAAAATGGCACAAAGTTTTAACGATTTCTTGAACCGTTTGGATTTGTTGGATAATCCTAATTTTTCTATAAGAAGACCAAAAATCTATAAACCCCGATATGATCCGATAAAAGAGCTAAGCGAAGAGGAATTCCGAAAGAAATATAGGTTTTCCAAGAAAAACATGGAAAAACTTATAGCTATCGTTGTAGCAGACCTAAATGCAGACAGAAGAGGTGGACATATTCCTGTGGATTTACAAGTAATGGCTTCCATTAGATACTGGGGGCGTAATGAGGTATAATCATTGACTGGATGTACTTATATAAACATAATCTTAACTAACATTACTCATTTAAAAAAGATTCAAGACGATTGTGGTGATATCCACGGCTTTAGTCAGCCTACATTGAGCATCGTGTCTTCACGAGTTGCCAAAGCATTTGCTTTGAAAGCAAGGCAGTTTATTAAAATGCCCCAAACAGCTTCCGAGCAAATAAAAACAATGGAAGAATTTAAGTTCATACGTGGATTTCCACAAGTCATTGGTGCAATTGACTGCACCCATATCAGGATACAAAGACAGGCAGGAGAAAACGGTCAATACTATGTTAATAGGAAAGGGTACTACTCCATTAATGTGCAGGTAAGGACAGCTTACTAAATTACATAATTATAAACATAAATATAGATCCAATTATCTTTTTAATTTTGTTTTTTTTTTTATCTTTTTATCTTCACTCCATAGGCAGTTTGTGACGCTAATTTGAAGATAAGGGACATAGTTTGTCATTGGCGTGGAAGCACCCATGATTCCCGTATTTTTGGAGAAAGTACTATAAAAGACCGATTAGATATGGGAGAATTCCTAGGAAGACTTTTAGGAGACGGTGGTTACGCGTGCACAAATAGTTTATTTACAACTGTTCAGAATCCAAGAAATCCTTCCGAAGTAAACTATAATATTGCTCATATAGCTACTCGCAATACAATTGAACGAACATTTGGAGTTTTGAAGTCCAGATTTAGGATTTTGTTGACAGGAATGAGAGGATCACTCAAGAATGTTAAAACTAAACTACAGTTGTTGCTTTGGCAGTTTTGCATAACTTGGCTGTTGAATACAACGATGAACTTAGTAAAGCCCTGATTAATAATTAATAATAGTTATAAATAATAACAAGTATTTCTTTCCATAATTAGTTGACCAAAACGACTCTAATGAAAACTATGCATTCCCAATCCATCAAGAAAATTTATTTCGAGATCAAGAAAGCTCACGCGCAGCATTTATAAGAACCCACTTCACATAATCAAGAATGGAAACAAAACTAGAACGCGATCTAAAAGTTATAAATATATAAAAATATGTACGCGAAACGAAAAAACCTACCCTTACATATCTATACTCCCATCTTGTTTACGTATCTATCTATATATTCTACAATAGAAAAAGAATTATTACTATTAATCTACCTTACTCTTTCCCATCTACCGATCTACCAACAAAAATAAAATAAATCGACTGAAAAGCAATCCAAAAACACCCCATCCGTTCCTCATACTTACCTTTCCCTTTCTCACCATATAATGCAAATCGTAAATAAATTAATTTACCAATCCCACAAGGGATGATATAATATGTATCCTCCTAAAGAATTAAAACTTAAAAAATGAAAAAAAAAACATTTTTGAAGCACATACAGTCGACTCCGCTTAAGTGCAACCCCAAAATGCAAAAGAATCGTTGCAATTAAGCGGATTTTTCACTTAAGCGAACTTCGGATAACTTCAACCTTGTTGCACTTAAGCGAACTTCGGATAAATGCAACTCTTTTTCATTTAAGCGGAGTTGTTTTCAAATTATATTTACTTTTATGCATATTTCGTCGGCTGGATGCTATCTTGTTCAATGTCCATTTTTCAAAATGTTGGGAAATCGATTTTTAAAGTTCAAATTGAAAGTTTTTGTGAATGTAAGAAAATATTTGATTGGTATTATTTTTTTTCTGAAAGCCTTGACAATTTTGTTTATAAATCAAGCTACAGAAATTGTTTTTATTTTATTTTGAATTAGTTATAAATTAAAATCAACGAGGAAGTCATTTATATGTATAGATATTGTACAAGATAGAAATTATGCATTTTTTTTAATATACTAACAATTGTTCAATATAATACAAAAAAAGATGAAAAGCAGTTTATTGAACAAAAATGAATTGAAAAATCGTTAAAAAAGTGTCTTATTGAACAAAACAGTTCTCTGTAACTTGAAAACTAAAAGAGATAGAACAAAATGGTTTGCTCCAAATGAAAGAGCGTCCCAAAATTACGAGGACTGCATACCTAACTCGATTTCGTAAAAAATGGCCTTTTGAATGAATTGGAATGACTGATTTAAGGGTGATAATGTAACTTCATATTGTAACTTCAAATGTAAAATTTTATGTGTGTTCGTTTGAAAATTTTTGGACACGTTCTAAATTGCACTTAAGCGGAGTTATTTTAATACAAACTGTTTATTTGGGGGAAAAAATTGTTTCAAATAAAAGGAGGGTTCACTTAAACGGAGTTCCAATTAAGCGAACCTATTTATTTGGAAAAGAATACAAAATAAATCGGTGAAAGATGTATTGTTTCAGATATCCGATATTTTCAGTTAAGCGGAGTGCAGATAAGCGGAGTCGACTGTACATATGTACATATTATTTAGTTCAAAAACAAATTAAATAAAAACGCATACAGCTCATTGGAAATAAAATAAAATAACAATTCATAAACAAAAATTCTATAAAAAAAAAAACAAAAACTTAAAAACTCTTCATGAAAAATAGGAACTTAAAAAATAATATATCACATGCAACATACATACAACATACAAAAGATTTACATTTGCAGATTTTCCAATTTCTGTTGGTGACACTTTTGTTCAATTTTGATGGTTTTTATCTTCTCATTATGTTCCTCAATCATATGAGCTCTTGTAAGCTCAAATAGCTCCCTTTTATATGGGTTGGAATCCTAGAACATAATGTAGATAGGTATGAATAATATTTCTATCTGATCAATATCTTATATATTTTTAACTTACATTTACCATTTTTCGTTTTTTCTTTTCGTTTTTCTTTGGGAGTTCCGGCTGAGAAACGTTTAGGTACACATTAAATTTATCTTGCTGGTTTTCTATAAGCAAAATAAAAGCTTCATTAGCTGAAATTGAATTTGATAAGATTGTTTTACCTTCGTCCAATTTCTCACTTTCATTCAGAATTTCTAAATCGTCATAATTCTCGTAAATTGTTTCTTCCGGAACCTAAAAAGAAATAAATGGTTGGTATAAATATTTATTACTAAACAACAAAAAAAAGAACAACTAAATAACCTTCAGGGCAGCTCCATCGCTATCGAATTCATTAAAATCAACATTGAATTCTTGAGGAATGAGGTCAATGAGTTGTTGGTCCTCCCGGGAAGGTGATTTTGGTGGTGGTCCACCACCAGTTCTTACTTTGGCTTTCCGGAAAGCCGACTCTGCAGCTTTTGCCTTCAGCTTCATATTTTTCCATTGAAGCTGAACCTGGGCAACTTCTCGTTGCACATCGCATGCATAATTGAACCTACAAATATATTATTTATTATTTCATGTTTTATTTAAAAGTAAAATTGAATAAACCAAACTTACTTTTTCGTTATTTGTATCCAACAGTCTTTTTTGTTTTGATTTGTGTTGGTGTCAACACATTTATTTTCGATTACCGTGATTGCTTCCGTTCTAAAATAATCAATTAATAACAATCAATAAAAGGGTTACACAATTAAAAAACATACTTTGTCTTTTAGGCTCCAATTCCCAATTCTCACTCCTTTTTCTTTTTTTGGTGATATTGTCCATGATGGATTTTTAAAACAATTTCAATAAAACAAAACAAGCAACAGCAAAAAGCAATTAATCCACAATCAGGCACAAGCAATTGACAGTCAATTTAGGTAGCCACAGAATATAAAAAAAAGAGATTGCTTACTTTTGTAGAAGATTTTCTTAAAAGGATTTTTGATAAACGTCATTGTACTATTCCGGGAACATTTTGTTTTTATTAATGTAAATATTTAATCCAGGACTAAACTCCTATTCCATGGTTTAATAAGACAGTGGACTATAGAAGGAATAAGCGTTTTTTATTAATATGGGTGATTTGGTTTAGACCAGTTTTTCTGTTCCAAAATGTATCCGAATAATATCCAAGTTATTTTCATATCGCTCCTAAAAAAGTTTTACTTCAAGAAATCGTTTTTAAGCAATGTGAGAAAGGGAGAATAATTGGACTCCTATGTTTCAATAAAAATTTTATATATTACATAGAAATTATTTTTTTGTCGGACACCCTCTTCCTCGTTTTAAAAAGGTCTTGTTTTCTTGTAGTTTTTTTCACATAACTTTTTTTACTAACATCTACATATTTATCGTGTAGAGTGACATAAGGGTATCTTCAAATTAAAAATTCTGCTTTTACATAAAGTGCACTTCTGTACTTTTTTTCCTTGTGAATTATTGGTGTGTGTTAAAAATAAATCTAGCTAAATGTTTTGTTTAGAAGTATAACAAATTTTATTTTTCAACACAGATTGTGGTTTATGCTCTTTGGATTTATTTAAATAATGGATCCAGTTAAAAAAAAAAAACTGAGCGGCAGCGCTTACAGAAAGAAAGCCTCAGAAAAAAAGGACGGTAAAATTTATCAGCCCGGGGCGCCAAATCCTTACATACGCCTCTGCTTCCACCTAGAGTATGCTTGAGCCTAGTATTTCGCTTATACATGTGGTTTGGTTACGCATTTACTTTCAAGCGTTTTTCGGGCAGTGTCATGAATGGCCGTTTATTTAGCATCTTGTACTATTTGAAAAAGGGCGGTCTTCGTAGATCTACCTGGCTTATTAGAATTCTAGTTAAAAAACATTTTAATTAATACTTCCGATCTTATGAAGTTATCAATAAAGGTATGTATAGAAAGCCTGGGAAATACCATTCACACCTGGTAATTTAATAGATGGATGGTACTGATTGCCCATTTAATTCTTTGTCCTAAGCAGATAGTTGAAGCTTTCTTCCAATCTTCTCGGTTTGACTTCAGAGGTATCCTCTATAATATTGTATTTCGAAAGATTAGAAATCTAACCGAAAAAGAAAATATTTAGTAAATAGTAGACTGTGACCTTGCTCTTCGGTCTCCTTAAAGTTTCCATCAGGTTTTTGAAGTTATTGCCTTCTCTTTTAGCTTTGTCTGTGTCTGATAATTCCCAAAAGCCTCGTTTATGAAGACAAATATGTAAGAAGTCTTTGTCTGATGTGTCAAGTTTCTCATTCAAGAATTTAGACAGAATGTTGTCAATAACTTTGCTAATTTTCCAGTGATCTCAGATAGATAACACGTATCTTATAATATCAAATATTACATAATATTAGGATACCACTGATACTTGAAACAAGCTGTTAAAAGAACTAGCGTTCAAGAAAATATTGCACAAATCACTTCCTAACCACTTATTGGACTTTAAATCGTTTGTTAAATTCCTTATTGTGTGCAACCTGCATCCAACATATCTTAAGAAGTCGAAGGAACACCTCATCTCTAAAAAAAAAAACGTCACATCTATCACAGTGAATGTTCTGAATCCTGAACCAAAATATTACAATAAATTACAAAATTATTTAAGTACTTTATTTGATATACTAAATTAGTAGCATCTATTTTACATACATTTTTACAAATTATTTAAATTTTCCTATATAGTCACATATCTATTGATTGCCAGCATTTACCAACTTCCATAGCCACCACTTTGTTTCCATCCGCCGCCACCACCTCCTCCGCCACCCTTTTTCCAACCTCCCCCACCTCCGCCGCCGCTTGACCATCCCTTTCCACCGCCACCTCCAGATTGCCAGCCAGATCCACCACCGCCTTGTTTCCAGCCACCACCTCCTCCGCCTCCTTGTGACCAACCACCACCGCCGCCTCCTTGCGACCAGCCACCGCCTCCACCTCCCTTCGACCATCCACCACCTCCGCCTCCTTTCGACCAGCCACTACTGCCACCACCACCATGGCTTCTTCCTCCACCACCGCCGCCACCGAATTTCAATCCACCCAGGTTCCATCCACCACCTCCACCACCGCCTCCAAGTTTTAATCCTCCGAGGGAACCACCGCCTAGGTTCCAGCCGCCACCTCCACCACCTTTACTCCAACCACTCCCTCCACCACCACTTGACCATCCACGACTTTTTCCACCTCCTCCATATCCACCACCACCGCCACCACCACCAATCCAGCCAGCAGCGGCTACTGCTACAACTACCAAAAGGATCAAAACCGTTTTATGCATCTTTTACTCAAGACCGCACCGTTCTAACTGATACCTTACCCAGAATGGAATCTTCTATTTATATTCAAACATCGAGTCACTGCTGTGTGGTCTCATCGCCAACTTTAATTGCCACACCAGAACACTCACGAGTAATCATCACGCGCAACAGTCCAGTGAAGTCTTCTCCCATTATATCCCATTCAAATCTAATGTGCGCCAAAAGTCGTCACTGAATTACGAGTTCTACATGGAGAGGTATTACCCACGGTACCTAATGTTTAAGATCCCATATATGCGGTCTTCAACTTTTCTTGATTGCAACAGCAGCACCAGCGCAGACTGACGTTTTCCGCTGGCTCATTGTATTGCCTTTTTTCGGCTGTGGTTTAATGAATTTTTGAACAAAGTGCGCAGTAGTCAAGTTAAGCTTATACATAAATTGTCAACAGCTTTTGAATTGATGATAATCCGAGCTTGGAAGATTATTATTTTGTATGCGTTTGTTGGGTTATTATTGGGAAACTGCAGCAAAATGTCTCAAACGACACGCACTCTGTCAAAAATTACCTCCAAGATGCGAAACACATAAGAGATATGAAAAGTTGATTATTACACATTCTTCGCAGATAAATTGGGGATCAATACAAATTTCATTAGGTTTGAATTCACTGGAAGTCATATCAACAGCTACAGTTCTCTTGGGAATGTCAACTTATTGTAGTTAAAAGTCTTTGGGAGATAAAAAATGCTAAAATGGATGCCATTGTAGTAAAGTTAGGTAATTTTTCGATAGCTTTGTTTTAGAGGATAGTAGCTCCGAATCATTTTGACACTTGCCAGAAACGTATTGAGAGATGAAGGCATAAACATTGCGGCACGGTATGACGAAAACTACTATAAAAGTTTATATGAGTTGATTTTAATAACAAAGATGAATTTAATTAGAAAATTACCAGTACTACTGTTGCACCAGGGCGAAACACCTTTATGGAGTTGAGGTCATTTGAACTCGCAATTGAATGAGTTGATTTTACCAGATTGAGTGTGATACGCCATTGTTGCGTTCAATCTCTTACTTTATAGCCTTCAGTTTGCTTCCTTCACAAAGTATTCATTCGGCACCAATGTTGCAATATCATCTCAAGTGGTAAATTTCATAGAATTGCTATCCATTGGAATACACCTTCCAAAGGGTTTTTCAATAAAATCGAATAGATGTTGAAATGGCATAAAACAAGCTTTGTGTGAGGTATGGAGTATGACATCGCTCAAATGCCCACCTCGGCTTCTTACTGTGCGGTGGCATGGATCCGAGTGTTCCAATTTTCAATGACTCTTTCTCCGCAAAGTTCACTCCGAATTTGAGCGATGGCATGTGTTATATTCACCTAAAAGGCATCGGTCGATTGCGGATTATTCGCATACATCTGCGACTTGAAGAAATCCCACCAGAAAAAGTCAAGCGGGATCAAATCGCATGACCTTGGTGGCCAATTTACTTACGTCACCTCTGCAAGAGATAACTTACCCTTAATTCGTTCATTGTCACTTGGTGAGACTAGGTTGGGCTTGTGTAGTCCCTTATATGGCAATTTTACTTGTTCATCCAAAAATGCGCCTTGTCGCTAAAGATGATTTTTCGGCCAAAACACGGGGCCTCTTTCAAATGCTCCGAAGCCCAATCAGCAAACAAACGGCTTTGTCTAAGATCATGAACTTTGAGTTCCTCAATCAGTTGGATCTCAAGAGGCTCAAGTTCCAACTCAAAATTCACCAAGTTGAAGTTTGCGAAAAGCCGAGTTCTTTTGCACGGAGAGTTATCGACTGCCTCGGGTTCTGCTGCACACTTTCACGTATCATGGCGATGTTTTCGGACGATCTTGCATTGCTTTGACGTACTAATGTTGATTGATTACGAAATCGGTCGTCTCAAATTTGGCCACCAAACGTTGAAGAGTCGACTTTGAAGGTCCACCAAGTTTGCACTAACGAACACTCATCGTATAACTTGTCATGGTGATTTGACATCAGAAACTGAATAATAAACAATAGATTTGACAGATGTCACTATAATAAGACGATAATTAGTAAGTTAAAAATGAAACAAAAAAGTAGGTAATTGGCAAGTCGGAAAACTGACTGGCTCAAATATCGAAATACACTTGAAACCTAAACTTCTGTGTCCTCCCTCTAACATAAAAGAACTTGACAGCAACGCAATTTCATGTCCGCTTACTTAGGAACGAAGTCACACTGGTGAAACTCAGGGCTCGAACCGATTATAAAAAGCTGTAGAAAGCTGTTTAATCTAGCAAAAATATATACTTTAGAAATGCGAACCTTGATTAATGAAAGCAGCTCAATTGATAGTAAATGAGACTATTAATGTTATAAATCTTGCTAATGCATGCTTACCAACAGATGTCTTCATTTGCAACAAAGATATCAAAGATATTATTCCAAATATGCGTAATAATAAAACACCAGGAATAGATACTCTTAAAAATACATATATACATACGTCAAAGAGCTACCTATCATTGGAATTTTTGTTAATGCTTTTATCAAGTAACAATATTTTCCAAGCAAATGGAAAACTGCGGGAATTATACCAATTCCTAAACCAGAAAAACCACATATTAATCCTAATAGTTATCGGCCAATAAGTCTGCTTAGTAACTTAAGCAACATATTAGAAAGGGTAATAAAAATAAAACTTCTGCATTTTCTTGAGTCTTCAAATGTCGTGCCAGACAAACAATTTGGTTTCAGACAGGGTCATAGCACAACACATCAGGTCTTAAAAATCTGCAAACATGTTAAAGAAAAAATGAACTCTAAACAGTCTACGGGTCTTGTCCTTTTGGATGTTGAAAAGGCTTTTGATAGCATATGGCATGGCATAATAGTATTCTTCATAAACTGAAGTTATTTGGATGCCATGTTATCTCATAAAAATTATACAAAGTTTTCTCGAGAACAGAATATTTCAAGTAAATTTGAATAACATACATTCAACATTAAAAAGTATTACATCGGGTGTACCTGAAGGATCAGTTTTGGCTCCATTATTGTACATAACCTATACGTTGCTGATTTTCCGGAAATATAAAACTGTGGAATAGCGATGTTTGCTAATGACACCGCCATTTATAGTTCAAATAATTTCGGCCATGAAATTGAAAAATATTTACAATACGCGTTGAACTAAATCTACGATTACTTTAAATCATGGAAAGTCAAAATTAATGCTCACAAAGCACAGGCCATATTGTTCACTAGAAAAAGAAAAGCCTGTGTTTTACCACTTGGTCAGCTTAAAATAAACGATTTGTGATGTCCCGTGGGTTAATTCTGTCAAATATCTAGGTGTATGTTTAGACAAGACATTAACTTTCCGTGACCATATCACAATTATTATTCTCAATAAAATAAGCATTGCCACTAAAATACTATACCCCTTAATTCATACTATGTAGATATTCACTCCTGAGTAAATTTAATAAAATTATAATCTGTAAAGTAATTTTTCAAGTCATAATGGTGTATTCATGCCCAGTTGTATGGGGAACTTGTGCCAAATCACACATTAAAAATTACAAATTTCACAAAACAAAACTTTGAAAATGATGACAAATCTAGCTTGGCTTTCTTCCACTCAATTTTTACATGAACAAACTGGTTTACGGCGGTCAGCCATCAGACGAATAGGGGGAATAACATGTAGCATACGAAAACATGCACGTGCCGTAACAATTCGGGACTGGTGGAAGTCTGATCATAGCCTCTCCGTGGCGGCCGCTAGAAACAAGCCTTTTAAAAAAAAGGTTTGGCTAATATGATCAGGCTGGTTCCTCAGGTTGGCGACAGGTTAATTCCCTGTCCCGTAAAACTAAAAGAATTACGAGACCGACAACAAGCCTCGGAAACAGACTGATCTCACGACGACAACCCACGCAAAGAAAAAGGAAAAACGATTTACGAATTTTCTTATGGAACGTACGATCGCTCTATAGAGCTCGAGCTGCTCAGCAGCTAGCCGATGCCCTGTCAAAGTATAAAGCTGACATAACAGCTCTTCAAGAAATCAGATGGACAGGGAATGGTGTTTTACAGAAGAAAGAATATGACATATACTACAGCTGTCATACAAAACACCATGTGCTCGGGGTAGGCTTCCTAGTCAGCGAAAAAATGAAGTCTACCATCATCGGCTTTAACGCTATAAGCGAAAGGCTATGCACCCTTCGCGTGCGAGGCAAATTTACGAACATCAGCCTCATTAACGTTCACGGACCTACGGAGGAGTCCTCAGATGAAGAAAAAGAGACTTACTACGAACAAGTCGAGAGGGCCCTCAATGCCTGTCCAAGGTATGATGTTAAAATCATCCTTGGGGATTTGAACGCAAAAATAGGTCGGGAGCCGGTATTCAGGCATTACGCAGGCACCCATAGTTTGCATGAGAACACTAATGACAATGGACTTCGAGTCTTAGAATTGGCAGCATCGAAAAACATGGTCGTTGCGAGTACCAGGTTCCCGCGTAAAGATATCTACAAAGCCACCTGGGTATCACCTGATGGAGTCACTCGTAACCAAATAGACCACGTGTTGATAGACCGTCGCCACTACTCGAACTTGATGACGGTACGAACGTACCGAGGTGCCAATATCGACTCGGATCACTATCTTGTTGGTATGGTTTTCCGAGGGCGGATTGCCTTGCGAAGACGCATTGCATCCGCCGATCAGGTTCGAATCAACACGGCTGCCCTGCGCAATGAAAACACCAGTAACACCTTTGGTAATGCGTTAGGACTCGCCCTAGAAACACCTGACTTAGGGAGAGTAAGTCCTGGAGCCAGTATGCTGGACGTAAATGAAAAGTGGACACGTCTTAAAAATACTGTCATTAGTACTGCCAACTCCATCTTAGGCAGCAGTCGTAAAAATCGGAACGACTGGTTTGATGATGAATGCAAGCTAGCGACTGAACGTAAGAATGTTGCGTACCGAGCAATGCAACAATCTCATAGAACGCGGGCACGCGAAGAGGAATATAAAGAGCTCAGAAGAACAGAAAAACGGCTTCACAGACAAAAGAAATCAGCCTGGGAGAAGAACCTAATCTGTGAAATAGAAAATAGCCGAGAGCGTGGTCCGCACCAGGCGCGGAAGTTCTACCAATCCGTCCGAAACATGACGCAGTACACACCACGCTGCACATACTGCAAGGACGGAGAGGGAAATCTGATCACCGATCCTGAAAGCATACTGGAGCGATGGGAAGTGTACTTCAATGAATTGCTAAATGGTCAGCTCACTGCAGAAGTGGAGGCTCCACTACTTCCAGAAGAATACCCTATGTTGCCACCACCAAGCATAGAAGAGGTTGAGAAGGCTATAGGCCGGCTTAAACAGAACAAATCCCCGGGAGCCGATGGCATACCAGCCGAATTATTTCATCACGGCGGGCCAGCCTTACGTCAAGCAATTCATGATATTATAGTGCACGTATGGGAGCAAGAAGAAATGCCAGACGACTGACGAAAAGGCATAATATGCCCCATACATAAAAAGGGAGATGTCACAACGTGCAGCAATTATAGAGGTATCACGTTGTTGAGTACCGCCTATAAGATACACTCCTCTATCCTACAAGACCGGATAACCCCATACGCTAAAACCGTCATCGGACAATATCAGTGTGGTTTCATTCCAGGCAAATCAACAACTGATCAGATCTTTACCCTTAGGCAGGCGATCGAAAAATGTCTAGAATTTAACATCACAACATACCATCTGTTTATAGACTTTAAGGCCGCCTATGATAGCATAGCCAGGGTAGAACTTTACAAAGCCATGAGAGAATTCGGCATCCCAAATAAATTGACACGACTATGTAGGTTGACCATGACCAAAGTAACAAGCCAAGTAAAAATAGACGGATTGCTATCCAGACCAATCAACATCTTTAATGGACTCCGACAAGGGGACGGTTTGGCCTGCCTCCTCTTCAACCTGGCGTTGGAGAAAGCAATCCGTGACTCTGGCACGGCAACAAGAGGGACCATCGTCAACAGGTCCAGCCAGTTACTAGCTTACGCAGACGACATTGACATCATCGGAAGATCCGAACAAGCTGTACACGATTCCTTCATCCAGATCGAGCAGGCGGCACAAAATCTGAGGCTGCACATTAGTGAAGGTCGTCGAATGCGAGAGGAACAGTTGGTCAAACAATCAAGGTAGCGGAGCACGAATTTGAAGTGGTGCAATCCTTTAAATACCTTGGGTCAATAGTAGCAGCCGATAACAATATAGAAGAAGAAATACGCGGGCGGCTTCTCAAATCCAACAGAGCCTACTATAGTCTGTCAAAGCTTTTCAAATCCAGAAATCTCACCATAACTTCAAAACTGCTGCTGTACAGGACCATGGTCCTGCCAGTACTCACATATGGATCCGAGACTTGGGTGCTTAGCAAAAGGCACTCCGACCTCTTAGCTGCGTTCGAGAGAAAAGTCTTAAGGAGAATTGTTGGCCCCATATGTGAGGAAGGACGATTCCGGAGACGGTACAATCATGAATTGTACCCAATCTACCTAGAAGCAGATATCGTGACAAAAATTAAGCTCGGTAGACTCCGGTGGGCAGGGCACCTAGCTCGCATGAGCGAAGAGGAACCTGCTCGGAAAGTTTTTTGTGGTACATTCTATGGTAGACGCCACCGTGGTAGACCATGCTTGCGCTGGAGAGATGGCGTAGACCAGGACGCCCGAAGCCTTGGGGTGCGCAACTGGATGGCGTCGGCTAGAGACCGGGATAGGTGGAGAGACTTGTTGAAAGAGGCCAGGACCGGAACCCGGTTGTCGAGCCGATGATGATGATGAGAAGCAAGCAGTGGAATTTACTCTCATCAGAACGTTTTCAATAGATTTTAGAAAAGTTTTTAGCACAAATTGCCGGTAACTTTTAACTATTGAGAATCTTCTGAAGTTTCTGCTATATACTTCGAAATTATATGGAATGATTCTCCTGGAAATTTTTAATGCCAATGTTTTAATTACTACGAAAGAATTAGGTGCATTAATTATACGCAATTTCTTCACTTTTGTGTATGCACAGAAGTAAGAGCATTAAAAGGTTGACCTAGGAATGATAAATTAATTCTACGAGTAGTATAATAATTTACGATGATCAGCAACAACTTACTGGCGGTATCAGACTCGGATCTTAAGAGTTATTAAATTTTTAATGAACGTAAAAATGTAAAAAGTAAAACTTCTAATAGCTTTGAAATTACCTTCTTAAAGGTCAAGTTATATTTTGCCTCCGAAGTTAAATTTTACTAAACCACATTTATAATGATGATGGACTGATGTAACTCTTGGCTCAAGCTCTACTCGCCTTATCCAACATACAAACAAAAATTTTCCGATTCGGACCAGTGCCAATGCAAAGGAACCATGAGGGCTGTCATTCGAAATGAGAACCAACTACAATCGCAACACACAATGCCGCAAAAGACAAATGTATACTCGTGTTAATGATCGTGAATGCGATGATGAAACTTCCAAATGAATGAGTGCTTGAAAGATCTTCAAACTTGTGTTGCACTATAGCATTGCAAGTTCTTCATGTGCGCAATGTTAAGTTGCATACAATAATTAATTATAATAAATTGCAATAGAACTAAGTAAGTTCAACAAAGTCTTTTTTCTCATAATTCCTCAGCACACATTATAATTTATGTTTAATATTATGTATTTGCAAACGCAATGAGTTCTTGTCTGGGGCAATAAGATGGCAGTATCTACAATCTTCATATGCACTTACTATGTACGTTTGAATATACATAATGAAAGTTTGAATATGTATCACATTTAAATCTTCTTCGGTTCGATAGTTAGTTGCACCTTGTAAACAAAACGACTACACATAAGAATTTGAATAGTAATTTTGTAATTTGTTCATCTTTCAATGGCTTGAACGGGTACAGTGTCACTAATGAGCGGTTTTCAAGGCGGCTTTGACATTGTACATATTTTAAAATTATTTAAACTTGCAAAATTATGTTGAAATAATTTGTGTACTTAATGCACATAAGTTAAAACACGTTTTCAGGTAGGGCAAATCAAACAAACTACAGCCGCGGGGAGTTCTTCGAATTTCCCTCGATTAAAGACGATAATACCTTCAAATGGCAAAAACTATTTAAAAATCACAAAATTTGAGGAAAACCATTAGCAATGGCCGCCATCTGTAATTGGAAGTTAGAATCACTACAGTGAACAGTGATTAAAAAGTAAATTAGAAAATTAAAAGTAAAAATTTAAGTAAAATATACAGTCGGGTTTACTGGGATATTTATTTATTTATTTCGTCAATGAATATAAATCTCGGTTAATTACATAATTACCTACAATTTCAATAATAAATAAAATAATATACCTATATGTATATTCATATGTTACTTATTGCATGCGAAGGTCAACTTTAGTGCAACTTGAAATGAAAAGTTTCAAAGAGAGATCATAGGTTTATTAGATTCGTAATAAGTTCTATGTGAAGGCTTATAATTTCTCAAACATCTTTCGGGAACATAAAAGAACATTTAGAGAAAGTAATTCATTAGAATTGCTTCTTTTATCAAAAACGTTCTTAACAAATAATATGAATTGAATATTTCTGTAACATTTATCATTTTCAAGTCTATAAGAGCACATCTAGAAAGGATATTCAGGCAGCTCGCCCGACCAGTTATATTTCCTTAGATCAAAACTCGGAAATCTTTTCTTTATCCTTTCGATTCTCAAAATACTGTTCTAATAAAATGGCGACCAAACAACGCTACAATATTCTAAATAGGGCAAAACCAAGGACATTAATATTGCCTTTAGATTACGAGTATATAAACATCTTTCAATACTGCAGAATTTCGTTTTAAAAACTAAGGATGACACTTGCTTTAGCGACAACGACAACAAAATCAATATGATCTTTAAAATCGATTTTTGTATTATATTAAGCCCCAAGATCTTTGGTTACCTTAACTCTCAGAAGTATTTCATCAAAAAGTTTATATCCAAAATTTATTTGTAGAAATAACTTTAAAGCAGTTAAAATTTTACAACGTCTATCTATTAAATCCAACTCTGTCGGATTTGAAGTTATAAGCCTACACGATTTAGTAATACTAGCCGACCCAGCTCTCGAAATTCGAGTGCCAATTTATTTATTTAATTCATTATCATTCAATAATAGACAGAGAATTCATGATGTTTTTAAATTGTTGAATTCAATCAGAAGTACCTACTAAGCACTCAATCCTGGAGTCCAAAGGAAAACAGTTAATGGTAAACAAACTTTCAAACCTATACACATTTCTGAAACATTGCAGATTTTTGACACGTTTCATATTGGTTGTTGATGTTGTAGGCCGCAAAAATAATTGTTGGGTTGAACTGATGTTATTTGATGTATCAGAATCCGGTATGTTTAATGTGGATTTTTGGACGTTTCTTAATCCATCGAAATCGATGTTATTTGGCAATTTATGGCTTACAATAATAGAGTATTTTGTGAGAACTATCAAAGCCATAAGTCAATCTTATCATCGAAATCGAAATTAAAATCGAATAGGAAGAGTATTGAATCATTTCAGTGAAATGAAAATGATCGAATGATCGGTTGGTTGAAATAATCGGATCATTTTCGTAATCGATTGTTGAACGATTCAATCATTTGAAATGAACGATTTACTCAGCTCTTATTCGAATTTGATATTTTGTTTGTTTGTCTGCTATTACACGATGCATCTAGACGCGTGCGACTTTTCGAATTACGTAAGTGGAAAAGAGAAAAAGAAATCTAAAGATGAGACGGAAAAAACCTGCCCTGTGTCGCGTGGGTAAAATTTTCGGTGCAACAATTTGACGTTTCTCTTTTCTCTTCTCCGATTTTCTTTTATTCTGCTTCATATGATTTCGTTGTCCGAGGAGTAAACTTCAATGTAACGCATAGAAATACTTCTTTCTGATTGCTTCTTTATTTTAAAATGCACACACACTGACTAACACCGAAATGAAAAATAAAGAGAACTGTCAAATTGGATTCATGAATCTGGTTTCAACATGTAATAGCGTTTGAATCAGTGGACGAAATATCAAAGAAGAATTCGAAGAAGGCGCATGCATCTAGATTCATCGTGTAAAAGCAGACTTTGTTAACGTATTTGAGAATATCAACGCATTCTTGTCAAACCAGGGGGATATTTTATTTTCAGGGAAGATTTTAAAACAGTAACGCAAAGAATAAAGCTAGAACTACATGCTCTCTTTTTCCAACTCATTTCAAATTTCTATCTTCTCGAAAAACACGCAAAGTAAAAGTTGAAATGGTTCTAAATTTCACTTTTTCACTTTTTGAAAACACTAAGGTTAGGCGCGCACTTTCAATTTTTAGTTTCGCAACTGCTTGGTTCGAGCAACTAAGAAGTTTGTGTTTTGACACAAACTAAACGATTGCCCAAAAAAAGTTCGCTATTTTGTGTAACATATAATTATATGCACCTGCGCGGACATTCAACCAAATAGTTCATCTGTTTTCTATAAGCAACCGAACATATGTGCAACTAAAAATTGAATGTGCGCGCTTAGCCTAACACAGAAATTGCACGATAGATGTAGTTAATACTTTAAGACTTAACTACATTCAACTTTAAAGAGTGAAAAGTGAACAAAATGTGCTGTATTTTTCCAAACAACAACAAAAGTTAAAATGGTTCTAACTTTTAGTAAACTTAAGCCAATCGAATAGGAACAGTATTGTATGACAGTATACTGTATTACAGTATAGTGTAAATGTATGCTCTATTCAGCAACAGATGGCCGGGCATTTTTTTGCAATTTTTATTTGTTGTAAATATATTTAAATAATTTTGGCATTGTGCACATCTAATACAAAAAATGCTTTCGTTTAATATGTAATTTATGCCCCTTCGGTTTTTGTGGGCCGCGTAAAGTATACCACATAAAACATGTTTGCCGTTTTATTATATGATGTTAAAGCCATTTTAGTAAATTACTAAGGATTTTGCTAATTAACGATTTTAACAAATTACTATATCTTAACATTTTACTAAAGTTAAAATCACAAACTGGCTAATTTAACTTTTAGTAAATATGACTTCTGTCATTTTCCTCGTAAAAAAATTCTTGGCAGTTTTATTTGAGAGAATTTAATGTGTTCTTTTTTTATGATTTGTGAGCCAATTGTTTGTAAATGTAAATAAAAGAGAGAAAAGTGCGCTGTTTCAGGTCCCCAGCAAATCCTTTTGAAGAGCTCGACGATGGAGAATTTTACTAAAGGTATAAATTTCACAAGACAACAGTTCGGTTTTTGGTTGAAAACCTGAAATTCCAAGACCGAATTACATGCCGTGGGATTCCAATTTTACCAGAATTACAAGTTCTAGTTTCATTACACTTTTTTGGGAGAAATAAATTGTGGTTGTTACTTTGACTTCTGACAAATTAAATTATTAGGTCTGTTCCTCAGATTTAGTTTTGTTTGCTTTGTATTTTTTCACTGTCATTGTTTGGACGTGTTCAGATGTACCATTTTTAATAAAAGGCAATTAGTATTTTACTAGTTAGTAAAACGAAAGAAAAGGTTTAAAATTTTCGAAGAGTCAGTAAATTTCTAAAAGTTTAACAAACTGCTAACTATAAAATAAAACCGGTTCCCAAAAAACCAAAGTGAGATTAGACCGATTACCATTTTACACTTTCTCTCCAAGGTTCTTCAAAGTGTGATGACTGATGAGTAAGCAAATACGCAGATTTCTTCAGGATAATAACTTGCTTTGTGATAATCAGTAGTGTTTCCGTCCAAAACATAGTTGTCATCATCATCATCGGTTCGACAACCGGGTTCCGGTCCTGGCCTCTTTCAACAAGTCTCTCCACCTATCCCGGTCTCTAGCCGACGCCATCCAGTTGCGCACCCCAAGGCTTCGGGCGTCCTGGTTTACGCCATCTCTCCAGCGCAAGCATGGTCTACCACGCTGTCGTCTACCATAGAATGTACCACAAAGAACTTTCCGAGCAGGTTCCTCTTCGCTCATGCGAGCTAGGTGCCCTGCCCACCGGAGTCTACCGAGCTTAATTTTTGTCACGATATCTGCTTCAAGGTAGATTGCGTACAGTTCATGATTGTATCGTCTCCGGAATCGACCTTCCTCACATATGGGGCGAACAATTATTCTCCTTAAGACTTTTTTCTCGAACGCAGCTAAGAGGTCGGAGTGCATTTTGCTAAGCACCCAAGTCTCGATCCATATGTGAGTACTGGCAGGACCATGGTCCTGTACAGCAGCAGTTTTGAAGTTATGGTGAGATTTCTGGATTTGAAGAGCTTTGACAGACTATAGTAGGCTCTGTTGGATTTGAGCAGCCGCCCGCGTATTTCTTCTTCTATATTGTTATCGGCTGCTACTATTGACCCAAGGTATTTAAAGGATTGCACCAATTCAAATTCGTGCTCCGCAACCTTGATTGTTTGACCAACTGTTCCTCTCGCATTCGACGCCACCATGTACTTTGTTTTACCTTCACTAATGTGCAGCCCCACATTTTGTGCCGCCTGCTCGATCTGGATGAAGAAATCGTGTACAGCTTGTTCGGTTCTTCCGATGATGTCGATGTCGTCTGCATAGTAACTGGCTGGACCTGTTGACGATGGTCCCTCTTGTTGCCGTGCCAGAGTCACGGATTGCTTTCTCCAACGCCAGGTTGAAGAGGAGGCAGGCCAAACCGTCCCCTTGTCGGAGTCCATTAAAGATGTTGATTGGTCTGGATAGCAATCCGGCTATTTTTACTTGGCTTGTTACTTTGGTCATGGTCAACCTACATAGTCGTGTCAATTTATTTGGGATGCCGAATTCTCTCATGGCTTTGTAAAGTTCTACCCTGGCTATGCTATCATAGGCGGCCTTAAAGTCTATAAACAGATGGTATGTTGTGATGTTAAATTCTAGACATTTTTCGATCGCCTGCCTAAGGGTAAAGATCTGATCAGTTGTTGATTTGCCTGGAATGAAACCACACTGATATTGTCCGATGACGGTTTTAGCGTATGGGGTTATCCGGTCTTGTAGGATAGAGGAGAGTATCTTATAGGCGGTACTCAACAACGTGATACCTCTATAATTGCTGCACGTTGTGACATCTCCCTTCTTATGTAAACCTTTTCGCCAGTCTTCTGGCATTTGTTCCTGCTCCCATACGTGTACTATAATATCATGAATTGCTTGACGTAAGGCTGGCCCGCCGCACTATGGGACCAAATGGTGCAAACCATCTCAAAAATCCATAACTTTTTCGTTTCTCAATATTTTTTTTTGAAATTTTGCACACTTATACTTGTATAACCAAGAATTTAAAATATTAAAACGTTTCAAATAGAAATAAATTATTTTATTTTTTTTTAATAAAATAAAGTAACAAATTTGTAGATTTTGTTTAATTTATATAGGAAAAATTCGTTGGAGCAAGAATTATTGCAACAATTTGGATGAAATTTGTACAGTTTTCTTCTTTTACCGGTGAAAACATTTGAAAGTAGTTTTTTGTAAAATCCGCCCACTACCACGCCCATGTTTTTCAGATTTTTGTTATTTTCTTATTTTTAGTGATCAGGAAGCCGAAAATTTGTTTTTGAGGTTTTTTAAACTTAAGACATCGCATCTATATTTTTTCTGCCCACTCTCCCGCCTACTTTCACTCCCCTTTTTTACTTGCGATATAGGTACTATAGGGCAAGTTCTGCATTTGGAAAAAAAATCGAACTCGAGATTTTGATCAAAGTTGACATTACGATGATAGCGAAGACGAATAAAGTGGGTCCGGCAATTCCGTCTGTCTGTCTGTCTGTCTGTCTGTCTGTCTGTCTGTATGTCTGTACCTCGATCTAGAGCCTAAGCCACTGGACCTATTTTCTTCAAACTCGGTAGTTATGGGTCTTCGGTGATTCCCTAGAGGGGAAATTGAAATTTTTTTTTTAGCTCTAAAACTAACGGTACCCCCCATACACCCGTAATGAAAAATCTTATTTATCTCGAAAACGGCTCTAACGATTTTGATAAAAAAAATTAGGTGTGATATTATGGACATGGACTACGTTTTGGTAAAAAAAAATTTTGGGGCAAAATGTTATTAACGGTACCTGTCATAGAACCGTTTTTTTGATTTTCGACTTTCTCATTAACGGCTCTAACGATTTTAACCAAAAATTTTCAGCAGGAGTCCCCCTAAGTTTAAAATAATATTGTATATAAAAATATTCGAAAAATTATTTGTTGGGTTTTTTTGAAAAAAAATTTTTTTTGAAAAATCAATATCTTCAAAACCTATGTACGATTATTTTTTGAAATTATTTCCAAAAATCAATATTATTAAATACTTAAAATTCGCATCCCACATTTTTTTCTTGAAAAATTTTAAAGAAATTTCTTATATAAAAAATTTATTTATTTAATAATAAAACGATTTTTTAAAGTTTGTTTGCATAAATTCATACTTTTCTAGAAATCAGACGGCAATTTAATTTTAAATTATTGTTTTATAATTATAAAATGTATCTTAAATTCCAAAGTATTTTTACATAAGAGCAAGTTCGTGCGATCCAGTCGTGCATTTTATTTATTTTCAGCTTAAAGTTCATTAAGAGCAGGCATTTTTTAAATTAAGTTTTATATGAAGAAGTGAGTTTATGAAAAGTGTTATTTATTTTTAGTAAAATCCGTGTACTGCCACGCCCCTTTTTGATATATGAAAGTTTTTCGCCCTTAAGACAAAAAAAAAGGAATTCAAAAGTACACCTTATTACTTGGTATATTCATTAATGTCTAAAAGTTCTTAAGCCTCGTCAAACAATGCTTGTGTTATTTATACCTTACCAATTTACAGCCGGGTTCTCAAGTTTTTTTATTTCACCCCCTCCCACCCTCAAATGCTTGGCATTTATTTTTATTTAATTATGATTTTTTTTAATATAAATATGAGTAAGGAAGTTTAAAATTGGAAAACAAAAAAATATTTTATTCTAAAAATAAAATTTAGAATTTTAATAATATTGGAAATAAATTATATAAAAACTTATAAATTTTGTGGAAACATAGTCACTTATATGATGTTTATGAAAATGTGTTGCACATGTTTTAACAGTTATATTTTTTAACTTTTGACAAAAAATAACATTTTTTTTTAAATTTTGAGCTAAAAGTAATAAAATAATGGTCTAAAACTTTTTAGAATATACATTTATGTGCATCAATAAAGGTTCCACATTTTTGCCAAATTTTAATTTTTTTCATCACTTAACAATAAAGTTATAAGAATACGAATTTTTATTCTAAAAACTTATGTTCTTTCTCATCATACGTTTTTTCTCCTTAAACAAAAATGCATGAAAATGCGAAAGTTTTTATTTTTTCTTCCAAATTTAGAATATTTTTAGAATACTAAACAGCCATTAACTAAACGGAGGCAGCCGGAGCTAACAGAGAAAACTTCAATTGAAAACAAAAAAATGAAAAATATACTGCACCTTACTCTTTTTTTCTTATTAATTTACCGGTGAACTTAATTAAAAAAAGTATAACTGTTTTGCAAAGAATGATGAAATCCATCTCAAAAATGGTTTTGGTGAATTTCATAATTTGAAAAATCTAATGATGGGATTATATACTAGAAATAGGGTTCTTCCTAACACAGTAAATTTTTTGTATCTTACTTTTGTTCTAGGTACCTAAAATTACCGTTAAAAATGACATTTCGATATTTTTATTTTTTAGAATTATTGGAGGTGAGAGTTTGAAGTCAATTATTTCGTATTTTTCTGGACAGAATGTATAAGTATTATACTTTTTTGAAAAGCACAAGCCCTCTTCTTTGCAAAACAGTTATACTTTTTTTAATTAAGTTCACCGGTAAATTAATAAGAAAAAAAGAGTAAGGTGCAGTATATTTTTCATTTTTTTGTTTTCAATTGAAGTTTTCTCTGTTAGCTCCGGCTGCCTCCGTTTAGTTAATGGCTGTTTAGTATTCTAAAAATATTCTAAATTTGGAAGAAAAAATAAAAACTTTCGCATTTTCATGCATTTTTGTTTAAGGAGAAAAAACGTATGATGAGAAAGAACATAAGTTTTTAGAATAAAAATTCGTATTCTTATAACTTTATTGTTAAGTGATGAAAAAAATTAAAATTTGGCAAAAATGTGGAACCTTTATTGATGCACATAAATGTATATTCTAAAAAGTTTTAGACCATTATTTTATTACTTTTAGCTCAAAATTTAAAAAAAAATGTTATTTTTTGTCAAAAGTTAAAAAATATAACTGTTAAAACATGTGCAACACATTTTCATAAACATCATATAAGTGACTATGTTTCCACAAAATTTATAAGTTTTTATATAATTTATTTCCAATATTATTAAAATTCTAAATTTTATTTTTAGAATAAAATATTTTTTTGTTTTCCAATTTTAAACTTCCTTACTCATATTTATATTAAAAAAAATCATAATTAAATAAAAATAAATGCCAAGCATTTGAGGGTGGGAGGGGGTGAAATAAAAAAACTTGAGAACCCGGCTGTAAATTGGTAAGGTATAAATAACACAAGCATTGTTTGACGAGGCTTAAGAACTTTTAGACATTAATGAATATACCAAGTAATAAGGTGTACTTTTGAATTCCTTTTTTTTTGTCTTAAGGGCGAAAAACTTTCATATATCAAAAAGGGGCGTGGCAGTACACGGATTTTACTAAAAATAAATAACACTTTTCATAAACTCACTTCTTCATATAAAACTTAATTTAAAAAATGCCTGCTCTTAATGAACTTTAAGCTGAAAATAAATAAAATGCACGACTGGATCGCACGAACTTGCTCTTATGTAAAAATACTTTGGAATTTAAGATACATTTTATAATTATAAAACAATAATTTAAAATTAAATTGCCGTCTGATTTCTAGAAAAGTATGAATTTATGCAAACAAACTTTAAAAAATCGTTTTATTATTAAATAAATAAATTTTTTATATAAGAAATTTCTTTAAAATTTTTCAAGAAAAAAATGTGGGATGCGAATTTTAAGTATTTAATAATATTGATTTTTGGAAATAATTTCAAAAAATAATCGTACATAGGTTTTGAAGATATTGATTTTTCAAAAAAAATTTTTTTTCAAAAAAACCCAACAAATAATTTTTCGAATATTTTTATATACAATATTATTTTAAACTTAGGGGGACTCCTGCTGAAAATTTTTGGTTAAAATCGTTAGAGCCGTTAATGAGAAAGTCGAAAATCAAAAAAACGGTTCTATGACAGGTACCGTTAATAACATTTTGCCCCAAAATTTTTTTTTACCAAAACGTAGTCCATGTCCATAATATCACACCTAATTTTTTTTATCAAAATCGTTAGAGCCGTTTTCGAGATAAATAAGATTTTTCATTACGGGTGTATGGGGGGTACCGTTAGTTTTAGAGCTAAAAAAAAAATTTCAATTTCCCCTCTAGGGAATCACCGAAGACCCATAACTACCGAGTTTGAAGAAAATAGGTCCAGTGGCTTAGGCTCTAGATCGAGGTACAGACATACAGACAGACAGACAGACAGACAGACAGACAGACAGACGGAATTGCCGGACCCACTTTATTCGTCTTCGCTATCATCGTAATGTCAACTTTGATCAAAATCTCGAGTTCGATTTTTTTTCCAAATGCAGAACTTGCCCTATAGTACCTATATCGCAAGTAAAAAAGGGGAGTGAAAGTAGGCGGGAGAGTGGGCAGAAAAAATATAGATGCGATGTCTTAAGTTTAAAAAACCTCAAAAACAAATTTTCGGCTTCCTGATCACTAAAAATAAGAAAATAACAAAAATCTGAAAAACATGGGCGTGGTAGTGGGCGGATTTTACAAAAAACTACTTTCAAATGTTTTCACCGGTAAAAGAAGAAAACTGTACAAATTTCATCCAAATTGTTGCAATAATTCTTGCTCCAACGAATTTTTCCTATATAAATTAAACAAAATCTACAAATTTGTTACTTTATTTTATTAAAAAAAAATAAAATAATTTATTTCTATTTGAAACGTTTTAATATTTTAAATTCTTGGTTATACAAGTATAAGTGTGCAAAATTTCAAAAAAAAATATTGAGAAACGAAAAAGTTATGGATTTTTGAGATGGTTTGCACCATTTGGTCCCATAGTGCGACGGTCTATCAACACGTGGTCTATTTGGTTACGAGTGACTCCATCAGGTGATACCCAGGTGGCTTTGTAGATATCTTTACGCGGGAACCTGGTACTCGCAACGACCATGTTTTTCGATGCTGCCAATTCTAAGACTCGAAGTCCATTGTCATTAGTGTTCTCATGCAAACTATGGGTGCCCGCGTAATGCCTGAATACCGGCTCCCGACCTATTTTCGCGTTCAAATCTCCAAGGATGATTTTAACATCATACCTTGGACAGGCATTGAGGGCCCTCTCGACTTGTTCGTAGTAAGTCTCTTTTTCTTCGTCTGAGGACTCCTCCGTAGGTCCGTGAACGTTAATGAGGCTGATGTTCGTAAATTTGCCTTTCGCTTATAGCGTTAAAGCCAATGATGGTAGACTTCATTTTTTCGCTGACTAGGAAGCCTACCCCGAGCACATGGTGTTTTGTATGACAGCTATAGTATATATGTCATATTCCTTCTTCTGTAGAACACCATTCCCTGTCCATCTGATTTCTTGAAGAGCTGTTATGTCAGCTTTATATTTTGACAGGGCATCGGCTAGCTGCTGAGCAGCTCGAGCTCTATAGAGCGATCGTACGTTCCATAAGAAAATTCGTAAATCGTTTTTCAGTTTTCGTTGCGTTGGTTGTCGTCGTGTGATCAGTCCGTTTCCGAGGCTTGTTGTCGGTCTCGTAATTCAAAAGTTTTACGGGACAGGGAATTAACCTGTCGCCAACCTGAGGAACCAGCCTGATCATATTAGCCAAACCTTTTTAAAGGCTTGTTTCTAGCGGCCGCCACGGAGAGGCTATGATCAGACTTCCACGAGTCCCGAATAGTTACGGCACGTGCATGTTTTCGTATGCTACATGTTATTCCCCCTATTCCTCTGATGGCTGACCGCCAAAACATAGTTGTACTACCGCGTTAATTAACGTTACGGAAGACATATAAGGCAAGCGGTCGATAAAGATAAAATAAGTTTCCTTATCTTGATTGATTTTTCTAAGGCGTTTGATACGGTAAACCACAAAGTTCTCTGCACTAAAATTCGAAGTCCATTTAAATTCTCTGTGTCGTCTACAAAACTGGTAGCTTCTTATTTACTTCGTAGATTTCAGGCAGTTGCAATTAAACAATCTGTTTCAGATTTTCTTCCACTAAGTTTAGGTGTTCCACAAGGGTCGATACTTGGACCACTATTCTTTTTTTTTGTATTCCTATAAATAACCTTCCCAAATGTATACTAGGGTCCTCGGTTGATATGTATGCTGATGATGTGCAGTTGCAGAGGAGTTTTTCCTTGGGTCTCTTGGAAAACGCTGAAATGAATGAAGATCTGGACTAAATTTTAGGTTGGTCTGGAGTAAATGGGCTCAGTTTAAATTCTTCTAAGTCAGAATGATTGGTTATTTGCAGAAAAGAGGTTGATCCTGAGGTATATCTTAATAATAAAATTATAGAATTTGTTGATTTCACAAAAACTCTGAATAAAAACATTGACTTGGAATAACCACATCAGATTGACACTGGGTAAGATTTATGAAAATCTTCGAATGTTATGGGCAACGCAAAAAGTCACACCACTAAAAACAACATAAATTCTGGCTAAAACTTTACTTATTCCAATAATAATGTTTGGAGGTGAGATTTTAAGTAACTGCAGCTATAAACACATTGGCACCATTTTTAGCAATATCTAAAAGTAGTCGTTTCCCAAAAGTGGATCAGTAACGCACATTCCAAGAATCGAAAGTTCTTCGGTTTCCTCGATGCAAGTTACATTCTTGTACAATGGCAAATGCTTTAACTACTTAAGACAGCTTTGAAGTTTTTAATTGCTAGCTCTGGTTCTTTTGAGTTTTTTGAATGAAATTAATTAGCAAAATATTTTTAGTTTGACATCCACATTGCCAATACCCTGACGTTTGTCATGAAACTTACCAGCATAGCAGCGTTGGCGATTTCCCGTCCCGCATTTAGCCCTTCTTCTTCTTACGGTTGACATAGCATGGGATTTTAATAAACCCTAAAAAATTAATCGTTTAAGGCTGGGCAAATTTCCCCTTATTGATGGGGAGGTGCTTCGGAAAGTGTTCCCCAAAACAGACATCAATGTCCTTTTGAATTTTGTAATCTGGAACCAAGATTACATTCGATTAAGTTCGATTCATCAAGCGGCGGAAAAAAAATCCTCCTAAAATGTTTAAATACCAACATCCAAACGAAAAGTAGGCCTCAATGACAAACGCGCGCTCTTTAATGTTTCCACATATAATAGCGACTGACATAGAAGAAAATAAAACTTATGAACCAAGACTTTCGAATTGCGGGCCATTGTGGCATTGCTGGGAATAAACCGGCGGACGAGCTAGTGATTCCTCACAAGTCACAACAGTCACTGTCACAGCTGTGGAGACCAGTGGGAAAACAAACCACTTCTCTATTTTCTCTGCGAATGCATTGCTCTGCCCAAGTTAAGAAAACAATCATTAGGAAGGGCAGTTTTTGAAGACATTGACGAACTTTCGGAAATGAAGATCAAAGATCTCTTTTCTCAACGGCTTTAGGACGAACTTCGGGTAGTTTAATTTTAATTAAGCTTAATACAAGCCACTTATACTATATCACAATAAAAATATCTTAAGTCTAACATTAAGTACTTAAGTCTAAAAATTAATAAACTGATTAATAATAAAATAATTTGGATAAGTATCAGGGGGATAGCGTAGTAGGGCATGTTTAAGTGAGGGTTTACTAAGGTTTAAGTCAAATATGTTAGATGTTAGAATTATTTACCCTACTCAACATTCTTGACAGGGGTTCGTTTCGTCCGTAGTCGGTACTATGGTATTGGAGTCGAAAAAGAGTCGTAGAAGTCGCCAAAGCTAGAAGACTGAGGGCTTTGACGGAACTGGATAATCACTCAATCGGATTTGCTACTCTTCCGCTACCAGTCAATAAGCTGCCTAGTTTAAAATAGTGTAAATTTTTTTATCGGTGGAAATCTTCAAAAGGCTCTTACTCTTACTGCACGAAACCAACCAAACCAATCTATGAATGATCGACAAATGTGGTGTTTGGTTCTTTTGAGTCTCCAAACCAGGGTTCGAACCTCAGTCATAAAGTTTCGTAGCAAATTTGAAAAAAAATTGGAGCAAATGCAAGATTTCCGGAGTAGATTTGAAACAAAAAGAAAATCCTTCCTTTTCAGGAAAATTAAAACATACACATGAACATAAAAAAATAGTATTAGCAAAAAAGAAAATAAATCACAGGATTCATTGCAAAACTTAGTAATATTTTCAAAAATTGTTTTGTGAAAATAAACAAACTATACCTACAAATTCAGAAAGAATTTTTAACAAATGTTTAATGGTTTATTTCATATGTCATAATGTCATATTTGTATATAAATCAGACGATTTTCGTGTGAAAAAAGTGGAGTTAATTTCGAAAAATTGGAGCGTTGGAGTAAATTTGTTCCTTCAAAAGTGGAGCAAATATGCTCCGAACGGAGCAAGGATCGAACCCTGCTCCAAACATAGTCTCTTACATTTAACAGGTTTCTATCTCGGAGTTGATATGACTTTGCAGTCGCTCACGATAAAGATCGCTATTTCTTATGTACCAAGGGGCATTTATTATTCCGTGAAGGACTGTTTTGGAAATTTTGGATGGTTTCAGCATTTATATGTTCTTTGTACAGCCCCTGGCCCCAAAGCTAAATACCACCATGCGTCCTAAAGGGTTTCAGCACTTGCTTGTATAACATTATTTTACTCTGGATAGATAGGCCAGAGTTCTGTCCTCTTAACCAGTACATTTTTCGGTACTTACTTTAAATTCGGTTCTTCTCTTTTCTTGTTGATGTGAACTTTCCATTTTAGCTTTGCATCCAACGACATTTCAATGTGTTTAGCAGTATTGGCGTAAGGTACAGCTTTACCGTTGATAAAAATTGGGACCAATTTTTGTTTGTAAAGTTTATATGCATCGATTTTGATCTCTAACTTTATCAATTGCTTTTTGCTGTTTTTCTGTAGCCTTGGTAACGGATTTATCAGGCACCAATATTGAAGTCTCGTCAGCAAAGGTGGCCACTGGAATATCACTGGTTGGTTCTAGAACACTTCTTTGGGGTAGACCGGCTTCCATTTGCTTTCTTTTCTAATAATTTTTAGAGTTAAGTTCTCTAAAGAGTCGGCTCATAACGTAGGAGTTCAGTATTACGTAGTACTCCCTGTGAAGGTGTACTCAAGTTCCAAAGTCTTGAGCTGGACGTTCTTGATTTTCTTCAAGTTTTTCTTCTATAACATCCATAATTCAATGCACTTCGTCTATCTTGGGATGTTTATTTCTAAGTCCAAACTTTCGTTAAAAGTATTTTTTCTGCTATTATTTTGCTTAGCCTTTTCGAGCAATTTCGTGATTGGTATAAGCGATATAGGCCTGTTTGGTGTTATATCTTTTGGTGGCTTACCTTGCTTAGTGTAGATGGGTCGGATGAGAGTGGTGCGCCGGTTGAGTGTGTGATTCAAATTCTGGAAGATTGTGCAAAAACAAACACACAATAAGAGACATCAAAACCTACTAGGTCCTTTCTTCTTTTTGAACTCAATCCAAACTGGATAGCTTTTTGAAAGTGTTTTAGCGGCTTGTCGAATGGAGAAACTTCGCTCTGAAATTTTTTATCAGTACCTACTGCCATTTTGTGCTTTTCAAATGGCAACACGATGTCAGTAAACTCGTTTTCATGTACGAATTTAGACTTAAAACATTTATAACATTTTCTTTTAATTTGAAATTCTGCTCAATTTGAATTCAAAAAAAGAAAAACAGAATGTCACAAGTCTTTGTTTCTTTTAATTGTTCCCCAACTTTAACATAATTTTATCTCGATTTCAAAAGAACACGTTGCCCTTACTCTCATTCATTGGTCAAAGTAACAATTAATCAGCGCTGCAAGCCGTATGTGACATTCAACTTGTGGAACGCTTAAACCTACACACATCAGTAGACAACCAAGCCGTCAATTAAACATTGTATCATCTAAGCGATTAAAATTATTTTGCCCAGAAGCTTATAGACTACTTGGCTTGGCTTGAACTACCTGAAGATGATTACTTGGCACTTATCCAAGAGGAGTCTTAAAGCCGCAAAGGCACTTGGCACTTGAATATTGAAAACTTGTAATTAGATTTTTGAGTTTGTAGGCTCTTAAGTTGGTATGCACAACTTGCATTTTACGGTTTACTGCATTTACTCGTAGCTATGTTTACGCTTACCTATGTTATGTATGTTCGCTTATGACTGATGAGGAATTACATATAATTGCCAAAGCGACTTTGTAATATTGGTGTCCATCAATCTCAACCGGGGGTAGTTAATGTCTGTCAGAACGTTTTGTTCAATTTGTTCGACATAAGACTCTTGCAAATTGCTTGCCAATAGGATGTTAAGATCTATGCGCATGGTGTCATTTTAGGTAATGTTTTAGCTATCATCTGCTCACGATCATAATAAAACGTCAAGCAAATAATACACCTGGGCATTATTGATTACTGTTTATGTGTCAAATAATTTTCTTTATTATCTATTATGATTAATGCAACCGGTTTATTTGAACATCAGCGGGGATTAGGCTATATACACCTGATAAATATTTATGGGGGGATTTGATAAGTGAAATCTTAAGCATGCTTAAGATGACTTGTTTAATAACTTACTACCCAGGTTCATAAGACCTTGAATATAACAACTGCAGATCTTTAAAGTGTATCTAGGTATAAAAGGCTGAGTGCAAGTAGCAAGTTCGTTTTATTTCCTTTTAGAATGTTGCCGCAGGCTGTGTGAAGCATTTGCTTTAATTATTTAAATTGCAAACATTTAACTATCTATACTGTCAGTCAATTGAAAAATTTCTAATTTAATTTAAAAGTGAGTTTTGTTAGTAAGTGAGTTTTAGCTTTGAATCGAAAAAAGTCAACAATTTCAAATTATTAAGAGTCCAAATTTCATGCTTTTGAACATTTCTCCTTAATATTTTCAAAAAAGCAAGTAATTGCCATCCATCAGTCGTACATTTTATTTATTTTTTTCAAAATTCTTTTCAACTTTTTACTTTGACAAATTTAAAAAGTGAAAATAATGGTTCATGTTATTTTATTTATTTTATAAGAAAATTTCTTTCTTGGAATTTTGGGTGATATGTTTTTTTTTTAGGGCGATAATCTGATTTTTAATTGTTGAGCACTATGCTCTTGGGGGTAAAATATAATTAGCATACATGTAATACAGGCATTGAATCATACTATAGATCATAGGTGTTTCAGCGTGATCAACCCGATCATTCGATTCCATTTAATCTTAAAATTTTTAGTCTTTAACTTTAACACTGGAAAAGATCTGAAGACATTAGCTGACACTGAATTCAGAAGGAAATACGATTTGGCCATCGGTCTTTAGTGGAAGAACATTGGGCGTTTTTTAATTAAAAAAAAAAAAAACAACAATAGTTTTTCGAGAATAACATTTTTTTGGAAAAACCTTTTAAAAATATTTGTAGACAGAAATTTTAGAGAATATTTTTTTTTTTACCAAAATTAAAAAAAGGAAACTACTCGTAATAACGACCGTTATAAATCAAAATGACGAAGAATGAACTTTCATGATGTGATTTTTACTTGCGACTTATAGTTACTATATGGTAGTATGCATTCGGAAAAAAATCGAATTCGAGATTTTTATCAAAGTTGACATTACGATGATAGCGAATACTAAAAGTGGGTCTCACAATTCTGTCTATCGATGTTCTTTAAACTTGGTAGATATCATGTTTAATTTCTTCCCCCCATTTTTTTTTTATTTTTTTTAAGACCAAAAATAACGATAGCTTAACTTACGTTTTTTTTCGAAATTGTATAAATATTTTTTTCTCAAAAACTGTTCGACAGATTTTTTTAAAAAAATTCTAAAAATTTCATTTAGTTAAAACTAGGTAATGGTTAAAAAAATTTTTCTGAAAAATGGTTATTAATAATACCCCCCATACGAGAACCATTTTTTTTTTGTTTTAATTTTCTTAAAAATGATTCGACCGATTTTAATCATTTTTTTTATGCCCCAAAAATTTGAATAGCGTTGTGTATTCAAAATAAAAATTTAATTAAATTTAAGAATTTAAATTTTTAATAAAAATTTCAATTTTTTTTTTTTCAAAACTCAATATTTCGACAAACATGTGCTCAATTTTAAACTTAAAATATAAGAGTTTCTCATTATAATCTACAAGATGTGAGAAAAAAAATAACTTACCTAAAAATAACGGTACCCACCATATAAATATTAAAAAATGGTTTTAACTTTTTTTTTTTTTCTCGAAAACGGCGCCTAAAATTTTGATAATTTTTCCATTGATTAATTTTTACGATGTATAAATAATTAAAAAAAAAAAAATTAAATTAAGTTTTTACTGACTGTACCTACCATAGTCGCTAAGGAGTGTGTTACAACTCACCTGAGGAGTACGCATATCTGGACGTGGTTTCTACTTCGATCAGGTCTAGAGAAACGTATATCTATAAGACTGGCAGGTCTTGGGCTTTTGCATGGAAGTTCCGTCTGCAAGTGTGACACAATTGGAGGTTGCGAAGCCCACCCGATGCTATATTCTTGTACCACGGAAGATAGTTGCCCAAAGGAATGTGAGCAGTATGTCTTCGGGCTCTCTTACTCTATCTCCGATAGAGAGGTGCAGCTGTCGCATACAAGGCGAGCAATCCATGAAGTTTGTAAACAATAGCGTATCGTCTTCGGGCTCTCTTATACTGTCTTCGGAAGGTGAGGTGCAGCTGTCGCGTGCGTGTTTGCTTTCTTCAAGCTATCTATGAGGTAGGCACCCCTAGTGGGAGTATCGTGGTGGTTGTGGTTTATTCCAAATGCGGAGACATATGGTTTCCAGACGTGCCTGGATTCAAGAGGTGTTAGATAGACCTCGCCTTTAAGCAAGAGGTGTGTTCATGCCTGCAACATGACACAGCTTTGCAACTAAGATGGCTTCGGCTGTTTTGGGGTTAATGGTCAGGACTTAATCTGACGCCGATGGTGGTAGGCTACCCGTGGGGTAAAGGCGTAAAGCTAGGCATCCACGTAAAACCAAGGAACAGTTCTGTACCTACCATAGTCCCCCCCGACGGGTTTCACCTTGTCGATGGTGTGGGGGCTTACGTCTTTTCTCCTGCTGTGAAGCTTCAGCAGGTTGAATTAGGCAACTAAGAAAACCCAACAGGGAGTAAGGGTCAGTCAGGATTGGAGACGATATGAGATGGTTAGGATTCCGGTGATATGCCTAGCCGGAGACCTAATTCATCTCGTAGTATTTGATCTTGGTTGGTAAGGTATGGTGGGACCGTAGGGTCTCTGGCTGCTTAGGTGGCTGGGGGTCTGAAACTCCTACCGTTAAGGGTGTGTGATGTGTTGATTGAGTTAAATTGGTATTGAAAATATAAAATCCGCCTGAAGATGGAAACATAGTTTCCGAAACGCGTAGCGATTATAAAAAAATAATTTAAGTTGTGATATTAGTTTATTAAAGTATAAAATAATTTAAAACTAAATTTTGTTTATTTTATCTTTTCATATATATAAATTGGTATGGTTCTCTTTGGTGCACTAGTACCAAAAGAACCTTTTGATTGATCTTGGTTGGTTGCGGGTGGGCTGTGGATTTTCGACTGGGCATACAGTTGGGGATTCTAGTTCCATCCGGTGGTCGTAGTGGCAGATGTGTCAGAAATGGGATATTTGTCGGAGGTTTTAGAGGTGTCAGAAGTGGCAGATGTGTCAGAAATGGCACATTTGTCGGAGGTTTTAGAGGTGTCAGAAGTGGCAGATGTGGCAGAAATGTCATATCTGTCGAAGGTTTCAGAGGTGTCAGAGGGGTCTGATGTGTCTGATTGGTTGTTTGAAGTGTGCTGCTGCTGGACTACTGTTGAAGGTCGCTTACTGTTATACATGAGGCTTGGTGACATGTCTCCCTTGTGTACCATGCGTAATTCCCAAGCGATCGTGTGGTGATTGATTTTGATGGTGGTTCTAGTGGTTAGTGCATGGATGATGATTGGTTGGATGTGTCAGATGTGGGGAAGTTCTTCGGCTGGTCTGGGCCCGGCTGGAGTTCTTCAGAGGTTCAAGAGGTGTCAGAGGTTTTTTAGAGGTGTCAGAAAAAGTTTGGGGTTCCGGGTACTTGATACTATCCGGCGTCCTTCGTTAATAGCGAGAAGTGGAGCGTCATCCAGAGTTCTTTCAGAACAAAGACAGGGGCGTCACCCTTGTATACCTAAGGTAACAAAAGACTAGGAGCCTCTCCTAGCACTCCGTAAGGAGAGGCGAAGATAGGGGCATTACCCTTGTTTACCGTAAGGTAAACAAAAGACAGGAGTGTCTTTCCTTGATTAACGTTAATAGTTAAGCAGAAGACAGGGATCTATTTCCTTGATTGCCGCAAGGCGAACAAAATAAGACTAGGATGCACATGAGTTGTTCGTTGACCGCCCTCGACTTACTTCTCAATGTGTATCCTAAAGGGTTGACAGGCCCAGGGTTTTGCAGGAACTCATCTGGAAGTGACTGGTTCATATCCATTAACTGCGAAGCTGAGTAGGAATTAGGCATTTCCTTTTTCCGTTTCGCCTAGGAGGGAAATGACGAAGTTGCGAGGCTCCACCGGAAGCTTTCTTCTGGTACCACTGGTGATAGTGCCCTGGATCTTGAGGGCAATTGTGCACGTCTTCGGGCGCGTTAGTTCTCTTTATTCTGCTATCTTGAGGTCGGCCCACTAGTGGGAGATCGTCGTGGCGTGGTTTACTCCAAATGCGGAGGCGAATGGTTTTCAATATTCTTTTCTTGAATTCAAGAGGTGCAGATAGACCTCGACTCCAAAGCAAGAGGTGTGGTATGCTGCAACATATCACAACTTTGCGACCAAAATAGGTTGCTATGAAGGGGTTATTGGTCAGGACTAAATCTGACTCCGATGGTGGTAGGCCACCCGTGGGGTAAAACCTTTAATTGGTAGGAATCCACGTAAAATAAAGGTACATTCTGTACCTACCATAGAACCATTTTTCATATTTGAATTTCTCATTATCGACATACCGCATTTTAATGTAATTTGCTTCTCAAACGTTTGAAAAACATTGGATTTCAAAATTTAAAAAGAAAATATTTTTTGATAAAAAAAAAACATTTTTTTTTGCAAAATTCAATATCTCAAAACTAGCTCAATATTTCTTTAAAAATTTAATTTTTATTTGAACAATAATAAAAACTTTATGTTGGCGTGCCAAATCGAACTTGATATTTTGATCAAAGTTGACATTACGATGATAGCGAAGACGAAACAAGTGCGTCCGGCAATTCCGTCTGTATGTCTGTAACTCGATCTTCAGCCTAAACTACTGAAGGTCTTTTCTTCAAATTTGGAACTTAAGGCTCTTCGGTAATTCCTTAGAGAGGAAATTGATGTTTTTTGGCTCCAAAACTACACCTCCCCCCCTACACCCCGAATGCAAAATCTTATTTATCTCGATTCTAACCATTTTGATAAAAAATAAAATGCACGACTGGGTCGCACAAACTTGCTCTTATGTAAACGACTAAGAATTTCAAAAATGAATGTTACGAGTACTAGAGAAAAACTGTTCATAACCATAAAATTAATTTTTTAATAGATTAAAACAACTCCTTTAGTCATCATCATCATTATCATCGGCTCGACAACCGGGTTCCGGTCCTGGCCTCTTTCAACAAGTCTCTCCACCTATCCCGGTCTCTAGCCGACGCCATCCAGTTGCGCACCCCAAGGCTTCGGGCGTCCTGGTCTACGCCATCTCTCCAGCGCAAGCATGGTCTACCACGCTGTCGTCTACCATAAAATGTACCACAAAGAACTTTCCGAGCAGGTTCCTCTTCGCTCATGCGAGCTAGGTGCCCTGCCCACCGGAGTCTACCGAGCTTAATTTTTGTCATGATATCTGCTTCTAGGTAGATTGCGTACAATTCATGATTGTACCGTCTCCGGAATCGTCCTTCCTCACATATGGGGCCAACAATTCTCCTTAAGAGTTTTTTCTCGAACGCAGCTAAGAGATCGGAGTGCCTTTTCCTAAGCGCCCAAGTCTCGGATCCATATGTGAGTACTGGCAGGAACATGGTCCTGTACAGCAGCAGTTTTGAAGTTATGGTGAGATTTCTGGATTTGAAGAGCTTTGACAGACTATAGTAGTTGGAGCTAAAAACATGTGATTCAAGCAAATATTAGCTTATGCAAGAACAAAAATTATAAGTCCGTACTGGTTTCTTAAAAAAAAAAACTTTTATATACAAAATTTTAAAACGTTTATAAGAAAAAAATTTGGTACGCCAATTTAAAGTTCAAATAAAAATGAAATTTAGAAACAAAAATATTCACCCGTTTCTGAGATATCGAATTTTCAAAAGAAAAATATATTTTTTTTTTTCAAAAACTCAAAAATTATTTTTTTTAAGTTTTGAAATGCAATGTTTTTCAAACTTTTTAGAAGCTTCTCTATAAAAAATTTCATTAAAATCCGTTTTGTCGATAATGAGAAATTCTTAAATTGAAAAAATGGTTCTATGGTAGGTATAGTCAGTAATATACTGATTTAATTTTTTTTATTTGATTATAGATCGTAAAAATTAATCAAAAGAAAAACAAAATTAGCAAAATTCTCGGGACCGTTTTCGAGAAAAATACGATTTTCGAAAACCATTTTCTAACATTTGTATGTAGGGTACCGTTATTTTAAGGTAAAATAATTTGTTTTCATACATTCCTTAATTTATATTAGAAAAACTTTTATGTATCAAGTTTTAAAAAAATCGAGGATGGGGTTTTCGAAATATTGGGTTTTCAAAAAAAAATTTGATTTTTTTTTTCAAATCCAAGAAATATTTTTTTTGAAAATTTGAATACACTATAATATTAAAATTGCTGGGGAACCTTAACATAAAAAATGATCAAAATCTATGATACCGTTTTTGAGAAAATCAAAAACAAAAAAAAAATGGTTCCAAGGCGGGTATCAAAAATAACTATTTTTTGGAAAAATTTTTTCAACCATTACTTAGCTTTACCTAAATGAATTTTTTTCATTTTTTTTTTAATTTATGGGACAGTTTTTGAGAAAAAAAAATTTAAATTCCAAAAAAAATCGTATGGCAGGTACCGTTATTTTCGGTCCTAAAAAAAAAAAGAAAAAAACGTGTGGGGGGATACAATTAAAAATACTATCTACCAAGTTTAAAGAAAATCAGCCGAGCCGTTTAGCCTGCAGTCAAAAAGACAGACAGACAGAATTGCCACTTTTTTGGTCTTCGCTATCATCGTAATGTCAACTTTGATCAAAATCTCGATTTCAATTTTTTTTTCCGAATGCATAACTTGCCTTATAGTACCTATAAGTCGAAAGTAAAAATGATTTGTGCTATTTCAGGCATGGACTACATTTTGATTACACAAAAATTTTATAAAAAATGTTATTAACGGCTATCATAGAATGGTTTTTTTATTTTCATTTTTCTGATTAACGGCTCTAACGATTTTGACTTCCTTTAAATTTAAAATAATATAAAATATTAAAATATTTAACAAAATATATTTTGGGTTTTAAAAAAAAATCCAATTTTTTTTGTAAAAATCAATATCTTCAAAATGTGTGAAAGATTATTTTTTTAAATAATCTATACTACTAAATACTTAAAATTGGCATCTTAAATTTTGTTCTTGAAAAATGTTAAAGAAGTTTTGTTTATATAAATTCATACTTTTCTTTCAGGCGGCGATTCCATGCATTTGAAAAATTTTATCTCATTAAATCCATGCTTTATATTGATAAAATATATTTCAAATTCCATTCCAAAGAATTTTTACATAAGAGCATGTTCGTGCGATCCAGTTGTGCATTTTATTTTCTATTATGTGCGTATTCATTCATTACCATTCCATCCATTAGCAAATTTTTCTTCGGCTGTTAAAATGATTTTACAATCTAATGGAGTGAAATTCGTCTCAGAAGTCATAAATATTGTTTGTTGTTTCGCGTGTTCTAAACTTACAAGATAATGATAAAGTGAAGACAAGTAAAAATTTTGTAAGCCACGCTTAAAAGCTATTTATACTTTTTAGATTCATATAATTTACTTAAAGTACGTTCCATTGAATTGAAATTCAGATTACTGTGAAATTGAATCAGTTGAACTTCAAATTTAAATTCTAGTTCAGGTACACATAAATGAAAATCATTTTTGGAGCGGCTGAGAATATAATCCAGATTCCCCTGCGTGACACTCCAATGCACTTATGTAGTTCGTCCGACTACACAGTATGACTTTTTACCTTACCGAAGGTGAGGTAGTATACACAATGCAGTAACTTTTCAGATTACAAAATTACTTTAAATCGAGGTAACTGGATACCAGATACTGGATGGAAAAATGGACTTTTAAATTCGAATATGTTAACTGAAAAAAAAATATAAAACGTATTCATTTAACTATTTCTTTGCGGTCAATCAAACCAAATATTTTTTGAGCAATAGTTAGTTAGTTAACGCTGAATAAGGTTTTGGAGTAGTTGCAAGCGGACCTAGTTATCAAAAAAATTAAATGCACTTAGAATTATCGAAAAAAATATTTTGGTACATTTGTATTTATATTTAAGTATACAACTTTTTTTTATTGAAAGGAAAAATCTGAAAAAAAAAATACATAATAAAGAGCCATGAGCATTGAAACAAATATTAAATAGTTAAATTTAATATTATTGTTCTTAAACTAAAAATTATTTTTCAAAAATGTATGGGAAAAAAAGGTATTTTGACGAAAAATTATTGTTAATACAAAATGGTCTGGTAAGAGAAAGAAAGGGAAATTCAGGCAGAAATTAATAGAAAATTTTCGTTTGCCATTGATGACTTTCTGCAATCGACCTGGTATTGATTTTACCAAATTTTGGAGAGTTTGCAGCGTCTTTCGACCTCAGCGATTATCTCTTGGCACGTTCTTGTTAAACATGGATTTCTGTTTCGGTTTATATAGACCCACACATTCTTTATTATAAGAGGTGGTTAAATTTTAAGGGCCAATGTTGATTTTGAATAAAACACAAATTATTTAGGAAATTATTGTCATTTCTTTTTATTATGATAATATTGGTATGGTTCAATTATTTATGGAACAAAATATCAGCCAAATGGCCGCCGCGCCGCGACCTCGGCGGCACACCTCCATCCGATGGTCCAAATTTTTGATGACCCTGAGGCATAATTGAGGTTCAATGCCGTTAATGTGACGAAATATCTCATCCTTTAGCTCTTCAATTGTTGCTGGCTTATCGACCTACACTTTTTCTTTCAAATAACCCCAAAGAAAACAGTCCAATGGTGTCAAATCACATGATCTTGGCGGCCAATTGACATCGCCATCACGTGAGATAACACGGCCATTAAATTTGTTGCGCAAAAGAGCCATTGTTTCGGCAAGTGGCACCGTCCTGTTGAAACCACATTTCGTCCACATCCATATCTTCGAATTCGGGCCATAAAAAGTTCGTTATCATCTCACGATAGCGAACACCATTCACAGTAACTGCCTGACCGCCCTCATTTTGGAAAAATACGGCCCGATAATGCCGCCAGCCCATAAATCGCACTAAATAGTCACTCTTTGTGGGTGCATTTGTTTTTTGTTGGATTATCATGCGCCCAAATGCGGCAATTCTGATCATTGACGAATTTACTGAGGTGAAAAAGTGCCTCATCACTGAAGATGATTTTCTTCGAAAATTGATCATCCACTGTTGCCATTTCTTGCCACCATTCTGACCATTAACGACGCTTGAAATGGTCAAAAGATTTTAGTTCTTGTGTCAATTGCACCTTGTAAGTGTGTAAATTCAAGTCTTTATGCATCATGTTAATCAACACCTCTCACGGTGCAATTGTTGGGCACGACGACGAGTTGAGGTGGACGGCTCTTCAGCCACACTATCGCGGATAGCAGCAATATTTTCTGCAGTACGAGATGTACGAGCATGCACTGGTGTTTTCACATCTCCTACAGACCCGGTTTGCTCAAATTTTTGCACGATTTTTCCGATTGTACGCATTTGGACGATTAAATTGACCGAAAACTCAGGAAGTGCACGATATGTATTTTGATTTGAACGCCCATTTTCATAATAAGCCTGAATAACTTTTACGCGTTGCTCGATTGTGTATATCTTTCCATGGTTCAAATTGAGTTAGTCTGAAATTGAGAAGTGTCAAATGAAATGCAGACAAAAACTTGACGTTTAGGTGTGGTTCACATTCAAAATCGGCCCTCAAAATTTAACCACCCTTTATTTAAGTCCGTGACTTAAGGTGCTAATTGTTACGTATTTACACACTTTTCTTTCAGAAAATTGGTTGTCATTTTGGCTTTGTGACAAGATGCGTTGTCTTGTTGCAAAACAAAGGACTGTCCAATCCATTTGTTTCTGTGTAGCGCTGGTAAAATTTAGTTTCCAAGAGAAAAATGAAAAATAACTCAACTTTTAAAATTACGTTATAACGTTTTATTTTTAATATTTAATAACCGGTGTTGTGTAGCTTACAGTTCTCGAAAAAGTATGACCTTATTTTAATAAAAAGGTTAAAACATTACATAGTATTATTATGTACATTATTTTCTATCATACATAGTTTGACATGAACTGTCATATTAAATAGGCAAACAATTCAAGTTCATTCAATTCGTTATTTTAGATGACAAGTTCACAATAAGTATTTTAAATAAATTGTTGCAATTCAATAAAATAATAATAAAAAAAATTGAGTGATGACCACCATTTGTCGTCTGAACTAAAAGCGTGGTTATTTAAAATAACCACATATTGATCCTTGTTCATCGGTCTCTCGATCGGTACCAAGTTTCCGGTGTCATTAAGGTAAATGCATCCCCATAACATCTTACCAATATGGGGTTCTCGTTCACACTGGTGGATCTTTTTTTAAGCATTTTCTTAGGAATTTTGTAGAAAGTTTTCATTTTTTATGCGTGCAAAGGAGCTTTCATCAATCCACAATACCTTTTCTTAAAATGATAAAGACTGACGTAAATATTTTTTGGCGAATTTGCAAGAGGCTCCAATTTTCAAAATCCCCGGGTAAATTTCCCACAACTATCTGCAGGTGAAAACCCGAAGCTTCTACGAGGTCTGGTTCTCGAAATATGTATATCAAAACAAATTGATTTTACTGAATTTTTGAGAATTGTGAAAAAATCATGGATTATTCTAAAAAAAATCACTAAATTTTCAAAGTTCCCCAAATGCGTCGAGACAAAGGTAGCTATTAATTAAATTTTTGTTACAGTCAAATATTTAAAACAAAATGTATCATTTCAATTAAGATTGAGGGAAAATTTAAATTTATCTATTTTACAAACTATTTGTTGGTGAAAAAATTTAAATTCATACCTTTGAAAAAGTAATATTGACAAAAATAAAATAAATCATCAACATGTTTTGTTATATTGACAGGTAAGTGTTGCGGGAAAAGAACAAAAAACTGACAAATAAATTTTGTAGATTCTAAAAAATAAATTTGTTAAATTGAATAAATCAATCTGATTGACAAATTAATTTTGTGGATACAACAAAATATTGTTTATTTCTTCAACAAATTTCTGTAATTTTTATCAATATGATAAAACGTTTTGTTTGACAGAAGTTTTATCAGCTCTATTTACATTTTTATCATATGTACATAGATTTTATTTTCAGTGTGGCAACATATTTATATATTATTTTTAATTTTTATTTTCTGGATAACCCACGAGTATAATCCGCCAACGTGATGTACACTTAATATAAGAAATTCAGAAATACGTACGATGATGTTAACTGTTCGGAAGTGGCCATGCGTATGGCTTAAAAAGACGAATCGCTTGTTCGACCTCAGGCAGACTTAGAGCCGCTTTTTACCCACTTCTATTCTTATGAAGGTAAGTTGTCTTCACTTGAACCTATATTCGTCTATTAATATTAAATCGCACTAAGTCACGATAATACCTTGAAGTTGAAAATCCATATCTGTGTCAGAATAAAAATTACCCCAAAAATACCCGCATTTTCAACCATCCTCGGCCACACTTGATTATAATAATCTTCATTGATTACAATCTATCAACAAAAATTGAACTTAAAGTAAAAAAAAAAATGAAAAAAAAAAAACAAAAACCTAACCAACAATCGACAATAAACCATCAATCGTGTCTGATACTCTTTGTTAGGTGTGGTGAAGTGCCTTTCGAGATCAACACCTTAAGTATCATCGATAGAGGTGAAGATTGCACCGTTGCGTTGCGTTAGTTGGTTGAAGAAAAATAGATACAAAAATCCATCAAAACAAATTGCCAAAGACGTGAAAAATCGGTATCAATGTTATTTAGCTTTTGTTTTGTTACAGTCCAATGGGTAATGAGCTTGCAAAGGCATCTCAAGGGTGACATTAGATAGCGCCTATAAATATGGCGGCCCTAGGTTTGAACATGCATAAGACCACTTTGATCCACATTACAGTTCGGTTCAGCAAAAGAAGACCCATGATGGAAAGGAATCTATTTTGTGTTGCGGTCGTAGTTTATTTGATTTCCACGGCAGTAATGGCGCTTCCTTCGAAGGCCTGGGCTTCAAATGGTTGGACAACAGAGTCGAGTCTTCGATCAGGATGGGAGAAGACGGAAGCAAAGTACTCCGATACCTGGAACCAGGCAACCGGCGGCGGTGATGCCTCTCAGGGAAAAGGTTGGGTTTCTTCAGAAAGTGCCAATGACTCAAAACCCAAGGCTATCCCAACTAGTTGGCAACAGGTAGACAGGCATCATGGAGGATCAGTCAGAAGTAGCGGATGGACGAATGTAGGACAGAAGGCAGCTCTGAACCCACCATCGCAGGATATTGCCAATGGCTTCGTTGTACATCATCCGGTTCCAAGTTCAAACCCTTGGAATCAGTCACCCCTTCCACAAGAATCTTGGAATAAACAAAACTCTGACGGATATTGGCCAGAAGATGTGAACAACAAGCCTTCTGCTTCATCGACGAGTGCTTGGGAAAAAGCAACTGCGCAAGCCGAAGATCAATGGCAGGAACACCAAACGCCTGATGTTCAGAAATCTTCATGGGATACAAAGTCGGCATGGGAAAAAAGTCCGGATGTACCTAGCACACCTTTGTGGAGTAAGAATTCATCTCCAAGTGCCTGGGAAAGTGATGCCTTGTATGACAGAGAGTCCGCAGCAGGTTATGCAGCCACTGGGCCAGCTCAATATGGTCAAGAATCCAGCGTTAGTGCATGGCAAGGAAAACCTTCCAATAATGGATGGCAAAAAAATTCACAATCTGCTGAATCTTGGGCAAAAGATTCATCGCCCTCAAGGTTATACGATGCCCCGTCTCAATGGGACAGCAAGCCTAAAGGCGGAAATTCTGAATGGCAAAAGGGCTCAAGTGCTTGGGATAGTTCTTCTGATTATAACACATGGCAGAAGGAAACTAGTGGCTGGACAGATTCTCCCATTAATGTACAAAATCACCCTGCAGTCAATGGCTGGCAGCAAGGATCTTCCCATGTTACAACACAAAAACCGTGGCAACAAGATTCTATTTCTAGTGTTTGGCAGAAAAGTGCGACCGCAATTTCAAATAGCTGGGGCAAACATGGTTTACATTTAAGCAAAATGGTGAAGTAATAAGATAGCCGCTTGGATAGAAGATGTGTGTTTTTTTTTTAATTTTTTAAATCGATTGGTCCAATTTTATGTTTTCGTAAATAAACAAACAAATTAAAGCTAAATTTTAAATTTGTTTTTTTTTTACCAATTTAAAAAAAATACTACTTTTCCATTTATGACTCTCTTAAGACACGAACATTTTTCGGCGGGTGCAAAATATTGTTTTCTCGCATGATGATTTTCTCCCATGATAGTTTTTTCGTATGTTAGATTTCACTCTTGATAGTTTTCTTGTAGGATAGTTTTTTGTCACATGATAGTTGTCTCTGATGATAGTTTTCTCGCATTATAACTTTCTTGCATTATAGTTTTCCGGCATGAAAGTTTTCGCCTATGATTTTTTTCTCACATGATGGATTTTAACCATGTTAGATTTCCATGAAAGGTTTGTCTCATCATAGTTGTATCACAAGAAATCTAAGGAAATAATTATGTTATTCATAAAATTCCGTTGATAAAAGGAAATAACAAGGAGATATACTGGATGATCCAATTGGATAAATTTATTGACATAGAGAATTTCTATACCAGGATTATTCTCAGAACGCTTAGAATTCTGTTCAACCCAAACGCTTAAGAAAGAAAGCTTGAAAAGTGAAGACAATACAAGTAGCCAATATTTCCATTGAAATTAGTCTGAAAACAATACTTGTAGAAACCATTGTTTCTGTTGAAATAAAACTATATTATGAAAATGCACAGCATTTTGCTGAGCGGTGAAATTTGTTCTGCTGGTTTTTCACTAACTTTGAAGTTGTAAATAGAGCGAACTGAGAGGATATCTAGAAATGATAAAATTTGTGACACCCTGTCTTGAATAAAACCCGATAGAATCTATTCATAGTTAGTTTCGGTTTCGATTGATAAGCTCATGTTTCAATAAGCTACAATTTAATATCAAATGTCTCGAAGTTCAAAGCTCCTCATGCTTTTTAATATGTCATAACATATAGAACACATAATTTTAATGAAGGCTTCCAAGAAAAACATCAGAGGTCAGATGGTTCGAATTTGGAAACCATTTAAGGGAGAGCAGTATGACTATGGTAAAATGACGACTTGACATAAAAAAAGCTATACGAAGGTAGATGAAAGAACTAATAACCCGTAATCCTGAACCAATCTCATAAAACTGGAATTGCAATTAGCCAAGTACCTATTGGTGTAATGGTTATTACCTGCCGGAGGCCTGGGTTTGATTTACATCCTATTTCACCTATAACACGGAAAAATTCTTTTATCAGAGGAAGTCCCCTAAAAGTACTTTTTTATATCTTTTGTCATTTGTGGATTTTGTGAAATGAGCCGTTCGCACTCAGCAGAAAGTTGTATGCCCCCTCCAGGAATGGTTGTATGCCACTTAGTACTGGTTCTGTGTTGCGCCCAATTTGTATTTAATATAAAAAAATGTCGCCTTGCGTTTCAACCTTCAGATTCTTTCAGGAGAATTAGAATACAAATAAATAGTTAAAAAATTTGAATAATATTCTTTCTATCCTATTTTCGCTAATTTTGTGGCTTGGCTTATTTAAATGAAATAAATAGATACATTTTCTTATTTGGTTCTTTTAATTATTTGTATTTGTATTTGCACTTCATTATAGGAAATAATTTGAATAAATTAATCTTTGCTCGTTATTGAAATATCTACCATCCTGATGATCCACCCCAGCCTCCACTTGAATATCCTCCACCGCTTGAATAGAGTCCTTGACCACCACCTCCCCCACTGCTGATAACCTTAATTAAAGAAAGTGAAGGGCTTGAGCTGCCGCCACCGTAACCACCAGAGCTATAGCCTCCGTGTCCGTAAGAACTGCCTCCATACAAACTACTTCCATATGAATTGCCTCCATAAGAGCCTCCTCCAGAGTATCCACCACCGGATGAACCGAGAACTTTTACAATGGTGACTGGAGCAGATGAGCCAACGCTTGAGTAGCCAGATCCATAACCGCCGGAGTAACCGCCAGATGATCCACCATAACCTCCGCTTGAATAGCCACCCCCATAGTTTTTAGCTCCGGAAACGTAAACGACAGATTGTCCACCAGAGTATCCTCCACCATTACCGCCTCCAGAGTAACCTCCGCCTCCAGAGTAACCACCGCCACCACCACCACTAATTCCACCTAAAAGGCTTGATTTAAGGCTCAACAATGCATCCAGTGATCGCTTTTGACGGACCAATTCCTCGCTGCTAACTGCAGCTACCACGACGGCAACAACTAAGAACACAGAGAAGGTTTTCATTTTACGATTCTGTTCAAGAAACTATCTAAAACTAAACTTCAAAACAAATGGACAGATTATTTTATAACTAAAAAACTATTTACATTTACATACACAAGTTTCCTTAAAAAGTTGTTTTCTTTAAGCGTGTGTATCTTTTCGCAAGATGTGTGAATTCCCATCTTAAGCTGCTAAACTGGGTAGTGGCTTAGATATTCTTCAAATCTATAACTTTAAATTGCCAATTAGTTGTCATGCCAATTTTGCATCTCAAAGTATTTAAATTAGGCTCTGTCAACGTACTTTAGTTGCAAAGCTGATCAGAATCAATAGACAAACATGACGGGGCTCAACTTAAGGCCATTCGTAGCAAGATGATTTGAGATGTTGCCGGCCGGTGTGAGAGGTGATGTGATGGTTAAGAGCCACTCTCTTTGAGTTCATTTATCAATCACAAACTTGCCAAGCTAACATAATCTATTAATACAAATGCTAAACAAAACAAATTTGCTTTTGATCTCAACATATCAGATAAATTAATTAAAATTCAGAGTTTAGGGGTTTCGCTTAGAGCACATTTCGGAATTTTATTTAAAAAAAAATGTTCAATAGCATGAAATCTATTTTTTAAGCTGCCAAAACTAAATAGTTTTAGTGAAAAATATAAATGTTTTAACCTAGTTGCACATTTCACCACAGTATTTTCTAATATTACGTAACAGTCAGAGATGGATCAGTTTTTCTGGGTTCCTGATTTCGCTCTTGGCCATATAAAGCTCCTTCGAGGTCGATGAAAATATAATGAGTATCGACTTGAAACTTGTTGGAAAAAATCGTATATGCAAAGTTAAGAATTAATATGCCTTAAAGTTCTCACGACAGAGTTCACCAGATAACCCATCAGATTCTGCGGACTTGTTTATTTTTTAAGTTAAATTGTTTTCTTGTCGTATTACTCATTCTACAGGTTACTTATAAAGAGTAGGTGTTTCGATCTTCGAAAGCAAATGGTGAGAGTAGGGAAAAAATTTAGTGAAAGCTGTAATATTAACATAGGAGTGCCTCAGGGATCAGTTCTTGGGACGATTTTATTCCTCATATTTGTAAATTTGATGTAAATTGGATTTTAAGTTTAAACTTAAATTTGATTTGCTGACGATATAGCGTTGATTTATTCCAGTGTGTCGTTACTAGATCTGATATCAGATATTAACCACTATTTGAATTTGTTAAAAAATTGGTTTGCAATTCATTAACTGATTGTAAGCGAGAAAACAAACAGCTTTCGTTGCTAACCCTCTATTTCTGATTCTGCATAGCAGTTATTGTAAAAACTCAACTTTAAACTACTGAACTGGTACTGTTTCTGTTTCCAATGTTTGAAATGTTGTGTGTGCTTCAGTGCATTTCTAAGGAAATATCTACTCTTAACTACTTATATTTTACTAAAAAAAACTATGCTGTAAAAGACTCCTCGAAACTATATGCTATGATCTTGTTCAATCTAAACTCGAATATGGATTAGTTTGTTGGGGTGGTACCCTGGTACCTTCAAAAACTATACATTTCTGCAACCCATACTACTTACTCAAAAACGTATTGTAGGAACTATTTGAAAGAAAAGAAGGTTTGAACACAGCTTTCCTTATTTATCGGATCTAGTATACTCCTTTTAAAATATGTTCACTTTCAAAAAGCTTTAAAAATTTTCTTTTTAAGAACTGACTATCTTGATTTAGATTAAGATTAGATTTTATTTGGTATTGATAAAAAATTATTACAAAAATTAACAAAAATAACAAAGCAAGGCTTTTCAGCCGTCTAGTTGACAAAACATTATTATAATTAGTATACTTTGAAAATTTAGTTATCCATTAAAAGAAATTACATGGTTAATAATATTGTTGCATATAAATAAAGAAACAAAAAATCATTAGAATAAAATAATTCTTTACACGTCAAAAACTCTCTCTTATTATACGATCCCCATAGGTTAAGGCCAGATTGCAGTATTGGTATAATTTTTTTATTTCGATTTTGTTGAGTAATGTTATAATTTGATTTTCCGTCAAAAAATAGCTTCCAAAAATATTCCTGCGCATCTCCTTTAGGATAGGGCATCTGCCCAAAAAGTGAAAAGTATTTTCTCTTTCAAGTTACACAAAGAGCATACAATGGGTAAATCTTCTCTATGATGTATAAAATTCAAATGTAAAACTTCTCCTCGTAGCTTAAACATTATTAATATTTCACCGACACTGTTCTCATCCCGAAATTAATTACTCTCTTCCAAATTGTGATTAAGGGGAGGTTCTCCATTTTCCGCTACCAAAAATGCATTTTTTCCATTTTTTTTTCTAGTAAAATATGTGTAGAATATGTAGCTAAAACTGTTTGTCCGAATACTTTTTTTTTTAATTTATAGAAAAAAAACGAGACCTACATTTTTTCTCGAAAAATTGACATTTAGTGGTATTTTGAACGTAGTATGTTTTACATAAATATTTTTGAATTTGGGGCCTATATATCCATACCATGGTAAGCAGAGGTACCATATGGGCCACCAGGTGTTGACACATATCGACACTTAGACACATGAGACATGAACCACCCGGTGTCGACATATGAGCCATGACTCGAAAAAAAAACTTTAAACGCGTTTTTTCTCGAAACCACGTTTTTCCAACTGTTGGCCACGATTACTTTAAAAGTATTTGACGGAACGTCATAATTTTTTTTCCTTTTAAAGCTTATTAAATTTATTGGAGTCTGGACCAAAATCAGACTGATATATCATATATCAAAAACTTTTTTTTGGTACAGCTCAACATCGAAGTGTCCAGTTTTCGTTTACACAGTTTCTGCCTCCTCCATTCTTAAAAATATTGAAATAGTTGCCCAGGAAACAATTTTGAACTTGAGAAAAAAATATTTACTTTGCTCGTGCATTTTTTTGAATGAAGCTTCTGTATTTTTCATGATTCTTTTTAAAATGCAGTCATCACAGCACTGTAAATAGTTTTCTTTTTCAGTTTTATAAAAATTCTTAAATATTAGCCATTTTCTTAAACATGCATGGAGATATAGCTTGCAGCTCTTAAATAACACTTTAAAAATTCTTTTGCCATTTAAGAGGGGGTGGCCGTGGCGCGATGGATGTGTGCTCGCCTGTCAACCTCATGATGACAGGTTCGATCCCTGCCGTCGTCTATGTCGCTTTAATTCCATTAAAAACCTTATAAAAATTGTCATCAATGGGTTGCTGGTTTACTCATTACATGTTGTTCAGGCATAACACTAACAACATGTAATTGAGTTAAACTAGTATGCCCAACAAGGATGAACACGAATAAAATAATGTGAATTATAAGCGACATAAAAATAAGACACGGCATTTCTCCGCTTTAGCTCAGCCGCCATCCCTGGAGATAAAAATATCTGAGACAACCACCAACAGTCTCACACATCTTTCCTATCCTTCTTTCTCTTCATTAACTTCCCGCCCGCGCTGTGTTGAAACATTTAAAGGGTAATCATAATCCCTTAAGCGCGGGTAGATTATAAAAAAAAAAAAAAGAAAAAAAAAAAGAGCTATTTTAAAGGGTGCAGTATCAAAGTATCAAAATGCTTATATACTTTCAGGCAGCTGATAAAAACATTATTATGGGAGTATTTATCGAGCAGAAAGCTTTTAAACGTCACAGAGCTAAAGATTGTTGAGAAACTCCATTATAGAACTAGATTTCTAAATTCGTTTACCAAGAGCTGCAATCTGTTTTGAAATAGAACTAGGGCATTGTATTTAACTCTCTCAGAGCTATTAAAGAACATTTAAATAACATTTAGCCCCAACGATGTTACTTGGGCGGTTGATCATTTACTGCAATGAATAAGGTGAGTTCGCCAAGAGAACGATATCGTATGCGTATTCGATTTCACTGGGTAAAAAGTTTACGAGATCATCAATGAACAACGCAAACAAGCTTTGGGCTCAACGTGCAGCCTTGTCTGATACCTGACTCAGTTCTAAGCCACACAGACATCTCCTCGCCATTCCATACTGAAGCTATTGTGTCCATATACAAGTTTTGTAAAACACTGCAAAACTTACTTCACATTCCAATACCAAAGAGCTTGTAGAAAAGAGCCTGTCTATCAACAATATCAAATGCTGACTTGAAGTCTACAAAAAATTCGTATAACTTCTTCCTTTTAGCAATAAGTGGCTATCTTTTCAATCGATGTACTTCTGGTTATTCTTTACGTAGTAGCGAAAGAAATCTTGCATTCGTTCCAGCACACAATACTCACCATTTCCTGAGTCATTATATGTCTGTAGCGCCATGATCCACGACTACATAATATTTTACCATTTGATATTCGTTTCATTCGCTCAAAATATTCATTTTGCAGGAAGGTTAATAATAAATTGGCTTTTCCACTTTAACTTTAATGAAATTAATGGCATATTAAGTTTGCAATGTATCAAATAATATTTCTTTGTATTTGCTGACAAAACTATGTATCAATGAAGTTTTTGTAGATAAATTATATCAATAATAATATATTTTCTTTTAATTTAATTAATACATTTGTTCATTTAGTTAGTAAAATCTTTGTATATAAAACTTATAGTACTATCAAGAAGACGAACGATTGTGGCGACATCTTAAGTATAGGGACAGTACTTGCTAGATTTGTCTCTGCTAAATTTAATAATAAAATATTCTCTTTTCTACTACTTGTTTTGTATCTTATCCTACTCTCCACTGTAAGATCGTGCGCTAACCACCAGACCAGTCGAGTCCTTATCGCCAAATTATCGTAAGTGACAAAAATCAAATTTTACAGGAGAAGGTTTTTTTTATGTCAAAAGACACTCGGTAAGAATCGGTACCGAGTAGTGTGGGACTCTTACCGCACTAAAACCACCGGTGAATCAGGACCAATCTATGAAAAGATCGACAAATGATTTTTATTTCTTAATTTTTAAATCGCATTGGGGGAAGTTTAATGTAATAACACTTTCCCATAACTTTTAGACCATCAGCTCATGAGGCTTGGTTCTTCTTAATCTCCGAACATTGTCTCGTACATTTAATACGGTCTCCATTTCAGAGTTAGTGTGACTTTGCAGTCGCTGATTGTGTGATACAGCGTGTTTCTTAACCACTTCTGTAACCATTTCAATTTGAAGGTCACGATGTAGATCGCTATTTCTTATATACCAAGGGGCATTTATTATTCCACGAAGGATCTTGCTTTGGAATTTTTGGATGGGTTCAGCATTTGTTTTCTTTGTACAGCCCCATAGTTGGATGCCATATGTCCAAACGGGTTTCAATACTTGCTTAAATAACAATAGTTTGTTCTGGATAGATAGGTCAGAGTTCTTTCCTAGTAACCAGTACATTTTTCTGTACTTTAAGTTTAGTTCTTCTCTTTTCTTTTTGATGTGCTCTTTCCATTTAAGCTTTGCATCCAAATTCATTCCAAGGTATTTGGCGGTATTGGAGTAAGGTACTTCTGTACTGTTTATAAATATTGGAACATTGTTTATGTTTTTGTTTGTAAAGTTTATATGCGTCGATTTTGTTTCGTTTAATTTGATACGCCATTTCTGCGTCCAATCACTAACTTTATCGACTGCATTTTGCAATTTTTGTGTAGCCTTCGTAACGGATTTATCTGGCACCAATATTGCAGTATCATCAGCAAAGGTCGCCATGATAGCGTTGTTGTCCACTGGAATATCCCTTGTATATAACAGATACAGGGTTGGTCCTAGGACACTTCCTTGTGGTACACCGGCTTCAATATTCTTAAGTTCCGAGTAATTTTGGTCGTACCGTACTCTAAAGAGTCGGTTCGTAATGTATGATTTCAGTAATTCGTAGTACTGCCTGGGAAGGTCCCTATGCAGTTTGTACTCAAGTCCCAAGTGCCAAACCTTGTCAAAAGCTTGAGCAACATCTAAGAATAAAGCAGAGCATACTTGTTTTTCTTCAAGTGCCTTTTCTACAACATCCGTAATTCGATGCACTTGGTCTATCGTGGAATGTTTATTTCTAAATCCAAATTGATGGCTTGGAATCAGTCTTCTTTCTTCAATTATTTTGCTAAGCCTTTTCAGTAGCAATTTTTCAAAAACTTTTGCCATGATTGGTATAAAAAAATCAGACAAGATTATGTACTTATATAAAATTAAATAATGTATTTTTAATTTTCTCTATCCGAATCATCTTCATCCGTTTCAGCTAAAGCATCACGTATGGTTCCATCATGCCTCATATGGTACTTAAATATTCTTGATGGTATCTGTTTGGTATTATATATTGATTGCATAACTCCTGTAAATCTTTGTGTTTAGCTGCTGAAATTTTGAGCTCCTTGACGTATAAATTCGTAGGACCTTTTTGGACCGTAGCACTGTTTGCTCTCGATCGGATAATTAAATCCATATTTATTTCGTAATTGTCACTGTCTTCAAAAAAAAAAAACGTATTTAAATTTAACAATAGGATTATTTTTATAAAAATGCATAACTCTTAATGAATTAAAATTGGTTTTAAATTTAGCTGGCAATAAAACTTGTGAATAAGACTTCCAATCCATGAAGTCTCTATAGTTTAAGTCATTTACAATATAGCTTTTGGGATTATGTCTGGCATTAGTAATCATAGTTGGCCATTCAGAAAGAAGGAGCCCATACGGTTTTATTACGAACGAAACTTTCAATAGTGCTGTGAATCGAGTCAACAGGCATCATGGTGTGTCCTGGTAAAAGATAAGTCACCTTTATTTCTTTTATTGTTGCTGCGGTTTTCAAGTAATTAATTAACATTGATATCATTGCACGGTTTCTATTTTGCCCAGCACAGCTACCAGAATATAGATTAACAACAGTATGGGTACCTTTTTGATCTAACATATTCAAATACTTAAATATAACTGTAACTATTTCATTACAGCCCCTTTTTCCTTGGCATTCGCCCCACACGTAACAATAACCATCCCTTGTGCCACTTTCATATATACTTTCATTATAATATGCGTATTTTCTCGAGTAATACAAGGTCACACTTTTACCATGTGGAGTATTGAGAACTTTTTCCAAATCAAAGCTTACGCATAAGGAGTTAGAACCAGCTACTTTGCTAAATTTTTGATCTTCTAGAAACAGCTGCTTGCATTTTTCTTTATCTAGGATGTGATTTTTATATTCAGTGGTTTGTTGAAAAATATTTTTGTTCTCAGGTGATAAATTTTTGCACTTCTCACAAAAAGCACATTTATCTTTTTTGGGCAAGTGGAATCCAATATTAAAATCTGTTCTGAAAATATTGCGAAATACTCTTTTTGATAATACTGATGATTCTAAACTCTTTTCTTTAAAGTGATCAATATACTGTGTATACAAAAATGATATATTCTGAAATTCTTGAGGTAAATATACTTTAGTGCTTTTATTGCGACAATAGTGGGATGGAACAGCAGGCAACATCTGAATGAACGATTTTAACTGTGCGACTTTTACTTCATCAGATTTATTATGAGGATGAAGAGTTCTTCTGCCTTCTCGAGTGGTATTCAGAATTTTGTTGGAATTTTCGATAGTGTATCTCAAAGACATTTGGGATATGTTTAGGGTCTTGAGTAAAAATTGTTGACATACTTTAATATTCTGTCTATTGTAGCTTATAAAATAATCGTATGATTTGTTGCGGACATTACTACTAGCTCGTTTTCTGCCAATCGGTTTTTCTTTAGCACATGATAGCAAAAAATCCTTTTGTCTTTTATCACACCCTAATCCCCAATAGTTTTCTAAAATATTATTCCGATCATCTTCAGTAAATTTATTTGCACATGAGTTACCACATCTTTTATTGATACATGGGTTAGGTTGCACAGATTTCCCTTTAGCAGATTCTCGATTCTTTTTTGATAAAAGACGTTTTGGTAAAGGTTTTTTTTTCCTGTATCCTCTTTTACCGACACTCGTTTCTTCATCTATTTTTTGAGCTGAATCATCTTCATCTGAATCACTGGACGATGAAGCTGGCTTCCATGAATCTTCACTATCAATACTGGCATTGGTGTCGTGGTACTCCAAGGACTTCCTGGACATGTTTTGTTCTTGTTGATCATACAGTGAACTGGTGCTTGGCTGTATTAATTGATCAATGAAAGCTGGCGTAGTAGGATTCCCTATAGGAGTATGATCATAATTGTCATAGTCTAAATGCGATATTTTATTTTGGTTATCTAAATCCATTAAAGTGTAAGAATTGTCAGTATCGGAATCACTGTAATCAACAAGTGAAGTCACAGGTTTAGGTACATATGGGTTGGTACTTTGCTCACAATTAAAATCGATCAAAGATGATAATGTCGTATCAGTTAATATTGGGTCCATGTTGTTGTTGCTGTCTTTAAGTAAGAATGAATGCAGAACTAAGTCCTCAGTATCTTGCTGAAGAATCTCCGGAAAAGCAGTTTCAGGATTGTTCTCTTGACTCTTAAAGGGCGTGGTGAAATTGTTTTTATCAATAATAATAATTAAACAATACAATAATTTAAATGAGAGGTAATACTAAAATCGTACTCGTATTTCATTTTTTCATGCATTCAATTACCAAAATTAAAATACAATACATACCTTAGCTGCTGGGGTCGACATTGTTGTTATATTTGATAACTGTTGAGTTTACTATTTGTAGTACAATTAAAACTCAATCAACACAATGACTACACAAAAAAAAATAAACACTATTTAGAAAGTTTTTAGGAGTGAAACTATTTTTTAAACAATAATTCAATGAGAACGATGTTTTTTGGATCATCACACTCGCGGAAATAAATAGGACAGGTCACACCTCAAGCCATCAAGGTCAAGTCTGATGTCGGTTGCGATAACAATGAGGGGCGTTTGCGTTACAAAAAATGTATTGCAAGGCATGTACGATAAAAATGCTTGCTGTCGCTTAAGTTAAAGCTTTAAAAATATATGTTGTCACGATAATTTTAGCACATGCTATAACTTTATAACGGTTTTTTTTTTGGAGGAAAAAATGAACAGGGATGGGTCCGTAATGGCTTAAATTAGTAGTTTCGACAAAAATCGCATTTTCGACAAAAGTATCGCTTACGATAATTTGGCGATAAGGACTCGCAGTGTTTGCAATATAAAATCACGCTCAATGATACGAGTAGTAGTCTAGGTTATATATACAAATGTAAAATATATTAAATTTCATTTACAAAACATATATTTATTTATTAACCTATGCATATTATGTTTATTTATTACATATTATTTTATATTTTAAAATAAAATATTCTTAAAACATAAAAGAGTGCCAATAGTTGTAGTGTCTGAGTACCAATGGGTGATTGTTTTGCTATTTTCTTTTTGGCAACACTAGTTTTGACAGCTCACGCACGTTTTGGGTTTTGTATCACTGCCGAACATCTTCAGTTTGGTCTATAATAAGTTAACCATGAATCGTCGTACAAACGAAAAACGCTTGCAAATTATTGAATTTTATTATCAAAATGCGTGCTCTGTTAAGAAATTCCAAAACACTTACGTAGAGTGCGTGTCAGTGTTAGTGATGACCGTAAATTATCGATTCGGCGCCATTAGCAACAATTGGGCCTCTGTTTCTTTACTACGTGGAAAATTTTGCGGAATGATTTAGGTGTGAAGCCTTTCAAAATAGAACTGGTGCAAGAATTGAAGCCGAACGACCTACCACAACGCCGATTTTCGGTAAATGGGCTCTTGAAACGTTGGCCGAAGATCCACTTTTTTATCGAAAAATTGTGTTCAGAGACGAAGCTCATTTCTGGCTGAATGGATACATGACCAAACCAAACTGCCGTATTTGGAGTGAAGAACAGCCAGAAGCATTGCAAGAGCTACCAATGCATCCAGAAAAAGTCACTATTTGGTGCGGATTATGGGCTGGCGGAATCATTGGGCCGTATTTCTTCAAAGATGTTGCGAATCGCAACGCTACTGTGAATGGTGAGCGCTACCGTGCGATGATAAGAACCTTTTTTTTTGCGCAAAATGTAAGAGCTTGACTTGCATGACATGTCGCTTTAACAAGACGATGCCACATGCCACACACAGTATGCATAACAATGGACCAATTGAGAGGAAAGTTCGGTGAACAGTTTATTTCACGTTTGGGGCCGGTCAATTGGCCGACTAGATCGTGCCTATTTTTTATGGGGCTATGTGAAGGCTCATGTCTACAGTGACAAGCCCGCTTCGATTGAAGCACTGCAAGCGAACATTGAAGCTTTTATTCCTGAGATACCGGCCGAAATGTTAGAAAGAGTATGCCAAAATTCGACTAAGCGGATGAACTATGAACTAACACTTGCATGAAATAATCTTCAAACATTAAATCGTACTATCGATTCAAATAAAGAAAGATTTCATGCATTTGTTTTTTTTTTTAATTTCCGATAGCTTTAAAAAAATCACTCGTTATTATAGGGTGCCAATAATTATAGTTTCTTGGGAAGGTTTTTCAAAATTGACATTTAAAATATTAAAACTTAATCAATCTAATGTTAAATGTACTAAATATTCAAATTACTCTACAAATAAATAAAAATGTTATAGTTTAGCAAAGTTCATATATTCTTAAGGGTGCAAATATTGTAGACGTTAACCGTAGCACTTATTGGTAATGAGGAAGGCAAACTTTCTTAATGTGCAAATACAATACATATCTTCCTGAACGCACAAGTTTTCATTCAAAGAATATGTTAGTTCCACTAAACTTGCTGAGATCAAAAGTTAGAATTTTTGAAAGGAACAAGTTTTTGTTTTGTTATTAAAAAAAGAACAAACGGGTTCATAAATTTTAAATGACCAATAGTTTATTGATTCTTTTGGGCTATTATAGTAGATAGTAATAGTATTGGTTAACTTCAACGTAGCTCAACATAAAATTAGATGACTAACCAAAGTTGTATTACATTAACATAAATTAAATTAAAAAAAAAAATCAATCCCATATATAATAAAAACTAGAAAACTAGAATCAACAAATTTTCATGAGTTAAGAAAACAGAGGAAATCAAAAGAAATAGCCATGAACCTTTTGTTTATGTCATATCGCACAAGTCATCAATGAGTTTTATTTAAAAATAAAAAAAACCTGAAACGCTGGTTTTTTGACTAATATCTACTTAAAATAAATAAGAAAATTTGTAAAACAAAAACCGTTATGTGGAACTGGCAGAAATAATGGAAAAATTTAATCTTCCCTATAGGCATTAAAGAAAACCGGTTTACCCGGTTAAGTTATAAATCGATACACGCAAATATTCATAGACAAACAGTCGCGAGAAGGTATTTCTGGCAAGTGATATATTTGATAAGAACTTTTTATTTTTGTTCTCTATTAACAAGCAAGTATAAAAAGTTCATGCGCGTTCGTAAACGCGTTAAAACCCTTAATTAAAAATAAAAACAAGAGAGATGTTAAGTTGAAAAAAAAAAACACAAATTCAATTTTATGTTCTTGTTGTGAATTTCGTAGAAAAGGGTTTTAGAAAGGCAAAACTCGAAAACTTTCCTCTCTACCTAAACATAGAAATTTAATTAATAAACGTGTTTCAAATTAAATATACCCAGTTCGATAAAATTTTACTTTTTTATTCATAATTTTTATTTGCGGTGCGAGATACATAAAATGGAAAGCTGTCGAGATTTTCGAGGGAAATTTTGTTTCCCTCGGAATAAGTTTGCTTACAAATTTACTTAATTTATTTAATTTACTATTTTTTCGAAAACTGTATTTAAAATTTTGTAGCCGAATTTCCCTATAGGTAGCTTTTGAAATTTTAAGGCAAGTCACTTAAACTTGTACATGTAATTCATTCGAAATAATATTAGCTTCAAATAAGGAGATGAGGTTTTAATATCGATCAAATTATTAATGAAGTATGTATTTGATGAAGCATGTCCGATAACTGTTCCATATTCTCCAAGTCCAAAAAGGGTGATTCTATGGTTTGCAAGAAACATGGAAGCATATCCCTGCTAAACGTGGCATATGAGACCTTATAAATACATTGCGTGAGAGCCATAAGAATCAGTGTGGCTTTTCGTCTAGCAGATCGACCATAGCTTAACATTAAGAAAGATCCTAAAACGAACCAACGATTTTCAATTTTTTATTAACTTTGAAGCCGCATATAATAGAATTCATCGTCTTGTGGTCTATATGACTATGATCGAGCCTGGGTACACTGGTGCAGTTATGTCATATGATATTCAGTGCCGGATTAGCCACGAAGCAAGAGTAGCAAATGCTACGGGCCCCGCGCATTTGGGGGCCCCGCGCACCAACCTTTTCTGACCATAAAAAAGTATTATTTACATATTAGATTTAGTCACAATTACTAAGAAGAAAATATTTGCATCAAAATGATCAACTAAAATTTTATTTTTCTATCTGCTGGTCTTACCAAAAATCATGTTTCGCACCGCACCAAACGCAAATTGGACAACGGTATGAAATTCAGGAATTTATTGTCACCATTGATAACGTGCTCACTACTTTAGATAAACGTATATGAACAGTTATCATAAAATTGCTGGCATTTTCGGAATATTCCGAGAGCTAAAACCTCTTCCTGATTCAAAATAGCTTTTTTGGCCTTTAGTCCACAAAAACTGGCGTTTCGTCCGGGTGATTTCACATGGATCATCAGTTGGCTGTGAGGTAGGGATGACGGTTATTCAAAATTAACCGGTTTTCGGTTATTCGGGTTATTTTCCCTCTCGATTTAACCTGGCGGTTTTAACCGGACAAAATAACCGGTTTTCGGTTTTTTATGTAGGTACACATTTTTTAAAGTCTTAAAATACGTTCATATCAAATAAACTATATTATGTACATATAAAACATACAAACATGTATGTAGATAAGCTTTTTTTGAGAAAACAAAATCCTCTAGTTAAAGTATTGTGTTACTTGAAATGAAATAAAATATGAGTTTAAAAAAAACAAGCATAATCTACGAGTTAGTTAACACAAAATTTAAATTTTTTTTCGAAAAATTCTTTTTTATTTAACGAGGAAATGGCCGACATTTCATTTTGAAAATTAATAAATAATAAATGTGTTTATTTTATTGTTTTATGAGACTTTCATCACTTGGTCGAGAAATACGGTTACGTCAATGACTTAATTTTAAAAATTCAAGAAAAAGAGTTACATTTACACAATAATATACAGAACAATACAACGCACTTTTGCAAAAGTGTGTAGTTTAAAACGATTTCACATTGCTACCACTACACTAAATAACTCTATAAAAGAAAAGGTGGAAATGGTGAATAACGTCGAATGTTGCACACAAGTGCAGTTCTTATGAAACAAGGAGATCTTTGTTTCAAAGACGTTTTCTACACTTTTTTGTTTCTGTGGTACCAAAGTAAATAGCCGGTTTCCCGGTTATTGGATTTTAGAAAAAACACCGGTTTTAAACGAGGTAAAAAAATCTCCGGTGAAAACCGGTTAATTGAAACAAAATAACCGGTTTCGGTTTTAACCGGCCGGTTTTTCTCATCCCTACTGTGAGGACCTAGTCAATACGCAATTTTTATTGAATTCAGTTCATCTTACATCGATTTTTTGATAAAAATCCAATGTGAACTATATCCAACCAAGATTAAAATTATAATCATTAACGTTGGAATATTTTGCCCGTGGCCGAGCATTGATTCTATATGAAGGTTTTTATAATACTATATACTACTGAAATAAATCAGCCTAGTAGAAGACTTAGCACTATTAATGGATTTGTTGAATTTTTTGAAAATAGCAAAATATTTCAACGTTAATGATTACAATTTTAATCTTGGTTGGATATAGTTCACATTGGATTTTTGTCAAAAAATCAATGTAAGATGAACTGAATTCAATAAAAATTGCGTATTGACAAGGTCCTCACAGCCAACTGATGAGTCCATGTGCGATCACCTGGACGAAACGCCAATTTTTGTGGACTAAAAGCCATAATAGCTATTTTGAATCAATATTTCAACAAGTCCATTAATAGTGCTAAGTCTTCTACTTGGCTGATTTATTTCAGTAGTATATAGAATTTGTATTATAAAAACCTTCATATAAAATCTCTTCCACCAGAAGAAATTAAAAATCTGCAACCATAGTAAGTGCTTACGCAGATGATTTGGTGGACAGTCTGGGCAACGAATCAGTGCAATTCGCTTCAATGCTCAATTCTGATGTGGCTCGTATTATTGCCACCAGGAATCATGAGGCTCTGGAAATGCAGGTTTACAAGCTGTTGATAAATAATTCTTTACAATCTTGTTTCCCGAACGTTGAAATTGCTTTGCGCATTTATTTGTCTCTCATGATCACCAACTGCAGTGGTGCACGATCTTTCTCAACATTAAAACGTGTTAAATATGAATTGAGGAACACGATGAGCCAACTCCTCACTTTAATGAATATTGAACATGATTTACTCCGAGAAGTCGATATCAACAGCATTATTTATAAATTTTCCCAAATTAAATCAAGAAAAGTTTGTTTGTAACAGTTTTGTTTTATTTAATACCATAAACTTGATAAGTGCCTAACCTAAAACAGTTTAAGGGCCCCTTAATAGAATTTGCTACAGGCCCCGCGCTGGCTTAATCCGGCACTGATGATATTGAAAAATACGCGATACAATGTCGAACTCGGGAATATGTCTTCAGAAGCATTTCAAAATTCAAACATGCACAATGTTTAAGCAATATTATTTGATTTATTCAAACTTAATCTGGAGCAGATGGTGGCCAGAGCAAGAGCACTATTTTCAACAAATCTGTCCAACTATTGGGCTATGCGGAGTATAATGTGAATGTCATCAACGACAGTTTTCACCTACATGGTGGCCATTAAAGAATAGGCGAAGGTTGTTTATTTTGAAATAAATGATATTCAAACCAAGTGTATGATTTCGAAGAACAGACAAACATCTTTCCGTCGACTAGGACAGAAAGTCATCGCTGATAGCAACATCTTCGAAGTAGTTACGTGTAAGTATTTACACCGAAGTAAATATTTTTCCGTGAAGGACACTAGTGAATATCCGACGAAGAATTACCATAATTTTGTTTGATGAAAAAAATTGGTGCTGGGTATGTGTATCTAGAAGAATATACAATCGCGAAATCTATAAGCTGTACCAAGATACGATATCGTATGCATGAATGTGGTTCAGAAGTCAAATCACATGTACAGTATTGTTTAGCCACATACGACGAATAGGCAACAATCCTCAAGGCAAGAGTGTCTTCGAATCTCTCCCTATACAAGGAAGACTCACAGCTAGGTTCTACATTTCTCTTTCACTCGAAATGGAATTGAAATCGGTAGAAAATCAAACTTGGAGTTCTACAAATCACTTTTACCGATATCGAATTAATTTTTTTTGAAGAAGTGAAATTGATGAGAATTTGTGTTCCAGATTTCGATTTTCTCAAATTTCGAGTGACTTAAATTCATCAGATCTTAGTGTGAAATTTTGAGGACATTGCGACAAGAAATGATCGAGGATGATTGTAACAATGGCGTTGCTGAGAATATTTCGGATGCTGAAGTCGATGATGGTTCTGAGTCTGAATTCAACGTATCTGATAGTTCACCTTCATCGGAGTTAGATGTAGAGATGAAAGACGCAACTCTCGATCAACGTCTTTTACAGTCTCGAGCACGCGGTCGATCTACGTCGAAGCTAATTTATTTTTCGTCAATGTAGCGCTCTTCATAGTAAAAAATAAATATACTTTTTCTCAAAGACAAATATGAAGTATTTTTTTTCTTGAAGGTATACATCTTGAGAGTATCTCATTAAATTTTTAGCTCAAAATATTAAAAAATGAAAAAACTAGAATTTTTTTGGTGAAAATGATCATTTTCACCACTTTTTTTCAATTAACAATTTTTGTATTAATAATAAATATGAATATTTTTGTTTAAGCCTACTTCATCTTATAAAATACATATTAATAATCAACACAGAATTTTTTCAACCAAAAAAAATCAATAGCTGGCTCACAATACGATATTTTGTTGTTGGGGCATTTCGTACCCCAGTGTGGCAGCTATATTATTCTACAGATGTGTGGCAGCTAAGGGTTAAAGTTAAGCACCCCTTAAAATATCCTTATAACTAGAATAAGTAAATAAATCTTTTCTGATATTTGGAAATGTTAAGGAGTCTTATGATTTTAGAACGATACTAAAAAGATAAGTGTTAATTTTATTTTAAAAAAAATTTTTCTGAAACAGTGAGATGCTAAATTCGATAAAAATTTGCATAATAGTTTTAACATCGTACTTAGTTCACAAAAATTTCGTGCCCTTGTCTCTTCGCTCCTGATTGGTAAAAGTGTGGATATTGCCAATCGGATGCCTAACCTTATTAAACGTTGAAATAAAGAATTTGTTTGTATCCTTGTCGCATGACATTTTATAGAATTAAAATTATTTCTTGGAACTTCCCTAGAATCACTTAATTTTCAAACTTCCACTATTCCATTACTGATCTCCAATTAAAAACCACAACGCACAGGCAACAAATCATTGTGGTAATAATACCTTATGAAGTGCCCAAATAAAAATTAAATCAAGCTCGACTTTTACGTTTTACCTACCACAACAACAACAACAAAAAAAGAATAAATATTGATTCATGGAAAATCCAAATTACCACCTCAAGAGACAACTATTTCCTCAAGTACCTTATTGCTCATTGCTGACTTATTTAAAAATGCAAATTAGTACAACCTCAGAGTTCAACACTAATCCGAGAATCGTGATTTTAATTTTTTACGCGATAGACGCAAAAATATTGACAGACAAAGGCAACCATGCCACTCCCATCTGCAATCAAGTTTTTGAAGCTATTGAGAACCTCAAGCTAACATAGTCTTCGCCCTTGTCCCAAGTCATAAGCGTCTGGTAAAGATATAAACAAAAACCAAAACTAGTTGAAAGAGATATTCTTTTTTACGATTTGTTTTTTGTTATTTTATTTTATTTATCAAAAGCCAAGAAGTCAATAGCAATTGTTATGCCACAGGAGTTCCGATTCTGATGCTTTAAACTTGTGACACTTTGGACGCTTTCGGAATGGATAATTGTGGCTTTGGGTTTTCGTAATTGTTTTTATGTGATCGTTTAAAAATAGCTTCTTGAGTCTTGACGGAAAGTGTTGTGGACAAAGCTTATGATAGAATATACATACAATATATATGACAGTGTTGATGGGGGCAGGTAAACTGTGTGATCTGACTAATTGATGACAAGGATGTTGCTGTAATTGAGTCAGAAGACTGAATTTACAAAGTTATCTGTTTAATAGAACAAAGCTAAAGTGTCTAAAACAGCAGCAGACATGGTTTGTTGGAAGAAGATTACGCCACTTTGAACTCAATAGGAAACGATTAAGCGTGAATCATTGAAATATGCCTGAAATTCCTTCATGTGTTTTTGCGGTTCGGGTGGTATGCTAGAAATCTAAGCTTTGTTTAATTCTTTTTTCTAAAACAATAATTGTATGAGTAGTATCGCTCAACTATAATTTAAGATTGATATTGCAAATTGTTGTATAGTTTTTAGCTTGGTAAGGTTTTTAATTCAACGAAGTGACGTATTTGACTATTCCGTTATCGGCGGGCGTTTATATTCATCGTTCCTGAATAAGGAAAAGAAAATATTGACCCGGGTAAAACATTCCACATTCGTGAAGTGCGACTAAAGAAAGAATCCCTGAATTTAACAGTACGTCCGAAGTTGGGCTCAGTGGTAAGCTAATGAGTATTCTATATAACTCTTGATAGAATACTCATTAGCTTACCACGGTTAAATTGAATGAAGGGAAGGAATTCAACTGGCGATTTCAATTGTGCACTGTTTATAAAAATAAAACAAGAAATATTGCGGCGAAGCTCAATAGATTCAAATGTTTCTGTTATAATTCTATCACCTATCATTTTTAAAGCTTTTTTTAAATTCTATGGGAACTATATTCAAGATTTGGACAAATATAGGCCTTATAGATTACAGCCAGATCGTCGAAGGAAACCTGAGCCCTTAGCAGGGTTTTTGGTTATTCAACATAAGTTGGTCTGTGATGTAGATACCAAGAACTGCAAGCTGTTCTGTTCCCTCATAGATAGCGGCATGGGGGTTTGATCTGCTTTAAGCACAAGAGCCAACATTGAGTTTTTAAAACATTAAATTCTACGCGGTTTTTCGTTACCTATTTTACAATGCTATGTTCCGATGACAGCGATTTTTTTTTTTGCGTGAGTTAACAAATAAAGTGACTGGAAGTGATTGAAATTTCGAGTTGTCTTCAAATTGATCGATGAAAGCAATTTCAAGCGGTTTTTGAAAGTCAGTATTACAAAAATTACAATATTATCACAAAATGAAATGAACAAACAGGTGTTTACTTGGTCTTACTTTTGTAAGACTGAGAGATTCTAGAACTTTGACTGGTGATTGCATGCATGTTATGGAAGCTATATCTGTCAAATTAAATTTCATTTATTAAACCTGTCTTGCCAATATAGCTTTAAAGATTTTCGCTGTTGTTAGACATAATTTTGTTTGGATTAGACGTGAAATATAAAGTGTGTACTTTAGTACTCATCCCCAACGTTTCGTATCAAATTACATTGAGTGTGATCACCGGGAAACTTGTTTTGGAATCAAATGCATTAGATTGGTAACAAATGATTTTGTTGTTGTTGAAGTGTTGCAGGGGATTTTGAATTTGATCTTGGATGACCGGGTCCCATGATCGAGAAAATTTAAAGCTGTCATACCGATTGAAATTTTGGTAGCGCTTGATTTCAATCGCCTCGTGTACCAAACGTGTTATGTAGTGTTTTTCCTGACCTTAAACCTTTGGAAGAACTCGCAAAACTTGGAACAAGAATACCTTTTTGAACAGACAGATATTGGGACAAAATATCCATCGCTACATCTAAACTTTCCCTAAAGCCCGATTGACTAAAGAGAATAAACCTTATGTGAAAAAAAATCAAGGTCCTGCGGGGTGTCCTTATACATCCCAAGTATCCCCAGAAATCTCAGTCGCTCTTGAACCAAGTTAACGTGTTTGAATATATGTATGTCGCTTACACTTGCGAAAAATATTCTTATCGAAGATATGAAACAAAATTTCTCCCGTTCTATCTGAAATCTATTACAGCAGCCTAGGATGACATATTACAAATTACTATCTAACCCGTCATATAAGCAGAAAATTAAATGGCTTCAAAGAAACATCGATTTGAGGAATAGGGCAGCAAATATAGACTAAAGTCCTTCACTACTTCGAAGTTATATCTATCTAAAGAGAAGGTTTGCCTCAAATAACGATGTTAAGATTGCTTTCTCAATGACAGCATCAAAGGGCACGGTAGTGCCAAGTTCTGGCACTACCACTTTTTTAAAGGAACAAACTCAAGCGATTTTTGACCCCTCCCTATCTTCAGTTACAATAAAGTCAGAAACTTAAAATTCCAATATTTGCTAAACTAATCAAGCACAGGCGCTTCACCAAATTTCAATTTTCTAGCATAAGCGGTTCCTGAGATATAAGGCCTCAAAAATCACAAAAACCGTAACTGACTGAGAGATCATCAAAATTATGGAGCACTTCCCGACACGTAGAATCTTGTAATTTTGTACAAAGGTAGTACTGTCATGCAAGCAGAGGAAAAATTCGAAAATTTGAGGTTTTCCATTCTGGGGGCGTGATACCCGCTCACTTTCTCCGAATTGGTGTTTGTTGAATGGAGCACTTCCGACTGCTGTAAAACGATGAAATTTGATAAAGTGGCAGGGCTTAAATTACATACAAAGAAAAAAATATAAGATTTGAGGTTTTCCATTCAGGGGGTATGATATCCGCCGTCTTTCTGAGAAAATGTTTAATTTATATGGAACACTTCCGATTGCTTTAGAATGCTTTAGGTAGAGCGGTATAGCTTAATGTACATTCAAAGCGAAAAATAGAAAATATAAGATTTTTCATTTGAAGTGTCTTTTTATTGTCATTTCGAAACTATAAATTCATCTTGAAAATTATTAAACATCATCTTATTATATTAAACCTTCATGAAGTAAGAGCTTGGCGAATTTTTAGATCTCAGTACTTTTCACGGCTGACTTGTTACACAAAGGTTTTTGTATAGAAGAACTTGGCTCTTTTTTAACATTTATGTTTTTGGTCTGATATACATTTACAGAGTTAATCTTGTGCTTCATAGAAACAACCCGTTTCCGCCGCCTGTGTAAATCATAAGTAAATTTTTGAACGGATGTTAAAATTGTACCTCTGATGTTTTTTTATTGGCTACAATAACGATATTAAATAAGTTGCATGATAATGCGTAGCGATAAACTTGGCTTATCATCGTTATCCTACACACAAGCGAACAAGTTTACTAGCGGATCTCCACTAAGGTGTTGTTCGTGCATAGAATTTATATCTACTCTGAATTAGGGGAATTCCTTCGAGGAAGTTGTAGTTCTTCTCGTTTACTTCAAGACTTAAAAGTTTTCCCTCATTTTCAATCGTCGTGAAGTATTATAATATGGACAATTGTGAACGGCCTATGATGCCGATAACAGCCATATACCCTTATAGTTAAACAGCTTTGTTCCCTATAGATCTATTATATTCTCGTCTGTAACTAAATGAGATTGCTCAACAGACAGCCCTTCCTCCAGACTAGTTTATATATACATAATGTACATGGAGTACTTTTATCGATTGCAGTTCGCTCTCTTCTATCTGGTGTCGTCTTTGATGGATAAGAGCATCGCATCATCCTAATATGTGGTCCGGTGTTTCCTCATGACATGAGTCATGAGTATTGGAGAATCTGTAATGGCACGTCTTACCAGGCCAAGAATATTGAGGTGTCTTCTAAGCTTACAGTGGTCAGTTTGATAGCTCGTAATTATGCGGAGGTTGTTTCTTATTCAACAGCAGCTCCCAAGAATCATTTTTGCCTGCGTTTTGCACATTTTCCTATGGCATAAACTTCTGCTTGGAAAATGCTTTTGGACTACCTTATGGACAGAGAAAACTTTGTTCTAGGCCACAAATATTCTACACCTGTCCCTTAACATGGTCTTGAATAATTGGGGTATAAACATGGTCTTAATCCATCCATCAGTATGAAATTTGGTAGCATTTTCATTTAGGGTTCACTATTTCGTCTACCCACATTTTCTTAGGGTATTCTTGAATTAATATCTTTTAATCACTCCATCCTTTCAGATGTCCAGTAAACTTGATATTGAAGATTGAAGACCTGCAAATGTAGTCTCTTGCTAGGCATTTACTCCTCCCAGTACCATCTCTTCTTTCTACTTCCACATGCAGTGGGGTTATTAGGTGGAGGATAACCCTCATTGCTGTAGTAGGGTACGTTCTCATTGCTCCATTAATGTATATGCATGAATCCTTTAAAATTTAAGTGATTTCCTAGTTGATGCTGGTTTAGTTTTTTTTTATTTTTTTTATACCAAAAATCTTACCATCATGGTGTACATCCATCTCATGACGTTTGGCTTACAGCTTAATCATTTGCCTGCAGTCTCTTGCATATCTAAAGTGCTTTTGTGCTTTTCCCGATAGTTATTTCTACATGTTTATTCCAGAGAAGTTTGCAATCTAGCATAGTTCAAATATTATCCGAACAAAACCTTGTGCATGTTTGGAATGGTTCGGATAAACTATTGCCTAGTTGAACATTACACATCGTTTTTTCCAATGTCATGCAACAACGCTAGATCAGATTTTCCGGTATCCCACGCATGCGATTTTGAAGTCAATGAAAAGGTGGTCAGTCTCGACTTGAAATTCATTGGCCTTTTCTAAGATTTACCTCAATGAAAAAATTCGATTAGCCGGAGCCCAAGTCCCGCTGATACTTGTCATTTTTTAGACTTTCACAATATCTTAAAAAAACTCACACCGAACTTTGGATAAAATTTTATATGCGAGGTTTAGCGAGGACATGTTGATAGTTCTTGCAGGAAATATAATCAGGTTTTTTGTAGATGAGGCATATAGAGACGAGAACCCTGTCATAGGAGTGCTTGGTTAATAAATTTGAGTTTGAAGAGCTCTGCTGGTTACCCATCAGATTTTGCATTGTTGCTGTTCTTATGCTTTTGTATAGGCAAGCCTGCCTCTTCTATATTGTTTGTTGTAACTGATTCTTCATTGACTGCAAGAGGGTTCGCCCTATTACTGGCTCAATGAACGCCATGTAGTTCATTTATCAGCTGTTTAAATGCAATTTGATGACATCTTCTATTCTTTGTGGTTAGATGACTTCGCTGTTTCGAAGAGCATGTGCAGTCTTAAAATCATCTGCCCGTTACTTGCTTGTTTTTTTAAGACATCTGGGAATTTAAGGACATCCTTTGGAACTCCCTAAGCTGGGAGACTGATTTCATTCCCATCTATTAACGCAGGACCTTCATTTCCACTTTTCTTTTTGCTCGATAATCTTCTCCAACTGCAATAGCCTTCATGTTGGATGGAGTATATTCGCATGTGCATCTTCTATTACTTTTTTTCTGTTGAACTCTTTCAGCATCATACCACGGGGGCTTTCTCTGAGATTATTGGTGTTATAAAATTTGATGATATTGCGATATTGGAACCACTGATGTCTGATAATTGTGGTAGGTGAATGAGCTCCTCGCTCAGGTGATGTCAATAGATTCCTGCAACTCAAATTTCTTCTTCTATGCGTTAAGTATTTTTTTCTCCCCGTACGGGATTCTGCTGCAACTAATACATTTTTCGAGTTGGCGGTTGCTCTTCGAAATGTGCGCATGTCTAAGATGTGATGTCTGATACATGTTTTCCACATGATCGATTAGGTTGTTTTGTTGGCTCGACCATCTGAAAAACATCAAATCGTTTTGTGGAGACTAAGGCTAGGACCGCACTTGCGAGTTTTTGTCGAGACAATTAAAAAATCGCGGTCGCCCCAAATTATTATCATGCACTCACTTGTGATTTTTTTGCCGCGCGATAATTCAATAAAATAAACTTACGACAGTCGGATCGCCAGAAAAATGAAACAAATTGCGACCTTTCGGCTACTCGTAGGACCGCTCTTAAGATTTTTCGTCGAGGCGATTAAAAAGTCGTAGTCGCTACAAATTATTGTCATGCACGCACTTGTGATTTTTTTGCCCGCGATTATTTAATCGCAAAAAATAAAACACACTACTTTTTATGTGATTGCACGCATTTGCTACAAATAAGTAGCGACAGAAAAATCGCTTAAAAAAATGGAACCTGTTTCATTTTTATAATCGCTACGATTTTTAAGTCGCATGTGCGTGCATTCACATTTAACTCCCTGTGTCTTATTCTTTGCGGCTAAGAAATCGTGGATTAAAAATCACAAGTTGCGACTACGATTTTTAAGTCGTAGTAATTTAAATCGCAAGTCTGAGCATATCCATTTGAGTGCATTTGTCTCATTTAAACATACGACACTCGCAAGAAAAATTAAACAAATTGCGACCTTTAAATCGTCACGATTTGTTGGTATCAAGTGCGTTCATTCTCATTTAAACTCATGTGTTCTATTTTTGCGACTAAAAAACCGCGCGATTGAAATCGCAAGTGCGTTCCTAGCCTAAGTCTTGGAACAATATTGCAATCTACTAATGATTGTGTTATGACCTGTTGGAATTTGCATAGGTTGAAAGACGCTATCATTTCGTTAGGCTCTTCACCGTTCGTTTGGCAACACGGTACCACAAAGTCTATAAGCATAAGTCCGTTGCCAGTAGTAAATTTTTTTAATCGACTTTTAAATCGACTAGTAAACTTTTCAGAAGCTACGTTTTTTTTTTAAAAACAATGCTTCTGTTGCCGTTACTTTATTTAAAGTTCTAGGAAACCATATTGTAGAAAGGTGCTGTTTTTATAAATACCAGCTAAACATACGAGCTTCTGTATACATAGAATTTAAGCATTCTCAATCAAAATATTTAAATAAAATAGCTGTCCATGATGCAAGTTGTTTGGTGTAGGATCAATTTTCCACAAATAAAATTATTCCTACCAAATAATTATAATAAAATTCGGGTATTTCGCGTTATTATCTGTTTATTCTTTGCAACCCATGTTTGGCTTAGTAAGCCAAAAATATTGCAAGTGCCATTAGTTAAAAATTTGAAAACATGGAACGAATATGAAATTTGATTAATCTTGGTTAAAATATATCTAACTTGTTGTTCAGTCATAAACAGTCACAAAGGGGCCTAATGGACTGGAAGGGGCATTTGATTTATTATTCTGTATTTTAAGATATGATTGTATCTTAACTTTGAATTCCACTCAGCTAGTGTCTTTGTCCAAAAAAATGTCTCTGGGCATTTTTTGATGCCTATTGCCTTAGGTTTAAACCCGTTAAGGGAAGCTTGATTACATCCTTCTTTATAAGCAGAAAACTGTCTATCACATCAAATTCATTCCAATCATTAAAATATTCCAAATTTAAAACAATTAGACATGTACTTAAAAATTTTCTAATAACACAAAAACACTTTTCCCCAGTTACATCTGCAAAGATATGGAATCCCCCAATGCTCACTAACCGTAACCCTACGGCAAAGCCCTTACAACTTGTATTAATTAATTTATTCACATATCAATGTAGTCTTGTAGCAGTTATTATGAACAATCCACCTGGCTTGTGTTGTTACAACTTTTCAACAACAAATTAATTGCGTGCCACGATGATGCATCTGACAAAAAAAAACTTAACTGACTCCCACCAAAACTTGCCACTATCTCTCTTACAATGAGGTAATTCTAGGGAGGATGCATAGCGAAAGAGAAAGATAGCTTTATGGACTCCGTTGATAGCCCGCGGAATTCCCAGTTTATATCGTGAATAAACTTAATTACTGACGATGAGACTTGGAGACTTTTCGCGCCATCTGGGTTCTTTCTATATGTGCCTCTATAATTCCGTCTGTCTGAGAGTGTAATAAGTTTTTTGTTTTATTTTTTTGAATATTCGTTAAGCGTTTTGCGGGACATGATTGGAATTAATTCCCACCCTATCGAAGTATAAAAAAGATTGTCAACATTATGAGGCAACTCAGTCTAATAAGTGAACTCGAAATCAATCAAGCATCAAGAACATTGTAGAAGTCGAAAATAGTTTTGAAATATGAAAACGGTAACAAGGATTAAGGATACGCGTCTAATTCGTCACGCATAGCTAATTCACGTTTTTCTTTGTATTTTTAGGTCGCGATAATTCTTCTCGTGAGCCTTGCGGCTGCGATGGCAATACCAACTTTTCATAAGTTAAAAAGTGTACTTGGCGGTGGATTGGGATTGAGTATCGGCCTGTCTAAGCAAATCGGAATTGGAGGTGGTTACGGTGGTGGCGGATATGAAAGTGGTCATGGGGGTCATGGATATGCCTCTGGTTATCGTGGAGGATACAGTGGAGGAAGCTACGGTGGTGGATATGCAGTTCCACAAACTGTTAAGGTGCATACGATTGAACAAGTTCCGGTTCATACGATAAAGACAGTACCAGTGCACACATACAAGACTGTTCCCGTTTATAGCAGTGGATATAGTGGTCAAGGTGGCTATGGCGGGCAAAGTGGATATAGTGGTCAAGGTGGTTATGGTGGTCAAAGTGGATATAATGGTCAAGGTGGTTATGGTGGTCAAAGTGGATATAATGGTCAAGGTGGTTATAACAGTCAAAATGGTTACACAGGCCAAGGCGGTTATGGAGGTCAAGGTGGACATGGATATCAAGGAGGATATACTGCCCCAGGAGGATATATTGGTTCGACAGCTAATGCGAATGCAAATGCAAATGCTGAGAGTACCTCAAATTCCGGATGGGGAGGAAATGGTGGAAATTTAGGTTACTCAAATGGTGGAGGTTGTTGTTCTAATAACAATAACAATAATGGAGGTGGTTATGGCCAACAACAAAGTTATTCAAATGCCAATGCTCAAGCTTCATCTTCAGCTTCAAGTAAAGCCCATTTCGGATCGTGGTAGAAACAAATGTTAAGTCCTAAGTTTTTAAAGTAATAAAAAAACGTGATTAAATTGAATGTGATAGTTCATTCCAAGGAATCCTGACTTTTATTTCTTAAAACTCTAAGGCTTTCTTGAAAAAGCACCTACGATAGTTACATTTATGCTACTTTTTTTTTTTACTGAAGAACCGATTGTTTTGAATTAAACTTCTTGGTTTCTTGTTTAAATGACGAATGCCTAACTTTCAAAAAGAAGTTTCCATAAGGTTCGTTTTAAAGGCTTAGTTGTCAAGAACACAAACTGTGAAAGTTTGGAAAAATTAGAGCCTATACTAAATTTCAGGAATGACCATTAATCTCGCAGGACCACATATAAGTCCTTACAGAAAAAATAGCTTTTAAAAGTTATTGAGAGCTATATTCGTTCATCTTTGGTATAGAAACAAAATTTTTTTAAAAGAAACAATGTTTGGAATTTTAAAACACGGCTTTATGACTAACGCTGTTAACGAGAAAGTCAAAAATAACAAAATGCACGACTTGCTCTTATGTAAGAAATTTCCTTAAAAATTTTGTAAACAGAATTATAAGCATTTTATAATATAGATTTTAGAAAATAATTTCAAAAATTTATCGTTCACTCATTTTCAAGATAGTGATTTTTTAAAACGAAATTGAATTCTATTTTTTTTTTTTTTTTGAAAAATCCAAAAAATATTTTTTCAAAAATTTTTACATACAAAGGAGTGCCTGTATAAAAATGTTAGTCGAAATCGCTTATTTCTTTTTTTTTTAACCAAAAATGACAGTACCTGCCATACGAATTTCTTTCGAAATTTCGATTTTTTTTTCAAAAAAAAATCATTTACTAAAAAGATTTTTATTTAAACTTTATTAATAAAAATTTTTTCAATAAAATCTACAAGATATGAGAAAACAAAAAATGATTTTCAAAAATCGTATTTATCTCGAAAACGGCGCCTAGAATTTTGATAATTTTTTTCCCTTCAATTAATTTCTACGAACTAGAATTTGATAAGAAATTCGAGACAACCGATTTTAATTTTATTTTTGATAAAATGATCATGACAATTAAAAAAAATAAAATGCACGACTGGGTCGCACGAACTTGCTCTCTAATTTCGTCTAATTTCCAAAAAAAAATACTAAGCCGTTCTTTAGATATCGAATTTTTCAAAAAAAAAAAATGACTTTTTTTTCTAAAAATTGAAAAAATATTTTTTCTTAAGTTTTTAATTGCAATGTTTTTTAAACCTTTTAGGAGCTTCTTTATAAAAAATTTCGTTAAAATCCATTACGCCGATAATGAGAAATTCAAAATTCGAAAAAACCGTTCTATGGTAGGTACAGTCTGTAATATCTAGATTTGAAATTTGTTTTTATTAAATTATAGATCGTAAAGATTAATCAAAAGAAAAAAATGTTAGCAAAATTCTCGGAACCGTTTTCGAGAAAAATACGATTTTGGAAAACGATTTTTTAACTTTTGTATGGAAGGTACCGTTAGTTTTAGATATAACTATTTTTTTTTCTTAAATCTAATAGATTATATTAAGAAACTTTTATTTGTCAAGTTTGAAAAAAATCGAGCATGGGGTTTTCGAAATATTGAGTTTCCAAAAAAAAAATTTATTTTTTTTTTAAATCCAAAACATAAAAAATTGAAAATTTGAATATGTAATAATATTCAAACTTTGGAGAAGCTTTGGCATTAAAAAAAAGTTTTAAATCGGCTGTACCGTTTTCGAGAAAATCAAAAACAAAAAAAATGGACCCAGGGGGGTTACTAAAAATAACAATTTTTTGTAACATTTTTTTCAACCATTAGCTAGTTTTAACCAAATGAAATTTTTCAATTTTTTTTTTTCAAATTCTGTGGGACAGTTTTTGAGTAAAAAAAAATATTTATTAAATTTCTAAAAAAAAATCGTATGGCAGGTACCGTTATTTTTGGTCTTAAAAAAAAACAGAAAAAACGTCCGGGGGGAAAATATTAAAACCCATATCTACCAAGTTTGAAGAAAATCGGCCGAGCCGTTTAGGCTGTAGTCGAACCGACAGACAGACAGACAGAATTGCGAGACCCACTTTTTTGGTCTTCGCTATCATCGTAATGTCAACTTTGCTCAAAATCGAGTTCAATTTTTTTTATGAATGCATAACTTGCCTTATAGTACCTATAAGTCGCAAGTAAAAATATTTTTTTGAATAAAAAAAAATCTACTTTTTTTTTTGAAAATTTGATATTTCAAAAACAGCTCAATATTTTTTTTTGGAAATTTCAGTTTTATTTTATTTTTATTATTAGTTAAAGAGAAGCTTCCTACTACATCTGTTTGGTAATACGAATGTCTTTCTTCGAAAATTTAACTATAGTCGCTAAGTTTCCTCGATAGTGACGATGATACCAATGAAGAAATGATAACATAAGTGACTTTTCTTGAGATGCGGTATAAAAGTATTCCTAACATAATTGAATTTAAAACCAAAAAAAAAAAATTCTTGGTAAGATACAAGCTGTAAAGAAGCTATCAAATTGAGAAAAGTAAGTAAGGAAAAAGCATAAACAAGTCGGAAACCATTGCAACGATACTGCTATAAAAAGAACCAAATTCTTACATTATGGTAAAACATTGAACTTCATCTTCCATTCCAACACTTATCTACAATAACAATCCAATAACATGCTCTTCGGATAAGGCGAATGTACTCCTCTGGTCCTAATGGTTTATTCCCCATTCTTCATTCCTAGAAAAGCAATTGCGCAAGCTTTTCTATCGCTCCTACTTTTTTGGAAGCTTCCCTAGAAGATAGACAACAGCATTTGTCCAGCCTGTTCTTAAAAAGAGACGACCTTTCCCCGCTCTCCTCCTATCGACCAACTGCAATTACGTCCCTTCTTTCTAAGGTCACGGAAGTGCTGTTCAATCATCAGCCCAAGAAATATCTTCAAGATCAAAAGATTCTGAATGACTGGCTATACCGTTTTCGCAGCAATCATTCCGCTGGTGATCTGATTGGCTTATCTCATCGGAGTATAGAACAGATCTTAACATTGTTTTGGAGCAAGTAAGATTATTGCTCTTGATATTTCTAAGACATTTGATAATTTTTGCAACCAGGATCTCTCGTCCATTTGATATCAATGAAACCTTGATTCTTTGGATTAGAAATAAGCTTCTGGATCGTTCTTTACATGTTCTATTGGACGGTTTCAAGACAATGTTTTATCTCCTTCTCTATCCCCCATTTTTATAAATAATCTCTTGCCTGAAACTTCTAATCTATTTCATTGTTTTGCCGACGACTCATACTCGTTCTCAAATCCAAGTCCATCTATTCGCAAGTGGAATTGCAACGGTGTGACAAGATCATTAAAGTCTGGTCTTTACATCATTGTTAAATGTGGTATACAAAATGGTGTGAAGTTTAATGGTTCAATGCTGTCTATTCGGTGAAACAAAATATACCCCTTATGCCATTGTCCTTGAAATTCTGGAAATTGGGACCTCAGATAAAAATAATTTATAATATTATTTCAATTCATCCTCTAAAACAATTCAAATGAAATAATTGATCTTCGGAGAATGACAATTGGCAGGAGCGTGGTGGAAACATATTTGACACCGGGATTTGGAACAAAAAATGCCCCATCTTTGAAAAAGAAGAGTTTGAACTTAAAGAGACAAAATGCCAAACATTTTCCATAAATTAAACGTTTAATGAACAAAAAATATTTTCAGTGTAGGTGCATATTACAAAAGGCTATATTGCATTAATGTAAAAGCCTACGGTATTCCGAACTACTTTCACAAAGTTTTTCTATGAAAGTACATTCGTTAAATTTCTGATGAACGTCATTTTCGCAATCCCTAGTACTTCTAAGCGATGCGAACTGATTTATATCATTTTCTTCTTCATTGAACATTTGAACACGACATTCTTACATAACAATTTTTCACCCATCACCAATTTTTACTTGCGACTTATAGGTACTATAAGGCAAGTTATGCATTCGTAAAAAAATCGAACTCGATTTTGAGCAAAGTTGACATTACGATGATAGCGAAGAAAGTGGGACTCGCCATTCTGTCTGTCTGTCCGTTCGACTGCAGCCTAAACGTCTCAGCGATTTTCTTTAAGCTTGGTAGATATCATTTTAAATTTTTGCCCCACACGTTTAATAAAAAAATTTCTTTTAGTTAAAGCTAGATAATAGTTAAAAAAAAGAATTTCCGAAAAATGGTTATTGAGGGTACCCCCATCGGTACAACCGATTTAGATCTCGAAAACCCCATTCTAGATTTTTTTTTTAAACTTGATAAATGAAAGTTTTTCAATATAATCTACAAGATGTGAGAAAAAAAGATCCGTTATGCCGATAATGAGAAATTCAAAATATTAAAAAATCGTTGTATGGTAGGTACAGTCAGTGATATCTTGTTTTCAATTTTTTTTATTAAATTATAGATCTTAAAAATTAATTGAAGGAAAAAAAAATTCTCGGAACCGTTTTCGAAAAATAAACGATTTTCGAAAACAATTTTTTATCATTTGTATGGAGGGTACCGTTATTTTTAGGTAAAATAAATTTTTTTCTCATAAATATCTGGTAGATTATTTTAACAAACTTTTATTTATCATGTTTTAAAAAAATCGAGCAAGGAGTTTTCAAAATATTGAGTTTTCAAAAAAAAAATGAATTTTTTTTAAAAATCCAAAAAAAAATTTTTTTTTAATTTTAATAATAATTTTAATAATATACAATAATATTGAAACTTCTAAGGAGCCTTAACATAAAAAAAATGATTAAAATCTGTAGTACCGTTTTTGAGAAAATCAAAAACAAAAAAAAATGGTTCCAAGGAGGGTACCAAAAATAACCATTTTTTATAAATTAATTTTTTTCAACCATTACCTAGGTTTAACTAAATGAAATTTTATGATTTTTTTTTTAAATCTGTGGTACAGTTTTTGAGAAAAAAAAATATTTGCAAAATTTCGAAAAAAATTCGTCTGGCAGGTAGGTATCGTTATTTTTGGTCTTTAAAAAAAAAAAGAAAAAAAACATCCGGGGGAAAAATTAAAACCCATATCTGCCAAGTTTGAAGAAATTCTGCAAGCCGTTTAGCTGTCTTCGCTATCATCATAATGTCAACTTTGATCAAAATCTCGAGTTATAGTATATATGTATATGTAAGTCGCAAATAAAAATTTTAAATTAAGATATTACAGCTTGTACCTACCTTAGAACCATTTTTTAAAATTTCGAATTACTCATTAACGACATACGGATTTTAATGAAATGTTTTTATAGAGATGCTTTTAAAAAGTTTAAAAAACATTGCATTTCAAAACTTCAAAAAAAAATATTTTTTTGAATTTAAAAAAAAATTATTTTTTTTTTGGAATTAATTTTATCCTTATGAATAGTTTTCTCTAATAACTTTCGTTTTTGAAATTCCTAGTCTATTACATAGGAGCAAGTTCATGCGACCCAGTAGTGCATTTTATTTTTACTTGCGATATATGTAGGTACTATAGGGCAAGTTCTGCATTTGGAAACAAAAATCGAACTCGAGATTTTGATCAAAGTTGACTTTAAGATGATAGCGAAGACGAAAAAAAGTGGGTCCGACAATTCCGTCTGTCTGTCTGTATGTCTGTATGTCTGTACCTCGAACTACAGCCTAAACTACCGGAGGTATTTTCTTCAAACTCGGTAGTTAAGGGTCTTCGGTGATTCCCTAGAGGATAAATTGAAATTTTTTTTTTTAGCTCCAAAACTAACGGTACCCCCCATACACCCGTAATGCAAAATCTTATTTATCTCGAAAACGGCTCTAACGATTTTGATAAAAATAAATAAGTGTGATATAATGGGCATGAACTATATTTTGGTGAAAAAAAAAAATTTGGGGGAAATGTTATTAGGGGTACCTGCCATAGAGCCGTTTTTTTTTAATTTTCGACTTTCTCATTAACGGCTCTAAGGATTTTAACCCAACATTTTTAGCAGGAGTCCCCTTAAGTTTAAAATAATATTGTATATAAAAATATTCGCAAAAATATTTATTGGGTTTTTCAAAAAAAAAAAAAAATATTTTGAATCAATATCTTCAAAACCTATGAACGATTATATTTTTTGAAATTATTTCCTAAAACCAATATTATTAAATACTTAAAATTCGCATCCCACATTTTTTTCTTGAAAAATTTTAGAGAAATTTCTTATATAAAAAATTTATTTAATAATAAAACGATTTTTTAAGGTTTATTTGCATAAATTCATACTTTTCCGGAAACCAGACGGCAATTTTATGTATTTGAAAATTATTATCTCATTAAATCCATGTTTTATATTTATAAAATGTATCTTAAATTCCAAAGTACTTTTACATAAGAGCAAGTTCGTGCGATCCAGTCGTGCATTTTATTTTTAATTTTCATCTTCATTTTATCAAAAATAAAATTAAAATCGGTTGTCTCGAATTTCCTATATATATGTACATCTTTGACACAACTTTTGTTTTTCGAACTTCGCTGAACAGACAGGGTTTTTTCAATAAAATTTTCGTAATCTCCTAAATGCTGCTCATTCATTATTTGAACGAATTTGCGAATTTTTGGATGCACTCTGAAAACCTTCAACACTTAGTTTTTTTAATTGTTCCCGCATCGAATTTATTTGAAGCCAAACTTGGGTATAGTCCAGATTTGTAGTTTGTAAGTATGTAGTTGGAAACTGAAGTAGTTATACTTAAGATGATTTATTGACCAATTTTGAATCAATAGGAAGAGTGGAATCGATTTGAAATCTTTTATTCGGCTTTTTTAGTCACTGTTATAATAATAATGAAGTTATATCAAATATCATGGAAAAATCCATAGTAGTCAATATCGATTCAAATTTTAAGAGCTGATTCAATAAACAAACCGCTTCGTGATATCTTGTTTTTTCATCAAAAGAATTTTCGTCGAATATGAACCAGTTACCACATGAATGAAAACCACTTTAGGATGAAGATTATTCAATGTTGACAAGGTATCTATATTTTTCGATGTTTCAGAATGGTCAAAGATTTTGTACATGATAAATGCGCGGAAGACCCATTGTGTCTGCGGCCCCATTGAAGCATTCTGCCACACAATGTTTCAAGTCAAGGCAGCATTGTTTTAAAGTTTCTTTCAACAGATCTTTACCTTCGCTGGAAAATACTCTTTTTACTTTTACAGATCAGAGCTCGAATCCATCATTACAGTTCAGATTTTTTTTTATCAAGTTCGAGATATTTGCAATGGTTTCCAACTAAATATTTCCAGATGGAGACCCTCAAGTGTTTCAAAAACCAACACGTCATCTACATAAAATAACTGTATGCTGTGGTTTTCATGCCGTTATACCGGCCGTTTACATCAAAATCTGTGGTCGAGTCATAGAAAATTGGGTTCAATGACCCACTGTAAACTTGCTCGTCGTGAACATAATAAATGTTTTTTCGAGATATCTCATATGGTTGGAATTTGATTGTTGTCCGGAGTTGACATTGGAAAACCCGATATATACTTTTTGACCTATGATAAAAAATAACAGTTAAATGGGTCTATATTTTTTTAATAAGAGTCTCTAGGTAATTTAATGTTTCTGTTCCAAAAATTATAAATTATAATCAATTGTATTTTTGAGTCATAATTAGTTTGTTTGTTTATACTCACCACGTAATTTTTATTTCCTTATTGTTTTTCATTTGTAAATTTAAATAAATTTAGTGTTAATGCCATTTTGAAACGATATTCAACAAGTTTTATAAATGACTACTTTTAAAATTGCAAGCTAAAATCGCATTCAGATTTGTATAAGATTTATTGACACGCGCCCAAAACCGGTCTATGTTTCGATTATTCACTTTGCTCATCAGCATTTTGACTATCATAAATAAAATTGTATTAATTTGACGTCACGAAACCACAAACTTTTTCATTATAAAAAAAATTGCTGAGATATAAATTCAATTGTTTAATATAAATCGTTCTGAATTGAATAAATATTTAGGAGCTCTGAAGCAATTAATTATTTATTCCAAATTTTAGCTGTTCCCTCAAAAGTTCTTAGGAATCAACTTATCTAACAATATTAAGTTCGTTTAATAAGAAAAACTTTCCACTAGTAGTAAATATTATTCTCATATTAACTGGATTCCCCTTTGAATTTTCTTGGTTTACTTCCTCTTAGTTGACCTAACACCTGCGTCATTGGACTTTATTGCATCACTCAGCTATGAAAATGTGTGTGACTCTGGAAAAGAAGCTAAAATAAGAATGTTAAAAATAAACGGTAAAAACAAACCAACTTAAAAACCAGTTAATTAAATCTCACGACTTTGAACTTGAATTCACTTTCTTTCCCCCATTCATTGCCTTCTTCACAAACAACTTTCCACCTCCGATTGCATCATCATGCTTAACATCTTTTATGATGAAAGTCACAGACCAACCAGCAATAATCTTCAGTGTCAATAAGATACCTAAGTAAATGTGCACAAAGTTACGTGTCAGACATGGAAAACAAAACAAAAAAATAAATATCCAGTAAGTGAGAGGGGTTTCTTCTGTTGTTTCTTTTGTCATAAAACGATAGCGCCATCTGTAGGAAATAACATGAATCGAACTCATAAAAGCTCTTTTTAGTTCCATAAAATGTTCATAGATGTATTGCATGTTAACTTTTCATACACAACAAAGCTTTAACCAAAATAAACACTCAGAGGTAGTTAAAGTAGAAATAAAACAAAAGAGCTGTAGTTCGAACTCGCTTCTTGACATTCAAAGGTAGAATGATTAATTGCTCATCAGAGGTAATTTGATTTATTCAAAACAGTTAATGCATTTGTAAGAAATTTCAAATTTAAAAAGGTTTTCATAGTAGCTTCAATGTTTTACGTCATTTAATAAATAAACAAAGAGATAAGATTGTTAAGAAAGTTGAGATTAATATTACATAAATATGAGGAAGGTGCATTTGTGAATTTCGCCCAAAGGGTTATTTTGTTTTTTAGATAAAATTTGATTGCTGCAAAATGAAAACATTCTCTAGGGAGATGACTTTCCTTGGAATTTCCTGAATTTTGTGATTAAGATAACATTTATAGCTGTGCTGTTCATTTTCTGATCCAGTCATGCTTTTTGTAGACATTGGTTTGTTGGAAAAGTTTTAATATCTGTGATCTTTGATCAATAGAGGAGTGAACATTTAATGATGACAATAATCATCGGTTAAACTAAGGGGTTGTTTAAGTGGTGATACAACCCCGTTATCTTCCGTGTTAAGACAAATTCCCCCTAAGTTGATGAGAGGAATCTTTACCGCAGTTATTGCGTCAAGCATTCTAATACGGTTTCCATTATTGGGTAATGTTCAGAAAATATTAGAGTAAACAATCGTCAGCTGAGGTGAAGATTATTCGAGTGGGAAATAAAACAAATTAGAAGAAAAAAAGTAGAGGAACGTGAAAACCTTCATATCAAAACACCACCTTCATACGAACATGCAGCAAAAATAAAGTACGATTGACTCAGTTGGTATAGTCAAGTTTGAAGGAGAGATCTATGTAAGAATACCGAAAAGTGCAGTGGTAAGAAGAAAGTAAGGACTAAACACTTCCTGTTTAAGCAAATGCAAAGATATCAGCATTTTGGATGAAACAGTCACTGAAAAAATTTTTGTACATTCTTTTTATGAATGGCGATCATTCAGCCAAAATCATTAATTTTTAAGAAATATTCATATGAATAATGCACAAATTCATAAAAATTAATTTTTGTTTTATGACCAAGTCATGATTTTCATGAAAAACCATTCATAAAATCCAAAGCAATAGAATTGTTGTTGGAAAATCAGATTATGATTTTTTACATTTGAAGTATGACCAGTTCATACAAATTTTATTGTAAAGTTTTATGAAAAATTTCTTAAAATGCTTGAAACTATTCTTTTATTGTAGGAACAAAGTAACTGATTATATGAAACCACATTCATCAACATGAGCAAGTGATATTTTATGAAAAATTACTTAGAATTCTTGAAACTATACATTTTTTTACACGCAAAATATCATTCAATGCATGAAACCATGTTCATAAACATTTTTTTTTGTTGCGAATTCCAAGCAGGAAACTTTACATTTGAAATATGAATAATTCATACAAAATTTAATATGAAGCTGTATGAAAGATTACTTAAAATGTATGTAACTTTTCATTTGTTACATGCAACATATTTTTCAATGCATGAGTAACGGACATTTTAAGAAAAATTGCTTTAAATGCTTGAATCCATTCATTTGATGCATGCAAAAAGTGAATTAATGAAAAAGTGAATTTTATGCTTCTGAACAGTTTTTTTAGTAACATTAATTTTTTAAATTCTCAGTCTTTTACAATAAGAACAAGTTCGTGCGACCCCGTTGTGAATTTTATTTTAATAAGTTACATATTATATATTTTTTACGTCATCATCTTTGACTTTTATTAAGACATAATATAATTATTCAAAAAGAAAACCAATTTAATGCCGCTATGAAAGTGCCGTTATAGAAATCTGGTGTTTTAAGAACTAATTCATATAAAATAAGATTAATTTGGTGTTTTAAAAACTAATTCATACAAAATAAGATTAATTTCATATTTTGCATGACTAACACTTCAATTTTAGGAACAGTTTGATTTTGCCCACTATTGTGAAAGAATTTATTCCTGAATCGTAGGAAATTTTTCATAAACTACAAGCTCATTACTTACAATTTATGGAATATTTCCTTAAAGTGCAAAATATTACCGTAATACACCTATGGCTGTAGTCTGGTGTTTTAAGAACTTATTCATAAAAAACGGAACATTTTCATGTTTTGAATGACTGACTCTTTAATAGTAGGAAATAAGTCATAAACTTTGCGGTTACTATGCAATATACTTGTAATATCATATCAAGAGTTCATTTCTTGTTTGATATTATCAGTGTTAAAACGTGATCTTACAAAGTTACCAAAAAGTTTTCTTTTCCAAAGTTATTTTAAAAATACGAGTATGTATACATTTTTCAAAGTGTTGCGCATTGTGGACGACCTTAAATTTATTCAACTACTTGATTTATAAAATTTGTAAGTATTTAGTCTATAAGGAGCGAATATTTTTCATAAATTCGTTATATAATATTATTTAATTTTTCTAGATAAAAATGGATTTTGGTGTGTTGCTTGGAAATCGCCCAGGGATTGTCAGCAGATGGACAAATCAAGCCATCCGACTTAATCAATTTTTTCTACAAGTAAAACATTTAAGGGACAAGGAGATGAGGGTAATGCTGAAAAAATAGATGAAGCAGATGTCAAGGTGGTAATTTTATTTTTCTTAGTTCATACATATATATTTATTTCAAAACACATTAAACGTTAACATTAAACCTATCATTTTTGATTGCCAAAATTGCTTTTGTTTTAATGATTACTTTAAGAAAACCACGTTTAATATCCTTGACTAATTGACTTTGTATTTTAATTTTTGTTTTAGATAATGCTGCAGTGAAATTAATGTGGTGTCTGGGTAGAATGTTATTCGCCCGAAATGTTTTTCGACTGTCGGACACCCTGTATATTTTATTTATATGTTGTACGCAATAATTTGATATTCAAAAATATATTCAATAAATAAATTGTTCTATTTTTAAATAGTTTTCTTTTCTTTTCTTTTCTTTTCCTTTCTTTTCTTTTCTTTTCTTTTCTTTTCTTTTCTTTTCTTTTCTTTAAGTTTTCAGGTATACCATTTTCTTGAAAATAATTTGCCATCGGGGCTTTTGTATTTCAGGTGGACGTGCACGTATAATTATTTGTTTTTAACACGAATAGAAATCATTGGAAAAAAAAAGAAAAAATTCATTAGTTTTATGAAAAAATAGCTTAGGTTCCATAAATTCTTACATAAAACTAATGAAAAGATTCATACTAATATAAGAAAAGTTGCATTAAATTAATGATTGCTTCATTATTGAAAAATAAACTTTTCTTACAATTATTGCAAGCAATCATTAAAAATAAAACTATCATTTAATCAATAAAAAACGTCATAAATCTTAGGAAACTTTTCCTAGAACAAGTGTCAGAGTTTTTAAACTAATGAATAAAATCATTTAAAACACAGACCGATTTCATAAAATTAATGAAAAACATCATGAATTCCATGAATTTTTACATACATTGTCTGAAATTGCTCATACTTTTTAAGAACAATAAACATTATTTTCATGATTTTTTACATTAAAACAGTGAATCTGTTCCTTCAATTTATGTCAGAAGGTCATAAAATAAATGAAAAATATAGTAAAATTGAATGACAAAATACATGAAATTAAAGCAAAAAATTATGAATTTCATGTTTGTTTACTTACATCGAATGAAATAGTTCATATGTTTTGTGAATTATCGAGAGAATTTTTTAATGACTTCCAATCATTAATTTAATGCAGGAATCATTAATTTAAAGAACCTTTTATAGTCGTAGGAACAAATTCATAAAACGTATGCTTAGGATTTCTTTCTTTTAATGAACTCGATTCTTGGCGCGTTTTTAATGAATTTTTTCTTTAAAAACATGCAGTTTTTCCTTCGAATCATGTACCTTTTTGGTTCAGTGGTGCAAATGGTTAAAAGATCGCTGTTATTTGTTTCAAACAACTGTATTGTTCTACCAACATAGTGAAGACAATATGCATTAGAGTCGTTAAGAGTTAAGACATCTTTGAGACTTTCTTCGCATGCTGCACGCGTATTTTTTTTTCATTTAAATTTTCTTATAACCAGTTCAGAACGGACTGAAAATGTCTTGAATCTTCCAAGGAGACCTAAACATTTAGCAGCTTTTTTGGTGACATCGAATATGTAATCGTGACAGGCTGGACAAATGCTTTTGTCAATCCACTTGGATCAGCCCTCGACTAACTAAATACAAAAATGGGTCGGGCGAGATGACGAATATCTCTGATAATATTCGTCGGTCAGGTAGAAATTCCAAAACGTTAACCTGTTCTGTCGAAACCATCGATCTTGTAGTATAACCCCTAATGAGTTCAAACAAAAAATTATGATGTCTTCTATCCTTTGTAAAAAACATGGTAGGAATGATATCATGACGGAGTCTTAGACACTTCCTCTTGTACAACTGAATCTTTTACGTTTGAGATGGAGCAATATTGATCCTTACTGCGTACTTATATGCAGCCATCGAACGGATGAGTGCCAAGTAGCAAATCATAATCACTTTGACTGCATGGCTAAAACAAATACCCAATGAACTAAATGGCAATATATTATATTTCACTTTTACTATTGCCAGTCCATGTGGCCCCATGCTTACTAGCTTGAGCCTGTTCTTTCTCGTATCCCTTGAGACTCCATGTAACGTATTCCTGAGCAGAAAAGTTTCAGATTTCTGAAAGTTTATTTGCAACTTCCAGTCATCGCAATAGTGCGTAATTATATCGAAGTCATGCTGCAAATGATTTGAGCACCTCGATTTTCGGAGCTGTTCATTATGGTATACAATTGTTGGCATACGCAATTCCCTGAGTTAGACTAACTACGAGTATCATATCTCTGTTGTAAATCATGAATTGAGTCTACGAGTTGACCGCTCCGTTCTGAGGACCATTTCTTATATCAAACATTATAATAGAAGTTAAATTTTCATCTCTGGCATCAAGCTTTCTACCATTGAGCATTTTATTAAGCATATGAGTATATATAACAAGGGTTTACCTAAGCCAAGTTTGGTCAGCTTCAGCTCTGCCCATTTGGTATCGAAAGCTTCCTCTTCACCCACCAGACATGCATCGGTATAATGGTGTTTAGTTTTGCTTCCATTTGATATCAGAGAGTATAGGTGAATTGTGGCTTGTCCCGCATTAAAATCGCTCACTTGTACAATGCTAACTTTTTCGAATGTCTTTTTGAAAATTGTTTGTATCATCCCCGAAAATTTAATTATGTTTATGATGATCAGAACTATAAACCCCCCCCCCCCCTTGGATATCCGTCTCTACCAATTAAATTTGAACGAATAAAATATTAAATGCGCGAGACCGATATGCTTCGCCATAGGTAAATTTGGAAAGAATGAAGGAAGAAAAAAGTAGATGACGATCTGTCAGAATTGGTAACGTTTTTAAAATTTATCGTACGACTCAAGAAAATCTAAGGTGACTTTGGGAAAGTTTTCCGAAAGACAATAAATCAACTGGGGCTTGAACATGCAGTAATTTCAGGAAATAAAAGATAAGAAGCGAAGGCCTATCGTATTATCTATCTGCCCAAACTGGCTTAGAAAAAAAAACAATGATGTAACATTTTAGTTGCATTAGTAAGATGTTAAAGTTGATTTAGTATGAAACTAGGTTAAAACAATGATTTTGCAAATATATAGCATCATACTCTCTCTACTGGTTTAGCTAAGTTAAAATCGTCGAATACCTGTTTTATTTTTTTAGTATCGTGCTATTTACAAACGCCACAAAAGGTTTGTTTAATTTAGTTAGAAAATGTTTAAAATTAAGAAGAAGTTAGTAAACTACTTTAAAAATTGTTAAGTAGTATCGTACTAATACCTTATTTGGCTGTTTAAAATTTTGCGCCAATGTTTTTGACTACTTCAAAATACACCAAGATACATAACTTTGTTCTTAATTAATTTAATTCTCCTCTTGAGTTTTCTGGACCAGCTGCCCCGACTTTTGAAATGGTTCAGAATCTTCTCCCTCACCGGGCACTTCAACAGATTTTTCTCACAAAAGTAAGAATTTTTGAATTGATCAAAGAACCGATTTTAAATTTCGTAAAATGATGATTCACTTTTCCTAAAACTTCTACCACGAGCTGTTCTCACACATGATCTTTCTAAAAGTGATCATGATGGCCTCCTTTGTTTACTTTTCTCTCTCTCTATCTTTTTTAATCAATCTGTAGTGGCGGTGTTCGGTCACGGATGTACCGCAAAACTTCGTCTGTTGTTGAACCCAATCCACTCTTTCATTCATTAAAATAATCTTTAATGAAAAGGATCATTTACAATGAAGATATCTTAATGAGCTAATTCAGCTCACCTCCATGAGATTCCATTACTGTTTAAAGTTAAGGAAAAACCATATTTACACGAGAGAAGTCCACTCTCATACCGACCAGATCAAGATGGAGAAAATATCTTCTAGGGACGCACTTCCATTTACCAATCCTAAATGCTGAGGAAAAATTCTATTTCAAGCGAAAAGTTACAATTCCTTAAAACAGTAAACATATTTGTAGGATTTGAGGAATCGCCTAACAAAGACCTCTTCGTTTTACCTGTACCGGCACTCTATGTTGGGCTCTCGGCAGTTTTTGTGTGTATGACTGGATGGCGGTGCCAGTTATGACTTGTCTGTCAAACGTAATTTATGTGGGTCACCTGTCAGAAATGTCGTTGGACACCTATCATCTGTCACATACCTTGACATCTTGGAAATGGAACTCCTCTCACACGATTATTCTTCAAGACCTGCATTATTATTTATTGTGCTTTAGGAAAAGGCCTCTGGTTGATGGTCCACGTTCGCACTTAACTCTACAAGGAATTTGGACACGCAAAAAGAGAAGAGGGTTGGAAAAAGATAAACGAATGTGCTGGTGATGGTGAAATTTGTTATGGTAAAATTTACCGCAACAACCTTTCTGAATACTCTGAAGAAGACACATTGGGCCTTACTAATATTCAAACGTTAATGTTGACTATTAGTTAACTGGAAGGTTAAAATAAAATCCTGAGGTTTAATAAAATGCTACCAATAAACAATTTAATCCTTTCACTAACTAGTCTCCAGAATTTCTATTGAATATATTACAAAATCTACAACAAATGAGGAAAAAATGTGATGAACTGTCAGAACTTCACCAAGGTCTGTCAAAGTTCAAGAGCTGTCACAATTTGCTCTATACCTTCAAAGTTAAGTATTACCGTACTCGTTTTTAATAGAAAGCATTGAAGTCCTTATAGTACGTTAATTGATTTGAAGTGTCGGCGCAAATTTTCAATTGTTTTTTAATTTAGAACACCATATTTTTTAACATGGAAACATATTTCTTTATTTATTTTAATATTTTTCATTCGCAGTGTACATACAGGTATCACAGTAAGAAAATCTTAAACTTATAATATTTTTAAACTATAAGTAAGTGAACTGGCATATTTTGTGTGAGAATATAGTTTTTTTTAGGTTTTCTATTGATAAACAGTAGGGGCCAGTTTTTTCACAGTGTTTCATCTTAAATCCATGATTATTTCAACTCGTAACAAAAAATTCAAAATTTGAGTTTAGTTTTTAATCATGGACTTAGCTAATCAGCCGATTTCAATTAATTGATTAACACCATTTAACCAACACCTCTGTGTATGAAATCAAAAACTTATCCTAAAAAAACGTAAAAGTCGTAATCTGAGTAAATCTACCTTAATTATAATTCTTTGAACAAACAAATGCAATTTTAATTTGGTTGTTCGGTTTTGAAAATTGTATTTGATGCATATATTTCTGTATTGTTATATGTATAATGTTTTTTTTTTACTAAAGAAAGATCATCCCGCTATAAATTTGTGAGATAAGTTTTTCAAGCTCATCTAACTCTATTGAATGTGGCTCAAATGTTATTTTTGTTTTCAAAATAAATACACTTGTATACACGCAATTTTACCAATACAACAACAAACAAAAATAATGTTAAATCGATTCCCATTTCCCACCCAACCCAAAAATTACTTTTTTAGATATACGTAATTATGTAAATTGGAATCAACAAATTAATGACGTATTTTAAGACTAGGCGCGCACATTCAATTTTTGGTTTCGCAACTACTTGATTCGAGCAACTAAAAAGTTTGTGTTTTGACACAAGCTAAACGATTGCCTAAAATGAGTTCGCTATTTTGTGTAACATATAATTACATAATGTATATGCACCTGCGCGGACATTCAACCAAATAGTTCGTCTGTTTTCTATAAGCAACAAAACAGTTGGGCAACTAAAAAATGAATGTGCGCGACTCGCCTAAGTAAAATCCAGACGTAATAAATATTTATGAAAAAAATAAATTATCTATTCCTGTTGCACATAAAGATACAAACAAAATAAAATGCACGACTGGGTCGCACGAACTTGCTCCTATGTAATAGACTAGGAATTTTAAAAACGAATGTTATTGGAGAAAACTGTTCATAAGGATAAAAAGAATTTTTTTAAATTCTTTAAGTAGTAAGAGATAAAACCAAAATGATATGCAAATATGAATTTATGCAGGAACAAAAATTATAAGTCGTTGTAGTGGGTTCCTTAAAAAAATAAGCTTTTATGAACAAAATTTTTAAAACATTTTTAAGAAAAAATTTTGGTACGCCAACCTTAAGTTTTTATTATTGTACGAATAAAAGTCTAATTTCCAAAAAAAATACTAAGCCGTTCTTGAGATATTGGATTTTTCAAAAAAAAAAATACTTTTTTTTTCTAAAAATTGAAAAAATATTTTTTCTTAAGTTTTTAAATGCAATGTTTTTTAAACTTTTTAGGAGCTTTTTGATAAAAAAATTTCATTAAAATCCGTTAAGTCGATAATGAGAAATTCAAAATTCGAAAAAATCGTTCTATGGTAGGTACAGTCAGTAATATCTAGATCAAAATTTTTTTTTATTAAATTATAAATCGTAAAGATTAATCAAAAGAAAAAAAAATTTAGCAAAATTCTCAGAACCGTTTTCGAGAAAAATGCGATTTTCGAAAACCATTTTTTAAAATTTGTATGGAAGGTACCGTTAGTTTTAGATAAAACAAATTTTTTTTTCTCAAATCTTGTAGATTATATTAAGAAACTTTTATTTGTCAAGTTTGAAAAAATCGAGCATGGGGTTTTCGAAATATTGAGTTTCCAAAAGAAAATTTTGAATTTTTTTTTAAAAATCCAAAAAATTAAAAATTGAAAATTTGAATATGTAATAATATTCAAACTTTGGAGGAGCTATGGCATAAAAAAAATTATTAAAATCGGCTGTACCGTTTTCGAGAAAATCAAAAACAAAAAAAATGTAAAAATAAAGTACTTCCTTTTCACTTTAAGCAAACATCTTAAAATTGGACCTGATAACATGCGAGTAGATTTAAGTGTTAAATACAAATTAATGTACCATAAAACAGTACTAAGGCAACACTTGTTTTTTAGTGTTCGAGTTTAACCATGGATTTCCGTGTATTAAATTTTGACATATAACTAACGACTGGAGATTAAATAAGTTATTGGTTTATTTTGGGATTCTCTAAAATCTGGAGATTTTCTTTTAACTTTAACACTAAATTTGATTATTAGTAAGGCCCATTGACCGTAGATTCGCCAAAGTGTTTTTTTGTTTACTTTTACTTTTCGTGAGAGGATGTACCACAGCAGCCTCTAATATGCATCATTTGGAGCATTGTTAAACAGCGTGATATATATCAGACCAAAAACATAAATGTTAAAAAAAGAGCCAAGTTCTTATATACAAAAACCTTTGTGTAACAAGTCAGCCGTGAAAAATAGTGAGATCTAAAAGTACGCCAAGTTCTTACTTCATGAAGGTTTAATACCGAATATTTAAAGTAGAATAATATTGAAACAGCTACAATGTAATAGAGAAATTTTATTATTTAATGACTACTGACTAAAATTTGATGGGCTACCCCTTTACCAAATTTCATTGTTTTACAGTAGTCGGAAGTGCTCCATTCAACCAACACCAATTCGGAGAAAGTGGGCGGATACCACGCCCCCTGAATGGAAAATTTCAAATTTTCGATTTTTTCCTCTGCTTGCATGACAAGACCTACCGTTGTGCAAAATTACAAGATTCTACGATGTCGGGAAGTGCTCCATAATTTTGATGATCTGTCAGTTAGTCAGTCAGTCAGTCAGTCAGTTACGGTTTTGGTGATTTTTGAGGCCTTTTATCTCAGGAACCGCTTAAGCTAGAAAGTTGAAATTTGGTGAGGCGCCTGTGCCTGACTAGCTTAGCAAATGTTTTAAGTTTCTGACTTCATTGGTACTGAAAATAGGGTGGGGTCAAAAATCGCCTGAGTTTGTTCCTGTAAAAAGGGTGTAGTGCCAGAACTTGGCTGGGCACTACCGTGCCCTTTGATCAACTGCTTCCCAAGTTAGATGTCATTATTCAACGCTTGATATGACATCGACTTCTGCTAGCTTATTTTCCTTAAATGATCTTAATGAGCTGAACCTTCATATTCTCATTTTGCTACAGGATATTTTTTGAATTTTATTTTTTGTTTGCACACTACCTAATATTGTTTGATTGCCTATTGTTTAATAGAAAGGTTACATATGTAGCTACACACATACATACATACATACACATCTAGCCTAAATTTTCAAAAATTTTAATTTTTTGTTTCCCTTTCTTAGTTTTTATTTAACATTGTAAAACTAAATTGAAAGCTCAAGTGACCTCAACTCAAAAGTGCGTTTCGCCCAGGTACGGCAGGTGGCTCATCGTCATCAGTTAGATGCTGTCGTACCCTTCTAAGACGCAAATATTAGTCGAAGTTTAACGACCCTTATAAAATTTACAGCATTAATAGACTGTGAATTTTTTTTTCCAGAGGAGTTGAGGTCACTTGAGCTTTCAATAGAATTAAATTCAGTCACTCCACTTAAACTGAAATAATTTTCATATTTCATATATCTTCGTTGTAAAACTAATTTACAGTTCGAACTAAATTAGTTAAATGCATGAATAAGTATTACTTCCTAAAAGATTATTATTTCTTAATGCTAATACAATTCAAATGAACAAATAAATAAAATTCAAATAAAAAAAAACTGTGAATAAAATTAAAGCTGAATAAATTAATAGTCTTACAAATAAAATTTTGTTTACAAAAGAAAAAAAAATTGAACCATATCTAATTAATTCAAAATCCATCAGACGTAGCGGTTTATCAATCAAGGTAAACTCATGATTGGTTTAGGTAAAATAAATTATAAGATACATTTCATAAATTAATAATAATATATGTAAATCATAAAAACCTTCTTTTATTTTCCCAAGAAATTACGAAGGAAATAAATCAAATAGTAATTTACATAATTAAATCATAGACTAGATCTTAAAAAGTCAAAGTCTAAAGATAAAGTCAAATAAGATCAATCCAATGATTTATGTCTTCATTAACCTTTATTATTGTTAACTAATTGACAAATGCAATAAAAGTTTAAAAAGTATCATATGTATAACACCCAGTTAGATATAGTTTGAGCTTCCTTAAATATATGCACGAGCAGGGAAGTAATTAACACTTTACAAAGTTTAAGGTATTACGAGTAATATGTTTGTAAGAGAAAAGAAGAAGTAAAAGATACAAGATGGAAAATGGTAGCAGCATTTAAATTTTAATGAGTTAGATAGCTCGGAAGCAGCGTTAATTTCTTGCGGTGAATGAGTATTTACGATTAAGTTAATTGTTGTTTGAATATAAATTGCTTATGCAAATAGTTGGTTATCATAAAAAATTAAAACTACATTTATTTTATGATTTTGATCTAAATGAGAATCCATTGACTTAATTTAAGTATTTTGTTGCCGGCTTAATATGTCTCCATTTTCTTAATTTACATTTTTACTTCCCACATATACATTAGGTACTATAAATTATGTATTCGTAAAAAAATTGAACACGAGATATTGATCAGACTTAACATTACGATTATAGAGAAGACGAAAAACGAGTCTCGTAATTATGCCTTGCTTGGTAGATACCATTCTTAAATACGATTTTTTCTTTTTTTAAGACCAAAAATAACGGTACCTACCATACGATTTTTTTTTCGAAATTTTATAAATATTTTTTTTTTCTCAAAAACTGTTCGACAGATTTAAAAAATAAAAATACAAAAATATTCTTATTGTTAAAACTAGGTAATGGTTAAAAAAAAAATCCGAAAAAAGGTTGTTAATGATACCCCTCTTAGAACCATCTTTTTTGTTTTTGATTTTCTCAAAACCGGTGCAACCGGTTTTTATAATTTTTGTAGGTATCTATGATAAAGTTCCCCGATAGTTTGGATAATATTATATACTAGAAGACCCAGCTCTCGAAATTCGAGTGCCAATTCATTTATTTAATTCATTATCATTCAATAAAAGACAGAGAATTCATTATTAAATTTCACTCTCATAATTTTTTCATATCACGGCAATAAAAAAAATATTTATCATTCTTTTGGGACTCTAACCCACGTTCGTTGCAGTGACGTCAACCTGTGAATTTTGTGTTAGATACTCGTACATGTGAATTTGTTTTTAATTTCACTCTCATCATTTTTTCATAACGCGCCTAAAGAAATATAGCTAACTTCAAAGACATAAATTCAATTTACTTTTGTAAGACTTTTTTTGTTTGCACATCGATTGGCCAGCTGTTTATTGTCAACAAAAATATGACATAAATGGAAGTGTTCCGAAAATGAGGTAGGTTTAAGCCCATGGAACGCATTCAGCCATGGAGATTTAAATTTGTATCGTAAGTCATGTTCGTCCGCATTTTTGACGAAGCGACGTCTCACGTCTGCATTTTCTTTCTTCTCTCTTTCCCTGACAAATACATTTCGAGTATTTTGTATTCTCTTTTTTCGCAAATATTTAAAATTCAAATGCAGACAAAATGTAAATAAGTTTTGAAAATAATTGACTTCTACAAATACGTAGAGCTTATACTTTTGCATGAATACCCCTATTATTGTAAAGTCATAACTGCAATGAACTTGAAAAGTGAAAATGTTAAAAAAATCTGCTCTCCTTTTCCAACTCAATTTAAAATTGTATCTCTCATCTCAAAAAACAAAAAAGTAAATGTTTCACTTTTTAAAAACACTAATACATTGAATAAATTGCTTCAGAAAATGACGGATAGATGTCGCCAAACTGAAAGCAACAGATGTCGCTAGTGAATGTGTGTATTCTTTTTCACTTTTTGCAGAAAGTGGCGATTGTAGTTAACGCTTAATGTTTCAAAATTTTGTTATAAGAGCTCAACTACTAAAAAAAACACATGCCTAATATTTATATTGATAATATTTCTTCACTTAGGGGGGTTCACATTCAACAACATATTCATCAACTTTTATCGCGATGGCGGATTTGTGTAATGTGAATTCACCTTAATGTTTCGGGTTCTGGCTTTGGGTTTTCGCTGAATGCTTTCATTTTTCATATTCCGGATTTGACATTTCTAATTATGTCTCAGTCGATTTGACATTTCTAATTGTTTTTGTTTTTGTTTTCTAGGCATTGTTTTGCAATTTTGATTTATTGTTTTAAACAATTTCTGTGTAGTATATTTAAATAATTTTTGCATTCTGCACATCTATGCAAAAATGCTTTCGTTTAATATGTAATTTATTTCCCTTCGGTTTTTGTGGGCCGCGAAAAGTGTACCACAAAAAACATGTTCGCCGTTTTATTATACACATATGTATTAAATTTCCAAACTATGTTTTTTGGATTTTTTAAATTAATTTTTTTAAATTTTTACTAAACTCAATATTTCGAAAACCAGATACTCATTTTCTTTAAACTAAAAAAAAAATTATAAAATTAACAAGATATGAGAAACAAATTGTATTTTATCTAAAAATAGTGTAAGCCAACATAGAAATGTTACCAAATGGTTTTCGAAAATCGTATTTTTCTCAAAACCAGCGTACGCCTGGAATTTTGATAACGTTTTTTTTCATTCGTTTAATTTTTACAATCTCTAATTCAATAAAAAAAAAATTAAATGAGGATATTACTGACTTTAAATTCCATAGAACCATTTTCCGAATTTTGAATTTCTAATTATTGGCATACTGTATCTTAATGAATTTTTTTTATAGAGAAGCTTTTCAGCTTTTCAAAAATTTGAAAATCTTTGCATTTCAAAATTTTGAAAAAAAGGATTTTTTGAGTTTTTGTAAAACAAATAATTTTTTTTTGGAAAATTTGGTATCTCAAAAAAGGGCCAGTATTTTTTTTGGAAATTTAGTTTTTATTCGTAAAAAAAAGCTTAAGGTTGGCGTACCAATTTTTTTTTTAAATGATTTAAAAATTTTGTTTGTAAAAGCTTATTTTTTTTTGGAGACCGCTTCAATGACTTATAATTTTTGTTCTTGCATAAATTAAAAATTTGCCAATGAAATCCCATGGCATTCTTTTTTTTATCTGTTACTACTAAAAGAGTTTAAAAAATTATTTTTTTTCTTATGAATAGTTTAAAAATTCTCAGGGTTATTGCCAAAGGACAAATTCATGCGACACAGTCGTGCATTTTTTTTTTAATTATAGATCGGAAAATGAAATATTTTCGAGAAAATATGATTTTCGGAAACCCTTTCTTAATATTTTACGATGGGTACTGTTATCTTAACATAAAATCAAAATTTGAGTCCTACGTCTTGTAGATAGTTAAAAAAACTGTTATTTAACGAAAAAATTTAATTTTGTTTTAAATATCCAAACATTTTTTTTTTAAATATGATAACAAAATACTTTTCAAATTGCTTAGGAGCTTTAGAATATAACAAAATTATCACAATGCGGTAAACAGTTTTTGAGAGAAATTGAAAACCTATATGAAGGTTTTTTTTTATAATTCAAACTCTATATACTACTGAAATGAATCATCCAAGTAGAAACTTAGCACTATTTATTTCGACTTGTTGAATAATTGATTCAAAATAGCTTTTTTTGGCCTTTAGTCTACAAAAATTGGTATTTCGCCCCGGAGATCTTACATGAACTTATCAGTTGAAAAATCTGGGATATAAACAAGGCCATGCCACAGGCAAAATCTTGCAGCGTTAATGACTAAAAATTTTATCTTGGTTAGAATGTGAACTATACATCGGATTTTTGTCAAAAAAAAAAATCGATGTAAGATGAACTGAATTTAGCAAAAATTGCGTATTGACAAGGCCCTCACTACACAGTCTGTTGATGAGTTTATGTGAGATCGCCGGGACGAAACGCCAATTTTTGTGGACTAAAGGTAAGAAAAGGTATTTTGAATGAATAATTTAACAAGTCCTAAAATAGTAATGTCAGGTCTGATTCAAATCTTGAAGTCATTTTTTTACGAATAAGTTACGAGTACAATTTCCGTATTTGAGCAGGTGCTTCAACAGCCTACTGAAGTCTCTTGGATATAATCCAAAAAAGAGCCTTTAAAGGTGATACAACTATAAACAAAACATTTGAATCTCTCGAGCAACGCCGAAATGTTTCTTGTCTCTTATTTCATTTGACAGTTATTTTTATGAACAGTATTTTAGTGAAATAACCAGTTACATTCCTCCCCTTACACAGTTTAACGTAATACTCGAGCTTCAGGGAATACTCATCAGTTTACCCTTAAGTCCAATTTCGGACGTACTGTTAAAATCAGAGATTCTTTCTGTAGCCGCACTACACGAATGGCGAATGCCTTACCCGACTCGTTAAGATTTTCAGACATTCAAAACCAATGCTCATTGGTATCTTCTTGTAATTCCTCTCCAACTCTCCTAAGATGCTAGCACTGTGCTCAAGCATCTTTAAGGTAGACTTCAGTGCCAGGTAGCCGATAAGTCCACTTAACCCGTGCCATCGCTCAAATTCGGTGTGATGCTGATCATAAAAAATTATATCTTTTGGAGGCTGCCTCACTGATTGAACTATCATGCGAGTATTGGAGACATTCATTTATAGGCATTTCAAATAAAATCGTCCCTTTATTTAAATAAAATAGTGTAACTAGCTGAGTCCCCCAGAAAAAACAATTAATGATAAACCATTTCGGGATCTCTTTATTATGGAACCTGTCAGTAACCATGACCAAATCTATGATCATAATATTTAAAAAGAAAAAAAAAAATGCGTTCAGATAACGAGTGTTGCCATTATTAAGAAGATAATTTTGGAAGTGGTAAGAGAATACACGTCTACCTGGGTCTTGCTATAAAACCTTCAATTAACTTAGTGAAACATATCACGAATAAACAGATGAAGGCTAAGGTAGCTATAAACATTGAAAACTTCTTAAACAACAATTAGGTATCAAACGCAGTCAAACACAAAATATTTGAAGCAACGTCAAAGTCACTTAAGGCTTCCAAAACGTGAGCTTTCAAACCTTCCTTTTCTTCACTCATTAATTTTTGTGCTGAATTGTTCTGATTTTAGTTTTTCAGTGAACTTAATTCATAATGCTTTCAATTTAAAACTCACCTGTATCCAATGAACGGTTAAATAAATAAACTTTATTCGTTCAATATCAAAAATATCTACTCAAGACATCACTCAACTTTCGCTTTCTTAAGGTAGTCCGCATTTTTTTTTTTATTTTTGCAAACATCAATTATTTTTAACAATTCATTTATTGTTGCGTGAGAAGTTCCAATTATTTCTCACATCATTAAAAAAAAACTATCCAAAACAGAAAATGACAAAAATAAGTTGGTAACTTAAGCCGAGAGATATTTACGGTAAAAGGTATTCATAAAGAAAAGTAAGTATGTTTTTTTGATTGTTAGAAAGTTAAGTTGAGATTCAAAAACAAATTTATAAATTTAAAGAATAGATTGCATTAATTGCAAGCACACAGAGTCTTATAATTTGTGTTTGTTAAAATGTGATTACCAACTGCCCTTTCCCCAACTGGATTGCAATCCAGTTATAGGTGAGTAACTTGCCCAAGATCCACCAAGTGATCCAGTAGCATAGCGTCCGCTGCTGATTCCGTGAGAAGAGCTGCCACTTTGATGTAATCCAGCATGATGTACATTTCCAAAACCTGGTGCATGATTAGAAGCGCTACCACCAGAGTTACCAGGATACTGGTAACCAGAAAATGCACTAACACCTCCAAGGCTACTTCCATGCCCTTGATTATATTTAAAGGGTCCGCCACTTGACAAAATACTTCCAATTTTGGGACCATGACCATAACTAGATGAACTTACAACTGGGTAAGAAGAACTTCCTGCATGTGAAACACTGCTCAAAACTGGACTAGGTCTGTGAGCAGCAGGCTTAATAACTGAAGAAAATCCACCAAATCCATAACCTTGACCATAAGAAAAACCCCCAATTCCGTGAGAAGCTCCAGAACTGCCTAGACTCAATCCACTTCCATGATATGAGCCTCCAATTACTCCTTGAGAAATACCAGAATTTCCCGAAGCCCATCCACTGCCATAAGAAGGGCTTCCAATAACTCCATGAGATGAACCCGATTGCCCTACGTTCCACCCAGAGCCAAGAGAAGAACCTCCATGGCCTATGTTCGAACCACCTGCATGAGAATAAACTCCAAATCCAGAGGAAAGCCCAGCACTCAGCCCTTGAGATGCACCAGAATATCCTGTATTCCAACCATTTCCATATGGAGATCCTGCGATACCAGACGAGGAACTTCCAATAAGACCCTGAGAGATAACGGAGGGTCCTGTACTGCCATGAGTCGAAGAACCACCAATTCCATAAGAAGCTGCACCATGTCCATAGGACGTTGCAGCGTTACTTATTGCCAAAGTTTGGGGACCACTCAAAGAACTTCCAGCATGAGAGTTTCCAAAGCCATGTCCATGAGCTATCGGCCCACCTTTAGGAAGGTATCCTCGTCCACCAGCGTCAACTAATGTTAAACAAGCCACAACACAAATAAAAGCCTGCAAAGAAAATCAAGAAAAGAAGTAACACGAAACTTCTATCTATTAATCCTTTGGAGATTCATCCTTACTTTCATGTTTAGAATTCTTGATGTTTGAGAACTTAAGAATATTTAACTGCGGATTCTTTTAATTGTGGAATGGCTTTTATATGAAAATCTAAAAATCAGGCACCAATCTTCTATGAGACATTTAACTTCTTAATTTCTAATTTCTGACCGCGAAAATAAATTCGCAACAATAAATTTGATCTTAACTACTTATTATTTTGCATGATTTTCACAGAGATTTGGGCAGCGGAATATCCCACGAGTAGCTTAAGACAAAAGATTAATTTTTTTATTGAATTGCATTCAATTATTGATACACCTGCTCAATTTAACATATTGTGCACAGTACAATCTCTCTTAGACGAAGACCGATGCGAAACAATGATGGAAGATTGATTTTGTGGACTTCTTTGATGTTCATAAGGAAATAAAGTAGTCACTCTTTGAATATGATTCCAATAATTGAAGTTATATACTAAACAAATATTTATTTTAAGGCTAAAAGTAAATCGTATAAGTAAGTCTAAACGCTCCTTTTATAGAAAATTCGATAATTTCTTTTACCCGTTACCCTGTGTAACACAAACCATTTTTTTTAGCTCCAAAACTACCGGTATCCCCCATACACCCGTAATGCAAAATCCTTTTTATCTTGAAAACGCCTCTAACGATTTTGATGACAAAAATTAGGTGTGATTTTATGGACATGTACTACATTTTGGTCAAAAAAAACTTTGAGGCAAAATCTTATTAACGGTACCTGTCATAGAACCGTTTTTTTGATTTTTGACTTTCTCATTAACGGCTCTAACGATTTTTACCAAACATTTTCAGCAGGAGCCCCCTTTAGTTTAAAATAATATTGTAGGTATACTTATACAAATATTCGAAAAAAAAACATTTTTTGGGTTTTAAAAAAGAAAACTTGCAAGTTTATTTTTTTTTTTTTTTTGAAAAATCAATATAGTGTGAACGATTGTTTTTGAAATTATTTCCGAAAATCTATACTACTAAATCCTTAAAATTGGCATCCCTAATTTTGTTCTAGAAAAATTTCAAAGAAATTTTTTATATAAATTCCATGCATTTGAACATTTTTATCTCATTAAATCCATGTTTTATATTTATAAAATGTATTTTAAATTCCAAAGTACTTTTATATAAAAGCAAGTTCGTGTGATCCAGTCGTGCATTTTATTTCTACCAAATTCCTGATTTTCTAAAATCTCTCTTCCCATATCTTCACACAAATAAAAAACTAATAAGTTGAACCGCAGCTAAATATTACTATTAAACTGGTGACATTTAATCAAAGGCACAATCAAGTTCGGGGCAGTAGAGAAATTTTATTATTTAATGATTACTGACTAAAATTTGATGGGTTCACTTGTCAAGTTTTTAAAACCTTTCGAATTGGGCATACCAAAAACTTGCCAAGTAAGCCCATCAAATTTTAGTCAGTAATCATTAAATAATAAAATTTCTCTATTACATTGTAGCTGTTTCAATATTATTCTACCTTAAATATTCGGTATTAAACCTTCATTAAGTAAGAACTTGGCGTACTTTTAGATCTCAGTACTTTTCACGGCTGACTTGTTACACAAAGGTTTTTGTATTGAAGAACTTGGCTCTTTTTTTAACATTTATGTTTTTGGTCTGATCTCACTCCTTTTTGCAAAGATTTTAATATTTTGCCATGTCAAAATCTCGAAAGATACGGAAAGATAGAAGGGTCGACTCTACATACTAAAATCAACTTAGTTCATAGCTTCCTATCTCTTTTGGTATAGTTTCTTTTTGTTATTGGTTGTTTTGATTTGCGCTTCAATTATTTCTTCTTGTACTGGCAAGATACCTAACCCTAACATACCTACCTTAATTACAGCAATCAGAAGTGCTCCATATAAATTAAACATTTTCTCAGAAAGTGGGTGGATACCACGCCCCCTGAATGGAAAACCTTAATTTTTATTTTTGGTCCTTTATATGCAATTTGAGCCCTACCGTTCTACCAAATTTCATTGTTCTACTGCAATCGGAAGTATGCCATATAATTTACATCAGTTCTGTGAAACTGGGCGGATACCACGCCCCTGAATGGAAAACCTCTAATTTTATATGTTTTTCTTTGTATGCGATTTAAGCCCTATCACTTTACCAAATTTCATCGTTTTACAGCAGTCGGAGGTGCTCCATTCAACCAACACCAATTCGGAGAAAGTGGGCGGATACCGCGCCCCCTGAATGGAAAACCTCGATTTTTATTCTTGGTCCTTTATATGCATTTCATTGTTCTACTGCAATCGCAAGTGCGCCATGTATAATTTACATCAGTTCTGAGGAAGTGGGCGGATACCACGCCCCTGAATGAAAAACTTCAAATTTTATATTTTTTTCTTTGTATGCAATTTAATTCCTACCACTTTACCAAATTTCATCGTTTTACAGCACTTGGAAGTGGTCCATTCAACCAACACCAATTTGGAGAAAGTGGGCGGATACCACGCCCCCTGAATGGAAAACCTCGATTTTTATGCTTGATCCTTTATAAGCAATTTGAGCCCTACCGTTCTACCAAATTTCATTGTTCTACTGCAATCGGAAGTGCGCCATGTATAATTTACATCAGTTCTGAGGAAGTGGGCGGATACCACGCCCCTCAATAGAAAACTTCAAATTTTATATTTTTTTCTTTGTATGTAATTTAAGTCCTACCACTTAACCAAATTTCATCGTTTTACAGTAGTCGAAAGTGCTCCGTTCGTGTCAATTTAAAGTTAATTCTGGTGTACCTCGAGGGAGTCATCTTGGCCCTTTGCTATTTGTTTTATTTATAAACGGTCTTCCCTCTATATTAAAACATTCTATGGCTTTAATCTATGCTGATGACGTGAAAATGTTTCGAACAATTAACTCCATTGCGGATTGTGAACAACTACAAGACGTTCTTCGGAGATTTTATGAATGGTGCAATGTTTGTTTTTAAATATTGACAAGTGTAAGACTATGTGTTTTATATTTCACTACCTGTTGAATTCGTCACATTTATGTAGAGTGTCTAGTTTCTCCGATCTCGGAATTTTATTAGACTCAAAATTATCATTCACTTATAATAATTATAACTATATTGTAAAGAAAGCAAACAAAATACTTGGTTTTGTCAAAAGATTTTCCCATGAGTTCCGTGATCCATATGTTATAAAAATTCTTAGGCCAATTCTTGAGTATGGATGTGCAGTATGGGCACCATACTACTCTATTCACATAAATAGAATAGAAATTATTCAAAGAAGATTTTTAAGATTTGCCCTGCGTTTTTTCCATTGGTCAGATAGAGTTATATCACCCCCATACGCTCATAGACTTCAGTTGATAAACTTCCCATTTCTTTCTGTTCACAGAGAATATTTGCAGTTCTGTTTCATAACTGGAGTAATGAATGGATCTATTTCATCTTCATCGGTTCTTTGTCGATTAAATTTCAATATAAGTCGTTCTAGTTTAAGAAGAAATTTATCAATTTTTACTATTTTTTAGCAAATCAAACAATGGCGCTTATAGTCCTCTTAATCAGTTGATAAATATTTTTAATAAATTCTCTTTTCTTATTGAATCTACAAATGTCAATCTCAAATCCAAACTCTTTAAAAATAATTTTTTAATAGATAAATTTTAGATTTTAAGAAATATTGTAAGCTTAACGTTAGCATTAACGTATTGTAATAAATAATAATTTGCTTACTATGAAACCATTTTCCAAATTATGATAAAACACAATTCTACTCTTGAACAAATGATGGCCAGATTTAAGATGACCGGTTCCGTCATCTATCAGCCAAAAGGAACGCAGGTCGAGTCGAGATTATTACCGGCCGCTGTCCGTGGAAGTATCCAGCAGAACCTGAGGCAGTCGGTTTCTCACCGTGCACAAGAACTCGGCAGACATTAACCTGGCCAATTTTGCTTGGAGACTTAACTTTATGTAAATTTGTGTCGTAAGAATGGATTTTATCAATTTTCTACCAGAAATTCTAACAATTTTTGAGTCGCTTAAATTCAGTATAAAATTAAAATCATACAATGTTTTTGTTTGTGTGGCGTCATAAAAATTAATGTATTACTGTTTCATAGCTCCGAATGAATCTGCGAAATCGGGCTTGATTAAGTACAGAAGAAGACTAACTCAGGCAACTTTTTGCAAATTTAAAAAAATAAAATGCACGGCTGGGTCGCACGAACTTGCTCCTATGTAATAGAACAAGAATTTCAAAAATGAATGTTATTAGAGAAAAACTGTTCATAAGCATAAAATTAATTTTTTAAATGACTAAAACAACTTCTTTAGCTTTAGTAGTTGGAGGTAAAAATAGGATCCCATGTGATTCAAGCAAATATAGGTTTATGCAAGAACAAAAATTAAAAGTCTTTGTAGTGGTTTCTTAAAAAAATAAGTTTTTATATAAAAGATTTTTAAAACATTTTTAGGAAAAAATCTTGGTACGCCAACTTAAAGTTTTTATTATTGTTCGAATAAGCATTAAATTTACAAAAACAAATATTGAGCCGTTTTCGAGATATTGAATAAAAAAAAAATAGATTTTTTTAAAAATTAAAAAAAAAAAAAATTTTCTTAAAGTTTTGAAATGCAATGTTTTTTAAAATTTTTAGAAGCTTCTTTCTACAAAATTTCATTAAAATCCGTTATGTCGATAATGAAAAATTCAAAATTTTAAAAAATCATTCTATGGTAGGCACAGTCAGTAATATGTATCTTGTTTTAAATTTTTTTTTATTAAATTATAGATCTTAAAAATTAATCGAAAGAAAAAAAATTTCGAGAATCAGTTTATAAAATTTGTTTGTAAATTTTTTTCTCATATCTTGTAGATTATTAAATAGATTCGATTATTAGTTTTAAAATAATCAAGCATGTGATTTTCGAAATATTGAGTTTTCAAAAAAAAATTTTAAAAATCCAAACATTTTTTTTTGAAAATTTGAATACACAATAATATTGAAACTGCTGGGGAGCCTCAACATAAAAAAAATGACCAAAATCAGTCGTACCGTTTTTGAGAAAATCAAAAACAAAAAAAAAAATGTTTCCAAGGCGGGTACCAAAAATAATAATATTTAAGAAATTTTTTTCAACCATTACCTTGGTTTAACTAAATGAAATTTTATGAATTTTTGTTAAGAAAATCTGTGGGACAGTTTTAGAGAAAAAAAATATTTATAAAATTTCGAAAAAATTCTAAAGAAAAAAACATCCGGGGGGAAAAAAATAAAACCCATATCTACTAAGTTTGAAAAAAATCGGCCGAGCCGTTTAGCTGTAGTCAAACAGCCAGACAGGCAGGCAGAATTGCGAGACCCACTTTTTTGGTCTTCCATCGTAATGTCAACTTTGATCAAAATTTTGAGTTCGATTTTTTTTACGAATGCTTAACTTTCCTTATAGTACCTATAAGTCGCAATAAAATAAAATCCGAGTTAATTCGAAGTGGATTTTCAGTAGAGTATTAATTAAAAGTCTAGCGCTCATTTATACAAAACCAGTTCATTCTCGGGTGAATACTTTGACTCAATGGATTAACCGAGGTTTAACCACAGTTTAAGTTTGTTCATGCTCATCTGAGTTAAAATCTTGATCCTAAGATAAACTATCACGGAGTTGCTACAACTGGACGTAAAGCAGGCAATATTTTTCGGAATTCAAGTCATTTGGACATAGGGTAGCAGCAAATATAGTAAATAATATATTCCAATCAATAATGTACAATGAATAAGTAAATGCTGCAAGCGCCCTCTTAGAATATATAACAACTTTTCTACTTCTGGGTAGTTCATTCAATTTAATATCATCAAACTTTCATTAATAATTTTTTTTTCTATATTTTTATATTTTAACTATAATTTTACTTAACTTTAAGATTATAATTTATTTTGTTGAGCTAAACAAAATAGAATATAATATATAAACATACAAGCGATGCGGGCCGGCTTTGCAAGGGCAGCACTTATTATCTGCAGCCAGATAACTTCTGGTGAAACGATCGGGGCGGTCATATGGGTAAGTCTTAGCTGATTTCAATAGAAATGGTACAGTGCCTTGCTACGCCCTCGCCAGCAAAAAAAAATACATTTATTTAAGCCAAATGCGAAATTATGTTTCTTTCGTTTCATATACAAAAATAGAAAAAAATAAGTTTGTACCATTCGCAAATTCATTTATCAAAATTCAAAATCAACTTAACCTGAATAAAAATAGATAAAACCCAACCTCAAGCTTATCAAAACTATAAGCAAATCAATTTAAATTAATATACTAATAGTTAAAATCGGTTAAATTTATTTAAACCTTTTTAAATAAATTTGCAAATAGTGTATAATATTTTTTTTAAATAGTTATAAGAAAAAAAAATTGAAATGACATTTTTAAAAACCTAAAATAAGCCACTATCCAAATATTGTGGATATATCTTGTCGATTCGACACCTTTATTTTTTTATTTACGAAACCCATGAACATTTTATAAAGGGAAATGTTTGTTCTTTTATTTTATTTTTTCGTCAATTTTCCAATCTTTTTAATGATTATTCTGCTATTCGGGACGGAGACAAATACAGCAAATCAAAAACCATGAAAATCCGTCCAGCCGTTCGCGAGTTATAAGTGTTCAAACAAACCTGACTTTGTTTTAAATATTTAGATTTTAACTAAAAAATGTAATTAAACAAAAAACTTGATTTGCGAACATTACATATTCATGTCTGTTTATTGGGGATATTTACTTTTGAGCAGTAGCCCACGTATTAGGGGTTTTACTGTATAACGACAAAAAAAAATGAAATTAAATTGAATTTCTGATGTACTCTATCATCAATTTAAAGGAAACTAAAAACAATAATGGGTTTAACCTCTATCAACACGGCCTTGATTAATTTTGATAATAGGTTAGTTAAAATAGTGATAAATGTTGCCTAAACTGGTAATCGTAAATTGGCAAACAAAATAGTGAATTGTATGCGGATACTCACTAAAAACTATGATCCAGAGATCAATTTTAGTTTGTAGGTACGAACTATCGAATGATTCTTTTTATTTTCTTTTGTTGAATAAATGCTGATTTGCTGAAAGCATTTATCTATTTATTGTTGATGTTTTTTTTTTTTAGAATTGTTGTTTCAATATTAAACAATGACTTCCTTGTTCTTCGGATGTGAAACTTGAGCTCCAGCGTAAAATCAGCTTATTAGATTGTCATCTTGACAGTATTGCTTATTGGGGAATAAAAAACCGAGTAGAATTTAATGCTTCAAAAAATGAATGATATCTTCTGTCATTAAAGCAAAATCCTCTCCTTTTTGCAATTATTCATAAGTAGACCTCGGATTTTGCATACTTCCATATTATTCTTCGGATTGATACCAAATTTTGTATTTAAGCGTTTTATAGTTCAAATATAACAAATTGTAAAGCATATCGAAAATATGCAAAATATATGTAAAAAATATGCTAAAAAATGTGCTAAAAATATGCCAGATATATATATGCAAAATATGCTAAATATATTTGCAGACGAATTTCATCGAAAAATTGAATTCCGCTCGTTAAATGTTAAAATAGAGAAGCATTGACCACTTTCCCTTGTCCACGGTTGAAGGGGGTATCATTTTATGCAGATAACATGGAGGGAATAACAGAGTTAAGATAATGTTTATCAACGAACTACATTTTAAATATAGCATAGTGGTCAAAAAAGTGGGTTTTATTCCATGATAAGAATCCCTTTTAGGCCACAACTATTCTTTTGAAAACGGGTTTTCGGTTTTTTACTGGTTTAGGCGGTGGAAAATGAACGAATGGGTTATCAGTTAGAATATTGTTTGAAATTTTAAAAAAAAAATCAAAATGAAGGTTTTTATAATACAAATTCTATATACTACTGAAATAAATCAGCCAAGTAGAAAACTTAGCACTAATAATGGACTTGTTGAATTATTTATTCAAAATAGCCTTTTTGACCTTTAGTCCACAAAAATTGGCGTTTCGTCCCGGCGATCTCACATGGACTCATCAGTTGACTGTGAAGACCTTGTCAATACAGTTTTTGTTAAATTCAGTTCATCTTACATCGATTTTTTGACAAAAATCCAATGTGAACTATATCCAACCAAGATTAAAATCGTAATCATTAACTTTGGAAGATTTTGCCCGTGGCCTGGCATTGATTCTATGAAGGTTTTTATAATACAATTTTTGTGGACTAAAGGTCAAAAAAGCTATTTTGGAAAAATCAATATGATTTTTAAAAAATTTTTTTAAATTTAAGATTACAATTTTAATAAGGCTGTTAATAATTTTCCAAACCACGCATGTGGAAAATTTTTTTCTGTCACATAATAAGGTGTAGAAGTCACTTTCACAATAATTGAACATCCGATAACCCATTATGTTTTAAAACGACGGTATGCATTTACTTTAGTTTGGTAAAATAAAATTCTTAATTTACGTTTTAGGTTCTTGAAACACTAGATCCAGAAGGTGCTGAATCTATAAAGCTGTCAGAATAACTAATAAAAAAAAATATATCGCGATTTTATATATATAAAATCGAATTTCGAGAGAGTTGCCGAAATAATAACTTCCTTAAAAGCAAAGGGTCTACCATTAGCAAGATCAATGAATTTATTTAAGGAAGCTAAAAACATTATTCACAATATAAATGGTGAATTTGGAATGAATTTAAAAGAGAAATTTGAAGCCAATAATTAGTAAAATTCCATTATATGTACATTTATACCACCCTCTGAATCACTTTTATATTATTTTTTGATCTGTTTAACACAGGTAATTTTTACATGTTTTGCATATTTTTTGCATACTTTGCATATATTATGCATTTATGCAATTCATGCAAATATGCAAAAAAAAAATTAAAATATGCATATCGTTTTCAACTGTATTTTCAATGACTTAAACCATGGTGTCATCAGAATTCACCTATCTTAATCCTTCAAAAATATGCAAATATGCAAAATCCGAGGTCTATTCATAAGTAGCACTAGAGGTTACCAAATATCTTTCAGTTCTTGGTATGTGCATTACAGACCACCTTGTATGGAATAGTAACTTATTCGTCGCAAAAAAACGCTGATAAATGTAGGGTTTCCCTGACGATGGAAGAATTTTGTCACCCCTTCCGATCTGGCTGTAATCTATAAAGCCTTTATTTGTCCGAAACTCCAGTTCAATTCTCATATTTGGGAAGGTGGTCTTAAATCCCACTTGAGTCTTTTAGATGGAATTCAAAAGAGAGCTTTAAAAATGATAAGCGATAAAAATATAACAGACACATTTGCATCTCTCGAACACCGGCGCAATGTTTCATGTCTCTCATTATTTCATCGCTTCTTTTATAAACAGTGTTCTAGTGAAATAGATAGTTGGATCCCTGCTCTTAAACATTTCAATTACTACTCAAGCTTTTAAGAATGTTTATCATTTTACATTTGAGCACTTGAGGTAGTACTGTGAAGTCATGATGTGGAATGCTCTACTTAGCTTTATTTTTCCTTTCCCTTGTGAAAATTAGAATTTAAAACTATCACCTTACAAAACATTCCCTGATTTCTCAAAGGTTGATATCTTTCGATACTTGAGAAAGTATTGGCATCAAGCGTTATACATAATGTATATCGTATGGTGAAGTTGTAGGAGGATACGGGTTGAGTAAGTGAAAGCCAAAGAGCTAGCCGTCCGCTCACTGTGAGCACTACCAGTGCCAAAAAAATCGTGAATCTCACGAAATCCCCAGAAAAAAACAGAAAATCTTATCGACAGAAATGATTATCTCTCAGTTATTCATGTCTCACATCATCATAAAGATTTGAATCACCTGCTCTACAAAAAACGCTCTGGAAACTTGCTTAGAAGCTCATTTTCAAAGATCCAAAATAAAAATCGTAAACTCTGCTAAGCCGATACGCGAAGAATCACTGATACAAGAACCTTCAAACTCCAAGAATCTTTTAATACGAGTATTATGAATGACATCAGCATAAGCATCACAACTCCTTCCGAGGGAGGCAAGAGGAACCATCAGCATCACCTTAGTTTTAGTGAGAAAGGAAACGTTTTGTTTCCTTAAAAAGGTTTATATGGAAGAAGTTGTAAGGTCTCTCAACCAAACACTACCCACCAACAAGCAGTGTACAATCCAAAAAGATCATTCTACAAAAGGCTAAAAGCACTTCACATTGGCTCAACAAAAAACGCACCGGACTTCATGTCACCAGATGATTGGACATTTGGCAGTTCGGACTTCCTCTCCCACCGGAGTGTAGCCTGCTCTACTCGTTACGAAAATAATGAGTCATTGAATCAAGCTCTAGTCCGTACAGGCAACAATTATCTAATAAATGAGATGCAAGGTACTATCGATGATTGGCCATGGAGTGTGTGATTGTTCGTTAAAGCAATGGCACTTTTTTTAAGTGATGTATTATACAGCGTGCATTTTATGTTTTAGGACAATTTAATTAGGTTGCCATTATTGTGTGAATGAAATTTGTCGATAGTGAAAAAGACCGTTATTTTTATCTCTAAATTACTCTTTATGTTTTGCATCGATACAAATTCCAAAATTCCATGATTTCATATTTTGGAAGCCTTGGCAATATTTTTATAGTCTACTCGTTTTCAGGATAAAAGTTTTATAATAGAAGACAAATTTCAGGCAAAAATTTGGATCAAAAACCTACTGAGGGATTCAGAAGAGAAATCTATTACATTTTTGCATAGGTACGTAACTATATGTATAAGGAAAGTCGCTCACCAATAGCTTACTACAAATCATTAATTTCCTATCACGTTATCTATTATTGATTTAGGAGATAAGACCAGTAAAATTAACAAAAAGTCAACCCAAAATATGAAACCAAATTGGTCTCGATTATAGTTCAAGGCAAACAAAATTCCAGATACTAATCAATCATTCCGTCAAATGAACTTCAAAAATACTTACGAGAGGGACTACCCATTCAAATATTGTAATTAAATATCGAATATGAATTTTACCTGACAGAAAATGACTAATGATTTATGCAAATAAGCAAAAGTGTGGTTAATAATATTGCAATTATGATTTTGAAATTAAATTTTCATAATAGACATAATTTCTGTCTGCTTTCGATCACATTATAAGCTAACATTAATCTATTACGAGTTTACATAGTTTCAATTTAATTGGTTTCTTGTAAATTCAGTTCAACGATTGTCAATATGAAATCAATGTTTTGATATTTATTATTGGTTGCTTGGTTATTGCAAATGTCAGGCCTTTGGGTTTTTAATACTTCTTCTTGTGGCAGGAAGTTTGACAGATGGCTTGTGCTTTCTGCTCTGTATATTTATTCTGGCATTTCACCATGAATGAAATTTCGCCAGAACAACTCTTTCAATCATAAATACACCTGCTGTCAAGAAACACAGTATATTATTGGAAAAAGTCATAGCTTATAATTAATGTGCCTTGTCTCCCAGTGAGTCAGTGCGTCGAGAAGGGATTCATCACAACGAATCTTTCCTTTAATTTGTGTGAATTGAAACAAAACAATTTTACTACCATCAATGAATCGAAATGAATAAATCAGAATTCATTGGGGCAACATTTTTAACAGCCTATTATTAAGGTATTAGTATGATACTACTTAACAATTTGCTAACTTTAAAGTGGTTTACTAACTAATTCTTAATTTTAAACATTTTCTAATTAGTATTGTACTAAAGCAATTTTCTTAATAATTTGCTTCTGAACACACCCAAAACAATGACAGTTCGTGCAAACAACTAAGTAAACAGACCTGTTTTAATGTTTGCAAATGTCAAAGAGTCACAAAATAAAATAGGCATTCGATTAGTTTAACTTTAATAAAAGGGTAGAAAAAGTATGATGCTATATTCGATTAAAATTTGCAAAATCGTTATTTTAGCTTAGTTTCATACTAAAACAGTTTTAACATCGTACTAATTCAACTAAAATTTTGCGACATTGTCTTGTAAACATTTTTTTTGGAAATTTAAGAGTGTATATCGCAAAGCTTGGGTGATGACTGAAATTTTGTGTCTATAAATCCAGAAAAGAAACGAATAGCGCAGACGGTTCACAACATAATCGAAATGTTGAAATCTTCCGAAGTCAATCGATACCATCCTCGACGCAATCGACTGTTGAGTCATATGTGAGCGCCAAACTTTCATTTCGACTTGCCACGCTTGGCTATCGGTTTTGTGGATGTTCAAAACTAATTTGTACTTACCCTCCAAACCAAGCGAGTCAAACTTGACTGTGTCCGTCCTTCAGGAATCATAATGGATCGTGCTTGAGAAATTGTTATTCGATTCGCCTCCACACGCTATCTTCGCTCTTCGTAAGTCTCATTGACTTGACGATCATGTAGTTGGCTTTTGTTTCAAGGAAATAAACCACTAACTGAAATCAAATGAATGTTTGCAATCCTACAAATTGAACAATTTGAATGCATTGACACACTGAACTATTTTAAATTAAATTAAATCTTTTTTAATTCAATGCAGAAATAATTCTTGTTATAATAAAAATAGCATGTGATAGTAGAACAGTCAAACTGTATATCAAATTTATGTTTCTTAAAAAAACGTTTGACAGTTGAACTTAAAGTGGTTGATAGAAGTAACATTTGTAAAGAAGTGTGCGAAGAATTCGTTTTGAAATTACTAACCAGTGGGAGCACTACTGTCAAAGTCAGTGCCGGATTAGCCACGTAGCAAGAGTAGCAAATGCTACGGGCCCCGCGCATTTGGGGGCCACGCGCACCAACCTTTTCTGACCATAAAAAAGTATTATTTACATATTAGATTTAGTCACAATTACTAAGAAGAAAATATTTGCATCAAAATGATCAACTAAAATTTTATTTTTCTATCTGCTGGTCTTACCAAAAATCATGTTTCGCACCGCACCAAACGCAAATTGGACAACGGTATGAAATTCAGGTATTTATTGTCACCATTGATAACGTACTCACTGCTTTAGGTAAACGTATATGAACAGTTATCATAAAATTGCTGGCATTTTCGGAATATTTCGAGATCTAAAATCTCTCTCTGATTCAAAATAGCTTTTTTGGCCTTTAGTCCACAAAAACTGGCGTTTGGTCCGGGTGATCGCACATGGACTCATCAGTTGGCTGTGAGGACCTTATCAATACACAATTTTTATTGAATTCAGTTCATCTTACATCGATTTTTTGACAAAAATCCAATGTGAACTATATCCAACCAAGATTAAAATTATAATCATTAACGTGGTTCTATGGGAAGTACAAGCTGTAATATCTTAATTTCAAAATTTGTTTCATTAAATTAAAGATCGTTCAAATTAATTGAAAGAAAAAAATGTTTATCAAAATTCTAGGCGCCGTTTTCGAGAAAAATACAATTTTTGAAAACCATTTTTTTTAATTTTTTAGCATTTGTATGGTAGGTACCTTTATACTTAGATAAAATAATTTTTTTTTATTACATCTTGTAGATTATATTAAGAAACTTTTATTTATCAAGTTTCAAAAAAATCTAGCATGGGGTTTTCGAAATATTGAGTTTTGAAAAAAAAACATTTGAAGTTTGTTTTAAAAATCCAAAATTTTTTTTTTTTTTTGAAAATTTGAGTACACAATTCTATTTATGTTTTTGGGGAGCTTTAGCAAAAAAAAAATGATCGAAATCGGTTGTACCGTTTTTGAGAAAATCAAAAACAAAAAAAGTGGTTCCATGGGGGGTACCCTCAATAACCATTTTTCGGAAAATTTTTGTTTAACCATTACCTAGCTTTAACTAAATTAAATTTTTTTGTATTTTTATTTTTAAAATCTGTCGAACAGTTTTTGAGAAAAATATTTATAAAATTTCGAAAAAAAAATCGTATGGCAGGTACCGTTATTTTTGGTCTTAAAAAAAAAAGAAGAAAACGTGTAGGGGGAAAAAATTAAAAGTGATATTTACAAAGTTTGACGAAAATCGGTCGAGCCGTTTAGGCTGTAGTCGAACAGACAGACAGACAGAATTGCGAGACCCACTTTCTTAGTCTTCGCTATCATTGTAATGTCAACTTTGATCAAAATCTCGAGTTCGATTTTTTTTACGAATGCATAACTTGCCTTATAGTACCTATAAGTCGCAAGTAAAAAATTTATTCAGAGAATAATCTACGAACTAGCACATACAACCAGGTCTGATGATAGAGAAATTTGTTGAAGACTTTTATGTCTTGGCCAACTTACATAAGCTTAAGTGTATTTTAAGTAAACACTGTCAGGGAGCACAGTGCGGCCGAAGGCATCTTTTTGCGGCCAAAAGTCCAAAATAAAAGTTTTGAGTTAGGGGTTTTTTGTCATCAGGATGTCTAAAGGAGACCCCTAGGAGACGAAAAATGTTCGTGGTAGAATCTCTTGCCGTAAACCCCCCCTAAATTCTTAGCCTGAATGTGGCTGCTAAGTTAACGTAGTCACGCTTCGTTAAGATATGCTAATGGACACTTCCATCAAAACACGTGTAAAAGTTTTTATTTTCAAGCAAATCTATTGCAATAAAATGGATTCAACAGCTGCAGGTGCGTAAAATAAGTTCAAGAATTTCTGAATAAAAATTCCAAAATAGTACATTGTTAGATAGAGATATGTCAACACTATTTATTTACTTGAAAAAAAAAAAAATATTTGTTTAAGTGAAAACTTTTTTTTCTTGCTGTTTCTTGTTCTTAAAGCTATTTAAGATAGTTAATAAAAGTATTGTGTACCAAATAAAATAAAATTCAGCTGCCCGTAGCTGCCAGTTGAGTTTTTTTTGAGCATTAAGGTACTAGTACGGTGTAGAAATCCAAACAACGCACGATAATTTTTTTTAAATCTATCAAGCTAATTTCGCAAGAAACCATTATCGTCAAAAGACAATGGAGGATGTTTTTAAAAGATTCCCAATCGCATCCGATCCATTCATATCTAGTTGTCGGGAATTACCTCTAATACCACTTAAATCTTTGTGTAAGGACTGTATTAATTTGTTAGCACCTCTACCTGTAAATAATCGAACAGAAGATGAACAACAATCTTCCGCTTCTGAAACAGATACAGATGTAGATGATTGTGACTGTTATGAGATGGGCAATGAAAAATTTTTCATGTTAATATCGGATTGACTTATATACCTATTGTTTGCTCATATTGCATTTTGTATTTCTAAATTTATGATTTATAAATTACTGTGTTCGATTTCAATAAAAATATATAAATAATTTTTTTTCATTTTGTTGATATATAATATTGCCAACATTCCAGCATTTTGAATTTGTTCATTTTTAATAAATTTTCAAGTACACGCCCTAATAATATCAAAAAAAAAATTTTGTTTAACCAACTATACGAGTATCAAAGTTTTTTCATTTTTGATAAGTTTTTTCGTATAACATGACGCCATATTAGTTCGGCCATTTTGAATTTGCTGATTCTGATAACAGATTCGTAATCAGCGACTCCAAAAACCCCTATATACCAATATGTGGATCATTCTCTACGTTTTTCGACTTTTGGCCGCACAAATCGGCTTTCGGCCGCACTGTGGGGAGGCACCAAAAAAAAAAACGATTCAAAAAACTATTGGAGACTTATAAGAGTAGTACTACGAGTACATAATATAGTATTCAAATAGAAACCAATACTTTAGTAGCCTATTTTAATTAATAACTTCTTTCTACTTTCCCTTCCCATCGATTTGTGCAGAATATTTAGATAGAGATATTACGATATCTCTATGTACAAGGCAAAAGGCTATTGACAAAAGTCAGCCTCGAGAAAATTCTTCAAAAATGATCCCAGCTTCTTTATACAAAATCTGGCTGAAAGCTTTGTCTATAATCTTCAGCAAATATCTCAAACAAGCTACAAAACTATATGCATTTTAAGTTGATTTTTGTGCATTTTTTAACTCAGTGAATAGAGCTCTCTTTCTCAAACTAAGCAACACAAACATGTATGTAATAGAAAATGTTAAGGATTCTGAAGAGTATGTACACGAACAACTAATCAGCGGCTGGGGACAGAGATTCTAGATTCTCTGTCAGAATGGTTTGGTACTTCTTCATGAGTTATACATGGCTGCCAAATGAGCCCTATATCTTCTCCTCCCACTTTTTGGAAAATTTGCTCACAAGTCTAACAGGAGGTATATAATTTACCAACTCAACCTTTAAGCCTATTGTTTGCCGACGATAGTGTCCATCTAGCAGAAACTTCACACATGCTACAGCTAATGATCAACAAACTTAAAGAAAGAACATTGTCACCAATGAAGTTCTTATTCGTTAATATTGGGAAGTCCAAAATACTGGTATTCCAAAAGAACATTGGCACATATGTATTCGATCGAAGAAAAAAGAAGCCTAGGTCCTGACCAGCTCTGGTTAAAAAGTATCGATACCTGGGAATAACCGTAACACCACAACTGACATTTAACATGCACATCCAAAATTATTTAAGGAAGTGGAAGAAAGCCATAAGCTGCGCATGAAAAATCGCAATCAGCCGAAAAGATGTTCAATCCAATTCGAAAAAACATAAAGTGTTTGAAGCAACTGCCAGGTTTGTTATATTATGTACTTTACATCCATTGTATGGGGATCAAAAAACACGTAGAGATGGACAAGTTACAGAGATTTTGCTTGAAGAATCTGCTGAATCTACAAAAATGCTTCGCTTGTTCACTCTAAGGCTTCATTTCAATAATAATTGAACTGTGCTTCGAGAGCTTATAGAGAGAAAAGCAAATATTTTTTGCGGAAATTGCAGAAAATGAGAACGAAACTTAAAATAGAATTTTCACTACGGGTGGAAAAATATATAAATTTCTTTGGAACGCAAAGCGTGCGAAGGTTATATGAGAAAAAGCATCAAGGATTTATGAATTAAGCAGCATATTCTACAACTCAATGAAGATTTAAGCAGCTGGATTTTAGTTTGAACGAGAAAAATTGCTTCAACAAGAAGAAACATATTGATCAAATAGTAATAATTTTAAAAATGAAAGGAGAGGAGACTTTTCCAATTTGCACTTTATGTAATTTAGGAGAAAAGGAAAATACCTATAATTTCTTGGAAAAATGACCATCTTTTCAAGATACGAAAAGATTCTATTACAATAAATCCGTTCCCTTTCGAGAGGAAATAAATCAGATATTGAACGGATATATCTGGAGCTGGACCCTACTCCACAATTGTATATCAGCTGTCATGGATTATAGAAACCAATGCATCGAAGAGAAGATTCTCGTATTTTATATTACAAATCATTAAAATTGCCAAATTGTTTTCTTAATATTGCAAAACTTTTAAAAACGGCTAATATATATAAATGAAAAGTTAAATTCTACTATTTAAAAAATTTATAAAACATTAAATGATAATGATTGACCATTTTTGCCAGTGCTAAACTGGAAAATAAAAACTTAACAAAAAATGTTTGCAGTGATATTTTCATCAAAATTTTCGACGTTTCCAAAAATGTTTTTTCATATAAGAACATTTCTCCTAACAATTAAGACCACAATAATATATCAGGATGATACATGAGACAATTAAATTTTATTAAAATATAAAAACTATAAGTAATTTAGGTACTTTGTATTTTTATTTGAAATATGTATAATAACTAAGAGTTTTATTTTTCATTTTCAAGTTGAACATCTTTTAAAAAATGCGACCTTGTTTTGGAAGTTTTGGAAGTAGCAGTCACACAAATTATAGGTAGGACAAAAAGAAAAACGTCATTTTGAATAAAACTTCCTTGAAAAAATGCAATTCTTTTAGGATATAACAGGTTCAAGCTTGAATTGGAAATTATAAAATGGAGAATTTTATCTACGTCCAGAAGAAGATACACAGGAACAAAATGTCAACACAACGAACTAAGCCTCTGAATTCTTCAATAATGAATACTATTTCAGTTTTAATTGCATTTAATAATCATTGTCTTAGACAATATATAATTCTTATAACAATGTAATACCATAAATTGTTATTAATAAGTTCACCCGTTTGATAACTTTCATATTTCCTCAATAAAACACGGCTATCAAAATATGCCCAAAAGATGTTTTAGTTGTAGGACGGCTTTGGAGTACCTTGGTTTCGAACATTGACTTAATGTTTTATCACGTCTCAACACTTAAATGCAGACTGGTTTAAAACCGACAAGCCGTACAGTGGCTCGTTTATGCCTAAATGCCTGCGAAATTCATTTTTCGAATTGGTCTATATTCCAAAACTTTTAAGTTCACTGAATTAACAAATGTGTGGACGTCTAGTAATGGAACAAATTCTTTCATTTTGATGAATGGTTTGGCTTGTAGAGTGATATATTTTTATTGTGAGAAAAAAAGCACTTATTTTTTAGTTCTTTTTGTCTTGATATAGGTACTTCTTAGTTACTTAATTCATAAATTTAAAAAAAAATTATAATTTTCTTGGAAACTGTTTAATTTAATGGCTTTTGAAATACCACTCTTCATACAATTTTTCGACTTTAAATTAAATAGAGAAAAAAATATTGTAGACTCATTAAACCAAACTCAACAAATAATAAATCTTTATTAATTTCTAATCCTAAATCCAAAAATTTAAATGGAAAAACATAAAAACAAAAACTAGACAATGCTGCGGGAGAGATAAGTTCTTAATATATCTCTATCACTAAGACAATAAGTTATTATAAGGAACATGAAAAGACAAAGGGTGAAGTAATGTCAGAAATGTCTGCCTAAAGTTTACTTCTAGTCGAAAGAGTCACAGAAAGTATTCCTACTCCATAAAAGTATCCCATAAAATTTATTAATGAGAATATTATAGCTTTGTTTAGGGATTTGGAGCTGTTAAAAGAAAAATATGAAATTCTAAGAACTTCGTTGAGAAAAACCACATAAAGGTTCTGCCATCGTACAACACAATAGAAGTTGCGAAAAAAAGACGGAGCGAAATCACGAAAAACTGATATTTATCAGCTAAGGTGAAACTTCAAGACATGATTGATCATACTGCAAGGTGGTTAATAGAAAGCAAAATAGAGGGCCAAATAAGTTCTCTCCCAAGAAGTCTGACCATACAGAGATGCGTACAAACAAAAAATAAACACAATAGATAGTGAAACAGACGGAAGCATGTTCATTGCATCAATTGTCCCACTCAGGCGTAATAGTTCAAATTGTGAACACTGGAGGAACCCTCGTCCATTATCAGTTCATATCGTGCAAAGTTTCAGGGATTCGGCAGAATAAAGACCTATTTAAAATGCTTCGAGGATTTTCGGATCCCCTTTTATCTTCCCTAGGGAATGTAAGAAACAAACAAAAAACCACAAAAAGTACAATACTCTCCGGGAATCATGAGGAAATAATGTGTAATTTCTGTCATTCATTTAAGAGTTTCTGAATTTTTCTACCAAAAGATTCAATACGGGCTACTGTGAGGTGACGCACGAATTAAAATCTTCGGATGTAGTATACATGGTGATATATTGGACCAAGGAAGCTAAGCAGCAAATTCGGATCGATAAATTTATTTTATTATGTAAATCAGAAAAAGGCGAAGGTCTAAAAGTTTAACTGATGAAATAAACGGTAAAAGTAGCTGACTTTGCATTCAAAAGTAGAAAATATCTAGTTTGATTTTAAAATTAATTTAATATGTGGGAATAGAATCTACCTTATAATATTAAAATGTACATAATTATAAATAAATTAATATAATAAATCAGAATTCTTTTGAGTGTTAGTTTTGTGTTAAACAAAAATTACCAGATTTTAATGAAATCAAACATTACTTTCATGGTGAATTTTAAAAGTGGTTTTCGTCATTACGTTCGCGAGTCTGTTCGTCTGTGCGTCCAGGGTTTCATCGAGCTAGACAGTCTAATCGAATTCATAGATTTGATTGTCTAGAAAAAAGTTAAATTTTTAATTTATTTTATCTAGAGGTGAGGTAAGCGCAGAAAAATGATCGGTCAAAAACCTCGTAAAACTCGTGTAAAATTAAACAAGTAATACTGCTAATAAACAACATGCAAACTTACCAAATCAAAATGATACGAGTTATCTCAATTAAATATAATTGAATACATTTTATTGTTAACCAATTTCGTGCGGAGTTTTAAGAAAATAAGGAAATGGTTGTTTTATTTTGACCATTACCAGTCGGTTAAATCAAACGAGAAATTACTTGGTCTTAGATTTTAAGCCATTCACTTAGTAAGACTAAATAAATCTGGCGAACTGTCTTAACAAGGATGCTTGTTAGATTTAACCAACATAACATAAATAATAAATTTCTTAAATTTATTAAGTGTATTTATTTGATATAAACGCGTGACTCGTTTAAAGTCAACAATCTTGGAAATTGTGAATAAACTGTAGTTTCTCGATTAATATAACTAAGTTTTTTTTTTATATTAAACTAGCTATCTTAGTTGCTTATTTTGAACAATTTCATTTAATAGTGTTAACTACTTTATTTCTAGCAACATAAAGTACGTAGTTTTAACCTGATACTACGTTAATTTTAACAAATTCTTTTTATCCCAAAGAAAAAATTATGTTTATTCAGTTTTTAATTTTCTGAAAAACTGCTCAAACCTCAGAAGTTTTTTGCTGAAAAAAAATCGAATAATGGAAATTTAGTTTAAAGTTTTTGGAGATATTCGTCTTGTCATAGAGTTATTCCACTACTTATTGGTAATGGTTCGACCTATTTAGTTCAAATATTAAAAACACCTTCTTCATTTCTACAATTAAAATTAAAAACAAAAATATTATTTTTATAAACAAAAAAAAATCAAATAAGATATCTATCCATTTTTTAATACTTACGATTTTTTGTTTTGCACGTTTTTTTAACAATTATTGTTTTAATAAAATGTTATTTTATTATTGTACACTTATTAAAAACAACCAAAACTTAATACTAATAAATCATATTTAAAACGATTAAATATGTAGTAAAAATACTCGAGAATATCTTTAAATAAAGCTAAATTATAAAGAAATTATCAAAACATTTTGAGGAGATAATTTGGGAGGACTGATTTAGATTTATATTAAAATTAAACATATTTGAATAGTTGTTGGAATCACGCAGCATACGAGACATAGGATTATAGTAGCTATAATTAGTACGGTGAATAGGAATGCGGAAAAAGCGCACTGACCTAATATTTCGCCGGTTGGTATTAATGGAAATCAGACTACTTAGACCCGGACAGTCAATGTTACCAGTTAGTATGTCGTGAATGAAATCCACATCTTAGGTTTCACGTCGTTCTTCAAGGGACTGAAGGTCAATTAGCATTAAGCGATTTGAATATGGAAAAAGTCGATAGTTAAAACCTGAGACGCATATTCTGGGATGGGTTGGACAAATGAAATGAAAAGTTAAGTTCAGAGAACTCTTTTGACCAGCGTTTGATAAGACCAAGTGTCGAATTAGCTCTTTAAGCTCTTTATCACAGATTACTCCTTAATCACGACAGGAATTGACTAAGTGTACAAGATCACCATTTATATTATAGTTTCTAGGAGCAGGAAGGAGCCGTTTACGTGAAAACGTCAAGCTGTGGCATTTGCTGACATTGAGCTCAGGGAAGTTTTTTGGAATCATTTCGTTGCAAGGAACAAATATCAGCAGCAGTTGAAATGCACTTAAAGATTTTCATGTCGTCCGCATCCACAGTCGAGAACTTGAGCAATATCGTTAATAGCTAAGATGAACAATATTGGGCCAAGATGGCTGCCTTGTGGTACTTCTCAAGGTGCATTAAAAGAAAGGGAAAGAGTAAATATAAGACGGAAAACTCATTTTTTTATCAGTCAAATATGAATTCAACACATTCTACTAGGTTCATTGTTCTTGATCTACCGGATATAAGACTTTGTTATACAGGGCAAAAAATTAATTTGCAGTGGAAAGAAAGAATCTCATATATAATGTTTTGACGCATTATTCTTTGGTCCCTTTTGATGGAAAGGAATTAGTATCTTCCAAGTTCAAGTGAAAGTTCATGAAATCCAGCCATTGATTTTATTCTAGTTTTCCGAAGACAGGCACAGATCTCAGAATCTCAGAATATAAGACAATAAATCACCAAAAACCTAAAGGCATTTCTTTACACTAAATCCCAGAATATAACAAAATAAATAACCAAAAATCACAAGGCATTTCTTGACACTGAATTAATACTAACAAAACCTGCGACTGCAAAATCTCTAAGCTCACAGCTCATAACATTATAATATTAATTTAAAACATGATAAAAAATTATGAATAATTCAAATACACATTGTAACATAATTTATGTAAAATAAATCTTCTTACCTCGTCTTGTATCTTTAAGTTACATTTTTATGAAAGTGATTGTGGAAAATTGATGTAATCAATTATATTGGACAAGAAATACACTTAGCGTCAATAACATAAAATCAGTTGTTTATTCTAAAAATTATTAATATAAACATATAAATTTATAAAATATACATATAAACATATAAAATTAAAAATCAAAAATTCATGGGTAATTTTAATACAATTGTAATAAAAACACATACTAACAATTTTCAGAAGTAGGTATCGTTCTTTAACACTTGTGTGACTAGAGGTTAACAAATTTTTCATATTGTTTGTGTGGGCTTAAGCTTCAAAAGTTCAAACTAAAAAAACAAAAGGTAGTTTATTGAAAAGTCTAGATACCCCCATTGTGTAAAATTTATAGAAATGTGTTGTTTTTAGCTAAGGAAATGCTTACCATTGCCATATTTTTCACTCTTAAAGTCGCACTGTACCCGCTTCGCTTTAAAAGTACCGAGACTGTGAAAAAGGGGCCAACTACTTGCAAACATACAAATAATTCGTATCATATGTTTTTGGGCAAAATTTAATAGTTTAATTGTACAGATATATATCCGATCCAAACCTGCAATACCATACTGTAATTTAGAGTATGCTACCCCATAGTATATCATCAGAAGAATTTTAATTGAGCAATGGTATTTTAATAACTACATTTTGTGCGTTACAAATAAGATGTATTTTTAATTCACTTACATGCGATTTCCAGCTCAAGTTTAGAGCTTTCAAAACTTCAAATTTCAAAACAATTTCTATTACACATAGATTTTTCGAAAAGTTTTTTTGCCACATACGTGAGTAGAAAAAGTCATTTTTGTAGTAGTGGAATGAAAAAAACGTGCATAATTATTAGGATAAGGACCTTTTAACATACAAATCATCATTCTAGTTTTTTTTACTTATAAGTAACTCATGCTTAGCAAAATATTGTCGTAGAATCTGTCTGTATGTCCATTATTAACTTAAATATGGAGTCAAATAGGTAATTATTAGTATACATAAAAGTATTGTGATCAGCAAATGCAAATGAGTTTACGTACTCGTATGTATATTAAAACTAAAAGGGGTCCTAAAACAGAAACTTCAGGTACTTCAATATTAATCATGTCTATTACAGAATTTGCAGAATTTTACTCCCGGTGAGTTGCCTCGATTCGCATCCGCTGCAAAACTCAATTATGAAATTCTTCGGATGAACTACATTGTCGATTCCTAAAATTACCTTATCATTTATGAACTTTCGCATCGACACTGTCAGCTACAAAAATTTATTCAAAACCAATCAACCAACCACCGTGTGCTCTTTTTTTTTTTTTTAGATTTCTTGCTCTCTTGTTGCGTTTCTATTTGTGCGTTTTCTATTAAAATTTGTTAAACAAACACTTTAGCAATTAGTATGATAAGCTTTTGACTTACATTTTTGTACTCTACATTGTTTATTTTCGTTTAATCAAAAATTCACTTCAGATTCGTGTCGAAATTGGTGCGAATGTAAAATGATAGATAGAATTGAAACTGTCACTTTAGCTCATTCGCTGAATTCTGTAATAGGGGTGAATATTTAATTCGTCACTATAGTTAACATCAAGTCTCACAGACTGACTTCTCCATGAAAGGTACGAAGAAAACCATCGATGTACATCAACTTTCAATCCAGCTTTGTACAATCTGTACTATATTGTGATTGACTAAATTGAAAGCCTAAGTCATATCTACGAATAGAGCTATAGAAGTATTATTTTTATTAAAACCATCATTCTTTATCACTATATACTATAAAAATGGTATCTTCAGTGGATCCCCCTCTCGAAAACCAAATTCTTCGTTACCAAAAAATTTACTTTTGTTCAGAAACGATAGTAGTTGTTAAAAAATGTACTTACCATTTGAAGATTGAAATAGTACTATATTGAGACATTAAACTTCGATTACCTTTTTTGGATTTCAACAGTTCTTAAAACTGCAGAAGAGATTCAAAAATTCACTATTTTCGAATTTAAAAATATAAAATAAAACGGATTTAAAAAGATAAAAATATTGAAATGCTTAAAACTCTAGAAAAGTGTGAATTTTTGCAAGCAAAAGTTTGAAAAATCGGATTTTTATTAAATTATTTTTTTATTATAAGAAATTTATTTAAAATTATTTTAGCAAACATTTGGCGTGTCAATTTTAAGTCTTTAATAATAAATATCTGTGGTGTTTGGTAGAAACATGATAACTCCATAAAATAGTTTGCATCCTTACATTCACTTTATGTCGAGCTCGAACCTAAACGGCTAAAAAGATTTTCTTAAAATTTGGAACATAATTTTTCAAAGAATATTTTCCAAATTTGAAGAAAATAAGGTATGGTGAACGTAAAAACGCAAATTATTTTATAGACTTATTATGCTTGTACCAAACACCGCAGATATACATTTTAGGCAATAATTTCAAAAACTAATCGCTTTCATGATATTGATTTTTAAAAAATCCCAAAATTTTTTTATTTTAAGATTTGAAATGGAATGTTTTTGAAATTTGTTCCTAGTATCGTAATGACGTCTGATCGAAATCTTCAAAACAGTTTACTAAGATTTTCTTAACTTATCTAACTAGTTCTTTTTTATTAAATGCTTAAAAATTAAAACAACAAAACTATGAAAATGAAGTTACACGATACTAAAAAATATCAAATATGTACATGGGTATTCGATGATTTTAACTTTAAAATGTTAGTAAAATTACAAGGTGGCGTAAAATTAATCACCCTATCGGAAGATGTTATAATTTTTGTAAATGGAGTCGTACGTCAATCATATTTGACATTTGTCAACTAGACAGTTGCAGTATACAAACTGACAAGCAACGGAGCCAATACGCTACAGGAGCGTGGAGTGGAATAGTTATGTCGATTTTATTGAGCAATAAAATCGATCGGTTGTGTAAGCACTGTGGGCCTTACTAACAATCAATTTAAGAGACGACTTTAATATTTGAGCGAAATTAAGAATTATTTAATTTAGAGTTCACATAAATATTAAGTTTATTTCACTCAAATATTAAAGTCTTCTCTTAATTTGATTGTTAGTAAGGCCCTGTGTGAATTTCGATGTCGATTTCCTAATCGTGTCGCCCGCGCCCCAACTGGGCAAACAATCCGGCGATTAGCAACACAACTCGAACAAACTGGGAATCACAGGAGAACATGCAGGGCGCAGCCGCCACCAGACTGATCGTTCCGCCGAGAATATCGTGGCTGTGACTGCCGATATCGCTGGGAACGAAGTGCAAAGTGCAAACAGTGCATCAGGTAATGCCTGTTGACTGTCCGTGTGAATTACTGTCAAGCTATCCTTAATCTCAACAAAGAAGAGAACGATTTTGTGTCGAAAATCATCATGATCGACGAGGCGCATTTCCACTTAAGGGGTTACGTCAATAAGCAAAATCTTCGTTTCTGGGTCACTGAAAATCCGCGAGTGATGCACGAAGAGCCATTGCATCCACTCAAAGCCACTGTGTGGTGCGGCGATTAGGCGGGAGGAAAGATTGGGCTGTATTTTTTGAGGACACTATCGGCAATACGGTCACTGTTACAGGCCAACGCTACAAAGTCATAATAAACCACTTCTTACTGCCGCAATTGGTGAACGTGTGATTTCAATAAGACGGTGCAACCGCACACACAGCACGGTCGTGTAATCTCCTGTGTTGGCGGTTTTGATGGCCAACAAGATTGCCCGATTTAACCATCCCAGTGTAGTTCTTTCAGGCTACTTAAAGTCGCGGGCTTATGGCAACAAGCTTCAGACAAACGCAGCAGGAGAATATTCGACCGGAATGCAAACAGATATAACCAGAAATCTCGCGGAAAGTCATTGAAAATGCGATAAGACGGGCACAAATGTGTACTAACACAGGCGGCACCTTTGCTTTTCGTAGTAAAATTGATATAATAAAATATTTCCTTTCTTACTAATGGTTTTTTGTTTTCCTTATCCTGCTCTCCACTGTAAAATTGTGCTGATTTTAGCGCCACCCCAGAATAACGTAAGTAACACAAAATGACGTTCCAAGGTAATATACTTTAGGCCTTGGGGTGCGCAACTGGATGGCGTCGGCTAGAGACCGGGATAGGTGGAGAGACTTGTTGAAAGAGGCCAGGACCGGAACCCGGTTGTCGAGCCGATGATGATGATGATAAAAATTATTTTACCTCCAAAGGAGCTTCATTTTGTTTAGAATCTTTGGAACTTTTAGTGAGAATGTCGAAAATTAGAATATGGTTCTTTGACGTGCCGCTAATAACATTTTTTCTTAAATTTCGAGATAAATAAGGTTTTGCCTATCGGTTAAACGGCAGGTAGCGTTAGCTTCGGAGCTAAAAAAAATTCAATTTATCCTCTGTCTAGGTAATCACTGAAGAACCTTAAATACCAAATTTGAAACACATCGTTTCACTGGTTTAGGTTTTGGTGGGAGGTAGAGACATACACACCTATGTATATCGTGAGTAAAAAAGAAATAATAAAAAGCGAGACAAAAATTAAATTTTGTATTATTCTAAAAAATCTTAGTTAAAGATTGCTGACTGTAGAAATTTTCTTTACAAAATGGAGAATTTTCCAAATTTAAGAAATTCGAAGTTTATAATTTCGACTCTACATTCCATAACTATTCATATACGGATTATTTTAGTCAAATTAAAATACTTTTACTTTCCTTGCAAATTACATCAAAATCAGTTGAGTGGTTCTTTAAGTATATCAAATATGCAAATGTAGTTATCAATACTTGTATTAATTTCGGCTTTGTTGTAATTAAATTTCTTTTAGTTCTTTTTCAGTTGTTTTAAAATAGGAAACATCTAAAAACTCGAAAAAAAAATAATATTTGTTGGTATAGCTGCACACCTTTTATAAGTCTTAATGATCGGCCGCTGAGTCTACCAGTATGATACAACCATGGGAATATGATCGTAATCTGAGAAATTTTTGGGAAAAGTAATTATTTCAACTTATAGGAGTTTATATCTTTTTTTTTGTGCCTGGGGGACTTGACCTACATGAAAATCTACATGCAACCAAATTAAAATGACCCAATCCTCGGCTAGATTTATGTATACCATTACATCGTCAGTTCCTTGGATTATGTTTACGACTATAATGACCGCAACATCTCAATTCCATTGCCAATGGTCTTTTGCCAGAAAATGGTTATCTCTTGGTGGCGTTGGCGGTAGCAGTAGGTTTTGTAGTAACCAAACTACAACAAGCCGAGTGTAAGACAGAGAAGCAGTTAGACAAAAAAAAAACCTTAAGACAAAGCTGAAGAAGAAATTGTTAGCAAGGTTGCACAATGGCTGGTTCACCGCGCCGCGTTTTGACAAGAGGCTTTGATATTTTGAGTGTCATCAGCACATAATTTGGAGGGGCAACTCTGAGTCGAGTATGGAAATCATTTGAAACGGACATGGGCCAAAGCCGAAGTGGGGTCGTCGACTCTCATTTTCCATAAAGCTATTATGATGTCTACCTTAGATGGCTGGGTATAGGGAAAACTCTAAAACGCTACTATAAAAAGATGCCCAAGTGGCAGTGAAAGACATCAGTTTAGTTTGTGCTATCGTTCGCTTTACACTTGGACTAACACAAAATGAAGGTGCATCACTCGATTGGATACAAAATTTAAGGATTATCTAACGGTTTCTCTTTTTCCTGTAGGTTTTCGTTTGCTTGCTGTCGATTGCTGCAATTGCTTCTGCCGGCTTCCTTGGAGGTGGTGGCGGAGGTGGTGGATGGTCCAGCGGTGGTGGTGGTGGCGGAGGTCACGGAGGTGGCGGTGGCCAATCTGTAAAAATTATCAAAGTCATTAGTAGCGGAGGTGGTGGTGGTGGAGGCGGTCACGGAGGATGGTCCGGCGGAGGTGGTGGAGGAGGATGGTCCAGCGGAGGTGGTGGAGGAGGATGGTCCGGCGGTGGAGGCGGTGGTCATGGTGGAGGTGCCGAGGAAGTCAAGGTCATTAAAGTCATTCACGGTGGAAGCAGTGGTGGCGGCGGCGGCCATGGAGGACATTCCGGTGGTGGTGGTGGCCATGGAGGCGGTGGTCACGGAGGTGGAGTAAAAATTATCAAGATCATCGATGGTGGCAGCTCTGGTGGCGGCGGAGGTGGTGGCTGGTCTTCCGGTGGAGGTGGTGGTGGTGGATGGTCTTCCGGCGGAGGTGGCGGTGGCTGGTCTTCCGGTGGTGGCTGGTAAAAAGCTATTCAAGTCCTTCACAATGCTACAGAGACTATGTAAATATATATGTATGTGACCATCCAATTGTTATCCCTTATTCATAAGGAAGTTGTTTACCTACCCAATTAAAAAAAAATTAGGTTTAAGACAAAAATTTAAAAATCAAAATTAAATTGTGTGATAAAAAAAAAATAAACTGTTTTATTTGAAAAAAAAAATAAGAAGTCTAAAACTTCACCTTTGAGAAAACGAAGTAGGTTCCAAGGGTAAAACAGATAAATTTTTTTTTTTTTTATATTTTTCACTCACTAAAAGGATTATAACTATCCTTTAAATGTTTGAGACCAACGAGAGCGTTAGGAAAGTTGAATAGGATTTAAAAGGGGATACCGATGCACATTCGTTTTTAATGTCTGGACATCGCAATGGAAGGAAATATTGGGCCGTGTAAGGCATTTCACATTCGTATAGTGCTGCTAAGCAAAGAACCTCTGAAAACAGCAGCAACTTCTTATGAACCATCCCTGAAGAGCGAGTATTACTGTTGAATTCTTGTAGTTTTTTATAACCTCTATTTCATGTTATGTTAAGTTTTTAATAAGAAATTGATTTTTTCTTAAACACTTAAAGAATGCGTCCGATAAGTTTAGAAATTTGATTTTTAGAATTTCATGGTGAACTTCTATCGTTATATCTGCCCTCCTTTGTAGAGAACCTCACACTCAACAAATTTTGGAGAAAATGTCTAAAAAATACGTACGTTTTACAAAAAACCGTAACTTTTCACTTTGACCTAAATTTTTAAACCAGTAATATATTTAAAATATAGCTCTTAAAACATATAAATAGCGTCCACCATCTTGTTCTTCGTTGTGTCTTAAGTGATTTTAATTCCGAATTTTTTCTCAATGATACTAGAATCAACCAACTGATGGATAAAATTGCAGCTACTGGCCTCGCTGTGGTAAACTCTCATGCCACTCGTTTCGGTCCCAACTCCACTCCAAGTCTACTTGACTTGATGATCGTATCTGACTTATCCAATGTTCTTCTAGTGGATCAAATATCTCTTGAAGGTATGTATATATCTTATCATAACTTGATCTTTTCCGCGTATAACATTGGCCTCTCGTGAACTGCTTCTACGTCAAAATTAAGTACAAACCAGAACTCTTTTAAGCCTTGGGGTGGTTTGCGTTCTATTGGAGTTGGCCGAAAGGAGGTTGTGGGTAATTTCCCTGATCCAAATGATCTGAACAATGCTTTTACATCAGATAATTTACCGATTTCAAACTTTGAACCTATCAATAACATTATTATACATGGAGGAAATGAATTTGATTTTGAGGTCATTTCTGATTATGAAATACTATTGTGCATTATAATTCACTCAAGTCTAATTCGGTTGGTGAAGATGGAATTCCCATTAAGTTTATAAAAATGATACTATTTCAAATCATCTAAGCCCTTACTAATATAATCAAATTTTGTATTACTCACTCATCTATTGCTGAAAGCTTGCGAAAGTGATACCAGTACTTAAAAAACCTCACTCATCATTTTGTGCTGATTTTAGGCCTATTAAGAAGATTCTAGCAAATCAGATATCTATAACCACGTCAAGATCAAGATAAATTATTAGGCGTTTTTCTTTTTAAGTTCAGAAGAGAACCTGATTTGTCAAAAAATAAATTGTGTTTCAGAGTGTTCAGAGTTTCGAAAATGTGTTTCTTTTTTCATTCTGAGCACGTTCTGAGCGTGTTCAGAGTGCGCTCTATGAGCTGAGAATAAAATAACTGAGCAGACAGAGTAAAATGCTTAACACAAGCATTTGACAGATGGAAATTAAAAAAAAATGGCGACAGCTACATAAGTGTTCAGAGTTCAGGTGTGTTTCAAAATATACTTAGAGCGCTCAGAGCACGCTTGGTTCACAGAATGTTCGGAACATGCTCGACATGCTCGGACTCTGTTCAGAGCTCTATACTGAACTAAAAAAGAAAAACGCCTATTGTGTTTGCTGGACTTCTCAAATGAGTTTGACAGGGTTAATCACGAAATCTTGTGTAAAACGCTGAATTTGTATTTTGGTTTTAGTGTAAGATCGGTCCGTTTGATTTAAAACTACCTAAAGCAACGTAGTCAAAGAGTTAAAGTCGGTGATGATATTTTTTCCGAATCAAAGAATTTGTTTGCAGGTGTGTAACACGCCAACACAGCGTTTGTTGTTCCACAATGTCATGTTGCATCTTTATGCAGACGGTGTTTAAATTTATATCTCTCCACCATTTAATTTGTTGGATGATCTAATTTGTAGATTTAATGAGTAAGTAAGTAAGTAATTCATTTTATTCAAAGTATTGAATTTATTAGCTATGGCTATGCCGTCAGCCAGGTTGACAATAGTTTGAATGTTTTTCCTTTAAGTATTACAATTATTTTAGTATTGATTTTTTTGCTCAATGATAGTATTACAATTTCAAATTTGATTTAATTGTTCAAGAAAATTCTGTTATAATTAACGTTCTGTATTTATAGATTGTTTTAAGAAAATTAATTAGTTTTTCCCAATCATTTACATTCAGCATTTCAACGGTTTCTTTCATATCAAGCGTAGTTTTTTGAAAAAAAAAAAGAACGTTTTTGAGCACTAAAGATTGGACAGACGCTTATAAAATGGAAACAGTCCTCTTTTGATTTCAAGTTACATAGCAAACAGAATTGGTTGAAGCTCCCGTTGTATGGATTGCCTTTGCCATTTAAGGCAAGCACCTCACATCTCGTTTTGAAGATAATAGATATATCCGCGTAACTCAGAGAATATTTGAAATAGTTGCTATTACCGAGATTAAAGTTAAGTTGGCTGTATAACAATCGTTGCTGTATTCACGTGCTTTTGTTGTTAGTTCATTCCTCATAAAGTTTTCATTCTTTTGTATAATGTAGTACAACTTTTCTTTCAATAAACTCACATTGTTGAAATCTACATCGAACATCTCTCCACAAGTACATATTTCCGATACACTGCCATTTTGCAAGCCACCAGTCCTTGTTTCGTACCTCATATAGTACCATTTTTTCGCAAGCCTACTGTCTTCCTAAGAATTACAGACTTTACTTATATGTATAGTCAGCTTGTAACTTCAGTGTCGATGTTAAAATTTTTGGCAACCCAGTTTCTAAATATATGGCGTAGTCTGGTGTATTTTGCGGAATGTTGAACAGTTTCTTTAAAAAGTTTCTGTAGAATATTTCAATGCCCTCGTATTTATCAGCCCTCCATACCTGTGATCCATAACAAAGTGTAGATTTTACAACGGTATTAAAAATGTTGTATTTTGACGATAAGACAAATGTTTTTTTTTTTTTTGAAAAAATATTTTTCCACGTTACATTTAGCAAGCTTTGACAACTATTCGCTTTTTCAATCAAATGCTTGCTAAAGTCTAAAGTTGGATTCAGCTTCATTCCAAGGTATTTTACTTCTTTTGATGTTTCTATCAGATTCCTTTCATAAAACCATTTTTTTTATTCAGCGAATTTGAAGATCGTGTAAAAATCATAATTTTCGATTTCTCGGTGTTTATGGTTAATCCCCATTTTTTGCAATAAGTTGCGAGTCGGTTTATCATAAGTTGCAAGTTCTCTGGAGATTCGGACAAGAGCACAAGGTCATCGGCATACAAAAGGACGTTAAATGCTTCCGGGGAGATCCTCTGCAACGTAATTTATGAACAACGAAAAAGCATCGCACTAAGCAAACAACCCTGTTTCACACCAGAAGTAGTTACAAACCATTCTGAAAGTTTGTCGCCGTCCCAAACAGCTGTTAATGAAGATCTTTTAGGAATCTACAATTTGACCAATTGGACCTTGCACAATGGATTAACTCTTAATCGTTCCAAATCGCAAGTAATTGCAATATCTAAAAATAAATTTTATATAACTACCTTTCGACCTGTTTTTATATCGTGTTTCCATCTTGATTTAGTAGATTCTGTCACAAATCTAGGCTTCAAAATGAATCGGACCTTTTCTGTTAATGATCATATTATTCTCTCTGTCGGCCGAAAATTAAACCTCTTTGTTAACCAAACTCTTATATATGTAGATAATAAGCTGAGACTTATCAAAACTTAACAACTGCCTATCATTGGTTATGCTGCAGTAGTATATTGTAAGCCAGATTCACACTCAATGTAAAAACTAGTTGTTGCTTTTATTGATATGAATAGGGATGTATATGTTTTGCGAAGGCTTGACCATATTCCTCAATATCATCAATATGTCCTAGTATGCTCGCTTATGCAATTTCTCCATAAAATAATTCAAAGAAAAACACGGGCATATCTATTTGATAAGCTCCACTTTGCGAAATTTACCAGAAACTTGAATCTCACAAAACATTCATCAAATTATTTAAATTCTTCGAGACTTTGGAACTTCCTACCTGTAACTGCAAGGCAAATAATAGAAAGAATTCAATTTAAAAAAAAAAGCGTTATTTCTGAACTTTCAATAGGATTTTTTGTTTGTCTTATATTCTTTTTTATTATTTTTAATTATTATATTATTATTATCACTTTATTCTTTTTATTCGTAAGCTCATGTGTAACATCATTCTATCCGTTCTAATTTGTATCAGCTTTTAGTTCTACAAATCACTGACAACCGGGAATGAACACCCTGAAGATAATACAGTCAACCGACCTTTTAAATTTTATTTTTTTTTGTCATGTAAATTTTATATGTATAAAAATAATTAAACTTAAGTCACTGTATATAGTTCGGATAAAAATTGAAAAAATTTAGTTTTATAAAAAACTAAAAGACTATGTCTTATTGTACACCATGATAAATAAATTGAAATTGTGTCTTTTTGAATTTTTATACTAAGAAGTAAGGTAGTGTGCAATTTTAGTTTTATAAGTTATAATTATCAGTCTCCCATATCTGTGTAAAAAACTAAAAATAACGTTCCACAAAATGAAAAAAATTATGAGAGCAGCAGGGGGGAATTTTATCGGGTTTGTTAAACCTTGAATCCAAACCAAGTCTATTCAGAGATATGACGCAGTTAATGTTCTGAACCACAGGTGTTATGATGTTCTCAAATGCTTGAGACAAACCTACACATAATACTGAAAACAAATAAATCTAATAAGAGAAACGCTGCCTTAGTATTAAATAAGAAGTGACTCTTGATTTTGTTAAATCTTTGCAAATCATCAACTTGATTCTAATCTTAAGAATATAAAAATAAGATACAAGACTGGAACGAATGAATGTACTTGTTGTTTACAAAAGAGCACTTTAAAGTCTAACAATTGTTTATGAATAAAATACAGACCAAATACATAAATGTTAAAAAAAGAGCCAAGTTCTTCTATACAAAAACCTTTGTGTGACAAGTCAGCCGTATATGAAAAGTACTGAGATCTAAAAGTACGCCGAGTTCTTACTTCATGAAGGTTTAATACCGATTATTCAAAGTTGAATAATATTGAAACAGCTACAATGTAAAAGAGAAATTTTATTATTTAATGATTACTGACTAAAATTTGATGGGTTCACTGGTCAAGTTTTTAAAATCTTTCGAATTGAGCATAAAAAAACGCCAAGTAAGCCCATCAAATTTTAGTCAGTGATCATTAAATAACTAAATTTCTCTATAACATTGTAGCTGTTTCGATATTATGGTATTCTACTTTAAATATTCGGTATTAAACCTTCATGAAGTAAGAGCTTGGCGTACTTTTAGATCTCAGTACTTTTCACGGCTGACTTGTTACACAAAGGTTTTTGTATAGAAGAACTTGGCTCTTTTTTTAACATTTATGTTTTTTGGTCTGATCTCACTCCTTTTTGCAAAGATTTTAATATTTTGCCATGTCAAAATCTCATAAGATACGGAAAGATAAAAGGGTGGACTCTACCTACTAAAATGAACTTAGTTTATAGCTTCCTATTTCTTTTGGTATATTTTCTTTTTGTTATTGGTTGTTTTGATTTGCGCTTCAATTGTGTCTTCTTGTCCTGGCAAGATACCTAACACTAACATACCTACCTTATTTATAAATACTAGTTACATAAAAAAGGAATAATTGTTGAGGATGCGATGATGTTTTTGTTTCAATTTTAACTCCCTTTTTTAAATGAAGGTAGCCCACCAATTAATATGCTAATTAGTGGTTTGATTATAGTTCACATCACAGTTAAGATTTTTTTTATGTTAGCTAAAAAATTTTTTTCAGGTATGCAAATGTTTTCTTTTTCCATTCATATTAGAATAACATAATCGAGCACTCTAGTTCTAAGAAAAGTCATGAATGGAATGGAAAACCTCGAATTTTATATTTTATTCTGTGTATGCAATTTAAGCCCCACCACTTTACCAAATTTCATCATTTTATAAGAGTCGAAAGTGCTCCACTCAACCAACACCAATTCGGATAAAGCGGGCGGATACCACGCCCCCTGAATGGAAAACTTCAAGTTAAGCAAAATTACAAGATTCTACGATATCGGGAAGTGCTCCATAATTTTGATAATCTGTCAGTCAGTCTGTCAGTTACGGTTTTTGTGATTTTTGAGGCCTTATATCTCAGGAACCGCTTATGCTAGAAAATTGAAATTTGGTTAGGCGCATGTGCCTGACTAGCTTAGCATATATTCGAAGTTTTAAGTTTCTGACTTCATTGGTACTGAAGATAGGAAGGGGTCAAAAATCGCCTGAGTTTGTTCCTGTAAAAAGGGTGTAGTGCCAGAACTTGGCTGGGCACTACCGTGCTCTTTGATTAAATATTTAATATTATACAGTAAGTGGACAAATTATTAGGGACAGTGCTCATTTTGATCTACCGGGCTTAAACTTAGTGATTTTCAATTGTTTGTTTCATTTTATATTGCCACTAGTATTATTATTTTTGGTTTCGACAAAAGTTATCAAAGAATACGTGTGCCAATTGTCAACTAGTCAATTTTCATTATTAAAAACAAAAAAAAGTTTTCGGTGCAGCAGTATCAAAGGTTTTTAAAAGTGGCTTTTCGTTTTTCACCAGTTTTTGGGTTAAAATAATTTTAATATAAAGGCAAACTTTTTTATTGCAATAGTTTTGCTAAGTCTTATACCTACTTAAATTTAAGTATTGTTGACAGTTTGAAGTAATAATATTCAGAGACACTTCTCCAAGAAAATGTAGAAAAATTCAAATCTTATTATTGCACTCTGCACATTCTCAAAGTGAAATAGCAACTTTAGCAGTTGTTAAAAGTCTGTTGTCAATCTAATTTAAACTAAAATTGACAAAAAAAAAAGTGGAAGCTGCTCGAGTAGGCGGGAAATGTGGAAAAAAAGGATCAGAACTTCTTGTACTTGCCTTGAAAACCGAAAAAAGATTACAAATTTCTGAAACGACTGTTTGAAGGCGGTTAGCCGAAGAGAATCTAATGGGTCGTCGGCCTTCCAAAAAAACCTGCCTCACCGAGACTATGAAGAAAAAATGGCTCCAATTGGCCAGACAACACCAATTTGATTGCTTCTGACTGGAATCGAGTATTTTAAACTATTTTTAATCGAAATTTACCATCACCGATATTTTTGTGTCTTAACTGTAATATTTAACAGGTTTGCTTCTCCGATGAATCAACTTTTCAAATTTTGGTCGATAAAAGTGCGTTTGTGAGACGACGCCTATAGGGGAGCGAGTCAATGCAGATTATCTTGGATCAAACACCCGGTTGGTGTCATAGTGTCGTCTGTCATCTCAGCCAAAGGCCTGGGAACCATGTACTTTGTAGAAGGGACGATGAGACAAGATCAGTACAAGCAGGTACTTGAAACAAGGCTACTACCACAGCTCAGTGATTGGTTCCCAGATGATGATGACTGAGTGTTACTGCTTTTTTGGATTCAAAAACCATTACAGTCCTGCCTTGGTCAGGGAATTCACCAGAAATGAACCCCATTGAAAACCATGTGGGATCTTACCAAGAGAGCGATTGCCAAGAAAGTGATCACAACCAAGGTCAAATTGATTGAAACGTTCATCAGGAAGTAGCGAACTCCAGGAAAAAGCAAAGGCAAGTATGTATATAAAAATAAATAAATACTCGTAGTTAATACAGTTTGCATACATTTTTTGTTATTTTTACTATCCCAATAGAATAGAGATACAATTAGAAAATAAATAAGATTTCTACAATAATTTTTTTATTTGAAAAAATTCAGTCAAATTTGAAAATCCAAAATTCTGAGCACTGTTCCTAATAATATGGAAACCTTCTGTACATTCAAGGAAATAATTTCTAAAACTAAACTAATCACTCGTTTTAAAATCAAAGAAGCTTCTGTATAAAAATGTTGGCCAAAATCAGTAAAGCCGCTAACGAGAAAGTTGAAAGTCATAGAACCGACTTTCGACTACCGTTAATAAAATTGTTTCTTAATGACACACGTAATTTTTACTTGCTACTTATAGGTACTATAAGTAGACAGTTATGCATTCGTTGACAACAAAAATTGAGTGTTTGATCAGTCTTAAAATTAAAATGATAGAGAAGACGTAAAAGTGAGTACCACAATTCTGTCTGTCCTTTACTCTGTTCGACTACAGCCAAAACGGTTTTGCCAGTTTTCCCCCACAGACTTTTTTTTCTTTTTTTTTAAAGACTAAAAATAGGGATACCTGCCATACGAATTTTTTCAAAATTTTTTAAAATATTTTTCTTTTTCTCAAAAACTGATTTTAAAATAAGTCACAAGATTTGATAAAGCTAAAATTAGAAAATGGTTGAAAAAAAAATTGGCGAAAAATGGCTATTAATAGTACCATAGCCCATTGAACCATTTTTTTTTATATTCTCCAAAACGGTACTACCGATTTTGATGATTTTTATATATTTTATGTTAAAGCTCCTCAAAACCTTGGATAATATTGTGTATTCAAATTTAAAAAAAAAAAATGTTTGAGTTTTTAAAAAAAAATTCAATTTTTTTTTAAACTCAATATTTCGGAAACCCTATCCTCGATATTTTTAAAACTTGACAGTTAAAAATTCCTTTATACAGTATAAAAGATGAAAAAAAAAAGTTTAATTTTATTTAAAAATAACGGTACCCACCATCAAAAGTTAAAAAATGCTTTTCGAAAATAGTTTTTTTTTTTTCGAAAAAGGCACGTAGAACTTTGATAAAATTTTGAACATGCATTTTTAAAATGGAAGCTAAGGAAACAATTTATTTAAATGATACTGGCCCGTATCGTGAGTTTCAAGAATCTTAACTCCCCTTTTGGGTCCTCTGTACCGCTAAACCTAAGCGAAGCAACGGATTTACCTGAGCGACTTGGTAACGGTTTCTGAACTTTAAAAACTAAATACTACTCGTACTATGTATATGTACGTTTCACGTATTTTGAGGTGATAATGGCTGATATATTTACCAAAACTGTAAAATATTCGAGGAGACATGGCTTTGTTAGTTAGAGATGTCTTAAGCCCCATCCATTCTCAAAATGCACGATCTACAGAGCTGGCTGGCTTTAGGTAAAGTATTGAAAAAGATCTAAATCTATCGACTTCAAGCAGAGCACAGCATTTTGAGTTGTGTTACTACACATCATGGCGTGATTTGCATTTGGATTTCTGTACATATTCCATCTTCTTCCCTAAAGTTCTAATCAAAAATAATAGCGTGGTCTCCAAAAAGAGATCGATTTTTTTTACGAAAACGCAGCGGCTACAACCTACAAATATTAACCGAGTTTTTCACCAATTGCAAATGAATAAATAAATCTTAAAGAACAAGCTGCAGTGAAAAACAACAGAAACAATTTATCCCATTCGAAATATACTAATCAAATTGGGGGGGTTTCTAAATGAGTCTATAAAAACTTGGATTCAGGCCATCTTGGGAAACCAATATTGAAACTCGGAAACACTTCAATCATGAAATAACAGCTTGATATATGCTGCAGTCTATGAAAATTTAATGAGCCACTGTAATGACCTAACTAAAGCCTTCGACCTACTAAACCATTCAAAACTTTAAGGTAAATCATCTCAAATGGGTCTTAGAGGCATGACCCAAAGTTAGGTTGAAAGCTATATTAAAGGAAGAAAACAGTGGGCCCAAGTAAATGGAGTAATAAATGATTTAAAATATTGCCGTAGGAGTTCCCCAGGGCTCTGTCCTTGGCCCGCTCTTCTTCATTGTGTTTTTAAACTTAATTTTTTAAGTTCCAGAAAATGGTAAGCTAATATAGTTTTCGCAGATGACTTGAGTTTATCTTATGAGGCGTTTACATTAGATGAGATAATGATACAAATTATAAATGACCAAATTTGAGTGGTTGTACTATCGTGACATGATTTTAAGCAGCAAATCTAAGGCTGTTTTATTTTATCTGTCTCAACCAATTGAAGCTCCACCAATTGAACATCATCAAACTTTATGTGACAATGCTCGCTGCGACAGGTCTTATTTTCAACTGGAGTTTGTTTCTGACTACAAGCCCTTGGGAATGAAAATAGACAATAGACTTTTGTGAAAACCACATAAATAACCCAAGTTAAACTATCTGCGTATTGTTCAATTCACAAATTATGTTACTCTCGCAATTCGGTTCTAAGGAAGTTGTCCCGGTTTAAATACTATGCGTTAGTAAGTTCAAAACTATAATATTTTCTGCTAAATATGCAACTTATGTATGTGAGTTAAATTTTCCTCGAAGAATAATGATGTGTTGAATGTGCACCCTACTTGTAATTTCAAAGGCAGGAACAATTAGACTTACTTACAAAGTTACTTAAAGTGTTAAAGATCCATGAAGAGTCCGGATCAATGGTTTTGGGATTCTGAATTAGCTCTTCCTCATAGTGAGCCCTTGGCAAGTCATGAATTGAAATTCCTTGGTCTCTCCCAAGATCACCATTTAGGGTGAGGATAAGCCACACTGATATATTTGCCGTTCTGCAAAACTTTGTAGAGCGGCTTAAAAATGTCACCCACTACATTGTACTTATTTTTGAAAAATGAATTTAAAACTGGTGCCTGGTCTAAAACTTTGTACCACATCTCTTAAAGCTTGGGAGATAAAAGAAGGATTAAGATCAGGTTTCAGTAGACATCTCCAAAATTGAAAGTATCATTAGTTGGTTTTATATTCGAAGAAACAGTTTAAAGTTTTTTAAATTCCAATCACTGCATAACCGCTACCACCATGTCTCCTCACATCATCACTACCGTGCATTGGTATATTTTCTTAGCGACTTATTTCATCAAACAACTCTATTAAAATTCTACCAAAGATCCATGCATTGGGTTACCTAATACCAAACTGGTTCGAACTCCCCTATGGGGTGAAATTGCGACTTCTGTTAAGATTGACGTTCGAATTGTTGGACTTTCACGATGGATTCACTCTAATTGTTGGGCCAAATGAAATAGAATTTGTTTGAAAGACATCGCTGAATAGATGTGTTCACTAAGCTTGCTCTGCGTGTAACTATTTCCTGCCTGTCTGCAATTCGATGATAATTATGGTGGCACTTAGATTAGCGGTCTTGAGTAACAATCCTTTGTTGCACATTCACAATTTGTGTAAAAGCTAATGTTCGCGTATGGTCTCTTTATGCACTCAACAGAGTGCGATTGCTTCCACATTGTACGTACTCGTACATTGAAGTTGGCTAAACGAAGTAAGATAAAATCAGGTTGCTTATGGAGGGTTACCACTATGCGATTTTATATGTAAATTTTACTTTGCTCTGGTAAGTTGTTCGTAAGGAATAGCCGTAACGCCTCACTTGAAAAATTTAATAATGTTTATAACGAATGTCAAAACGCTGTCATCCCATTACTCTTTTATGATCTTTAAATCTTAAACCTTAACATCCAAATTAATAGAGGCTGCAATGGCGGTTTAAGTCCTGGATTCAGTGTAAAATTTATTTAATACTTGCTGTACTAAATGTATTCTAAATGACGTTTACTACCTGCGATTAGGTTAAACCACCGAAGAACCAACATATTATTCCATGGTTTATTGAAATCGTGGAATACAGATTGAATAAGTGTTTTTTTGATTAATTGGGTTATTCGTAAGAATGCTGGTATAAATAAACTTAAACTAAATAATCGAAATTTAATTAGATTCTTCGTCGCAACAGAGAACCTTTTCAAATTGCCTAATGGCAACTCTGACTAACATCGATCGAATCGTTTAAATTGCCATCAATCATTCTGCCATGATGGGGCTATTGCCAAAATAGCGAGGGTGATTCACCATCAGCTCTTACAAAGTCTATGGATCAAGGATGACACAAATTGATATGCTTTAGACAGATAAGCCTGTTGTTATATTGAATTCTTTTTTTATCTCTTCTTTTGATATTGCAACCACGAGACAGCCGTCGCGTTTGATGGTGGCGTGTGTGGATTTGTTAACAGCAATTTAAATGACAACTCACAAAGGTGCAATTTGAAGTGTGTTGCTTTTTTAAATGACTTAAAGCGCCATGTTGCCAATATGTGGCTCAGAAAAGACAAACTGCACTTGACGAATAATAAATTACACCAATTAGGAGATTATTGTTTGATAGTTACAAAAACTTGAGTGTTTATTATTGCTTTTTTTGTTTTTGTTTTCTTTTTTCAAAATTGAATTTAATATGAATTGTTATGAAGCAAGTAGATATGCACACAGAAAAATTGAATAAAAACCCAGAGTTGGTGTTTCGCAATTTGGTACGGAATATAATTGATTTAGTTATAGAGAGAGAGACATTGTTATTATTCAGGAGCGGTATTGTGTTTGCAGATTTGTTTTTGGTTTTCATTGTGCAGGTAGAGTTTTGAAGTATCTAATTTCAATTAAAACTAATTTTATTTTGATTGCGTTATGGAATAACACTCAGGATTTTGTAACGACAACATTTATTCGCTTGATTAGACCAATGTATACCAAGCGACACATAACTAATAAAAATAAAATGCACGACTGGAACGCACGAACTTGCTCTTATGTAAAAGTACTTTGGGTTTAAAAATACATTTTATAAATATTAAACATGTATTTAATGAGGTAAAAATGTTCAAATGCATGGAATAGCGTTCTGATTTCCGGAAAAGTATGAATTTACGCAAATAAAGTTTAAAAATCGTTTTATTAAAGTAATTTTTTATATAACGCATTTCTTTAACATTTTTCAAAAACAAAATTTGGGATGCCAATTTTAAGCATTTAGTAGTATAGATTATAGAAAATTAATTCAAAAAATTATCATTCAAACATTTTGAATAATTGATTTTTCGAAAAACCCAAGAAAATTTTTTTTTCGAATATTTTTTTAAACTTAAGGAGGTTCCTGCTAAAAAAAATTGGTTAACATCGTTAGAGCCGTTAATGAGAAAGTCGAAAATCAAAAAAATGTTCTATGACAGGTACCGTTAATAAATTTTTTTTGACCATAATAGCACACTCAATTTCTTGTGGCTTAGGCTGTAGGGAGAGGTACAGACATCCAGACATACTAAAACATGTTATTTGTGTACTAAATTTTCGTTAAAACTTTTATAAAAAAATTTGTTAGTATTTAATAATATAATAATAATGACAGACGGAATTGCCGGACCCACTTTTTTTGTCTTCGCTATCATCCGAATATCAACTTTGATCAAAATATCTAGTTCGATTTTTTTCCCAATTGCAGAACTTGCCCTATAGTACCTATATCGCAAGTAAAAAGGTATTTAAAGCGGTGCAAGGAATTAAGCCTGAGGCTTTTGGATGGATCCTAAATTTTTAAGTTTTCTTTGTTTGTCATTTCTAAATAGTAACTTCCCCTATAACTAACTTATTGAAAATTCCTTAAAGCTTTTGAAAGAATCATCAATCAATTGATTAAGGCCTTCATATCTATAAATAAATAGCCTTAAATAAATTTTGTGGTACCATTTTCTCCAAAAGTATTTACCCGATTTCGATCAATTTTATATGGTTGGAAAGCCACAATTGCGGAGATGTGCAGAATATACCTACTTGAGATACGCATTTACACACTGTGGGTCATTTTTATTTTTCCACTGTTGAACACTGTGCACATTTCAATATAAAATAAAATAAAAAAAATTAATTTAAATTTCAAATAATTCAGATTTTTGTGATCGACACAAGGCGGAAGGCTAGTAAGATGAAATTTTGCGTTCGAGCTGATTTTAGATCAAAGCGCATTAAAGGCGGCGGTTGATAATATTCGAATTAAAATCTAGACTTGTGTAACATAATTCAAAGACTTTTAATTCTTTGCGCATGAAATTTTGTTGAAGAAATTGAGGCATAGTCTTAATGTAGAAATAACTGCCTTATTCTTTATTCAAACTCAAGTAGAGTAGAAGAATTCTAGCTGTTTGTATAAATAATCAACTTTCAGGTTTACTATCCACTAATGCTGATGTTGCACTGTTGCACAGGGTTCTGTTGTTGGTCCTTAAATTTTCCTGTTATTTATTAATGATCTTTCAGGGGCTCTTAAATACGATGTTTTGGTCTACATATTCTTAAGTTACCCAATTTACAGATGTTACATAACTTATGAATTTAGATCTGGTGATGATATTTCAATGGACCGAAAAAAAGCCCTGTCGTAAGAAAAATGACTGTATAGTGTGTATATATAACCTTTATATAGATTTGGTATTTTAAAATTGTTAGAAAACTGAGTGTCACTTCCAACCAAACCTTTACTTGAAAAGATTACCTGCCACGCGATAAGGGAAAAGCATATGGTGTACTAAGGATACTTCACCTTGGTAAAGGCAACCAGCCAAACAAGACTTTTGAACTTCATATTTTTAACACGGGTGTAAAATTTCCAGTTGATATTAAAAGGCTTAGAAAACTTCAAAATTAATAATTCTACACAGCTCTCAATATGTAAATAGCATTTACATATATGTCATTTTAGTACAATCTCGTAAGAAAAGTGTTCTTGGTTTTATACCATTCAATATAGATAGAAAGATCTGAGTATTTATAAAAAAGAGCACAATGACGCAACATTTTACTCGAATTTGGACAATGTTTTCAACAGAACTTAGCATTACACTTTCTCTAACAGTTTATTTAAGTTAAAATTATTTGCGCAAAATTTTGTTCGAATTAATACGATGTTAAAACTGTTTTAGTATGAAACTAGGTTGAACGACGATTTCACAAATTCTAATCGAATTTAGCAGCACACTTTCTCTATTAATTTATTAAAGTTAAAACCGTCAAATAGCTATTTTATTTTTATTATACCGTACTAACTTCATATGACTCTTTAACAATTACAAACGTCAAAAAGATCTGTTTACTTAGTGTTTTTGCGAACTGTCATTGTTTTAGGTAAGTTTAGAAGGAATTTATAGAAAAAATAGCCTTAGCACGATATAAGTTAGAAAATGTTTAAAATTAACAAGGAGTTAGGAAACCACTTAAAAGTTAGCAAATTAGTAGTAGGTTTTGGCCGGTTCTGGATCAATGAAGTGGAGGAATTTAAGTGGAGGAAAGTGGATTTTTAAGAGAGAATTTAAGGGGATTTTTAAGTTGGATTTTTTTAAGTTGGATTTTTTAGTTGGAATTTAGAGAGTAGTAGGTTTTGGCCGGTTCTGGATCAATGAAGTGGAGGAATTTAAGTGGAGGAAAGTGGATTTTTAAGAGAGAATTTAAGGGGATTTTTAAGTTGGATTTTTTTAAGTTGGATTTTTTAGTTGGAATTTAGAGAGTAGTAGGTTTTGGCCGGTTCTGGATCAATGAAGTGGAGGAATTTAAGTGGAGGAAAGTGGATTTTTAAGAGAGAATTTAAGGGGATTTTTAAGTTGGATTTTTTTAAGTTGGATTTTTTAGTTGGAATTTAGAGAGTAGTAGGTTTTGGCCGGTTCTGGATCAATGAAGTGGAGTAATTTAAGTGGAGCAAAGTGGATTTTTAAGAGAGAATTTAATGGGATTTTTAAGTTGGATTTTTTTAAGTTGGATTTTTTAGTTGGAATTTAGAGAGTAGTAGGTTTTGGCCGGTTCTGGATCAATGAAGTGGAGTAATTTAAGTGGAGCAAAGTGGATTTTTAAGAGAGAATTTAATGGGATTTTTAAGTTGGATTTTTTTAAGTTGGATTTTTTAGTTGGAATTTAGAGAGTAGTAGGTTTTGGCCGGTTCTGGATCAATGAAGTGGAGTAATTTAAGTGGAGCAAAGTGGATTTTTAAGAGAGAATTTAATGGGATTTTTAAGTTGGATTTTTTTAAGTTGGATTTTTTAGTTGGAATTTAGAGAGTAGTAGGTTTTGGCCGGTTCTGGATCAATGAAGTGGAGTAATTTAAGTGGAGCAAAGTGGATTTTTAAGAGAGAATTTAATGGGATTTTTAAGTTGGATTTTTTTAAGTTGGATTTTTTAGTTGGAATTTAGAGAGTAGTAGGTTTTGGCCGGTTCTGGATCAATGAAGTGGAGTAATTTAAGTGGAGCAAAGTGGATTTTTAAGAGAGAATTTAATGGGATTTTTAAGTTGGATTTTTTTAAGTTGGATTTTTTAGTTGGAATTTAGAGAGTAGTAGGTTTTGGCCGGTTCTGGATCAATGAAGTGGAGTAATTTAAGTGGAGCAAAGTGGATTTTTAAGAGAGAATTTAATGGGATTTTTAAGTTGGATTTTTTTAAGTTGGATTTTTTAGTTGGAATTTAGAGAGTAGTAGGTTTTGGCCGGTTCTGGATCAATGAAGTGGAGTAATTTAAGTGGAGCAAAGTGGATTTTTAAGAGAGAATTTAATGGGATTTTTAAGTTGGATTTTTTTAAGTTGGATTTTTTAGTTGGAATTTAGAGAGTAGTAGGTTTTGGCCGGTTCTGGATCAATGAAGTGGAGTAATTTAAGTGGAGCAAAGTGGATTTTTAAGAGAGAATTTAATGGGATTTTTAAGTTGGATTTTTTTAAGTTGGATTTTTTAGTTGGAATTTAGAGAGTAGTAGGTTTTGGCCGGTTCTGGATCAATGAAGTGGAGTAATTTAAGTGGAGCAAAGTGGATTTTTAAGAGAGAATTTAATGGGATTTTTAAGTTGGATTTTTTTAAGTTGGATTTTTTAGTTGGAATTTAGAGAGTAGTAGGTTTTGGCCGGTTCTGGATCAATGAAGTGGAGTAATTTAAGTGGAGCAATTTAAGTGGAGCAATTTAAGTGGAGCAATTTAAGTGGAGCAATTTAAGTGGAGCAATTTAAGTGGAGCAATTTAAGTGGAGCAATTTAAGTGGAGCAATTTAAGTGGAGCAATTTAAGTGGAGCAATTTAAGTGGAGCAAAGTGGATTTTTAAGAGAGAATTTAAGGGGATTTTTAAGTTGGATTTTTTTAAGTTGGATTTTTTAGTTGGAATTAAGTGGAGGAATTTAAGTGGAGGAACTTAAGCGGAGCAATTTAAGCGGAGCAATTTAAGCGGAGCAATTTAAGCGGAGCAATTTAAGCGGAGCAATTTAAGCGGAGCAATTTAAGCGGAGCAATTTAAGCGGAGCAATTTAAGCGGAGCAATTTAAGCGGAGCAATTTAAGCGGAGCAATTTAAGCGGAGCAATTTAAGTGGAGCAATTTAAGTGGACCAACGGTTCGGGGAAATCAAATTATGTCCTTTTTGGTGCTATGGATGCTTAACAAAAGAGAAGAAAGAAATATGCCCTAGTAAAAAATAAAAATACAAAGTTTTTAATATGATTTAAATTTTTATTTATTTTATTTAAACTTGATAGGTTTTACAGTGTTAATGTGAAAAATTATCTTTATTTTATTTAAACATTTTTCGTTTTAAAACTACTAAAATATAATATTATAATATATATATATATATATATATAATATAATATATAATATTTTATTTATAGATACATATATACAATAGACAATCATATTGGAATATTCTTATGCCCCCATGCATATGTGGTCTTTGAATCCGCACAATTTTGTATCACCACAACTTAATGCTAACTTATTAATATTTTCAGTATATATTTTATGATTTCTACTTCTAAAGGTATACATTGATCTATATTGATCTTGTTTCTTAATTAAACAATTTCTATAATCTCTTAATTCTAAATTATTTGTTACATATTTTTTAATACCTTTCGCGTTTTTTAAAACCTCACCGGTATCTACTCTTTAGCAATATAGTTTTGCACGTAATCCAACGAAATCTAACATTATTCTCGAGTTATTTTCATCTTTAAATAGACCTATTTCCTTGCCGTTATTTAAGGGAAAGTTGTGTATATTGTTGGGAGGATACTCAGAAGTATCAAATCTAGATCTATCAGGATTTATTACGTCATCATAGATATCAGCATAAAAATCATCTGTAAATATGGAATAGATGAAAGAATCTGTATCCATATAGTTCAAACGAATTTTGTTGTTAAATTTTGGTTTCATGTAGTCGTAGTGAAAGTGGTACATTAACCACTTTGATAGGTCAAGAACAACAAAGCCCAAGTAAATTGGTTTATCGAGTTTTATACTCCCTTTTTTCATTTCAATAGCACATATATTCCGTGAAAATATGTTACTACTATGAAAATTCGGATGAGCAATTAGCTTTCTTGCTGAAAATTGGTTTCTTATTGCATGCCACTCAGAAACAATTTTTACATCTCTACGTTTTTCAACATTTTCCATGGTCTTACCATAAACGCTATTGTTCATCAATTTAAAAAAATCTTTTTCAAACTTATTTTTGGCTACTTTTCTGTATTCAGTGTTAAGCAAAATATATTTCTGAAGCCAGTTTGATTGATTAAACGTCATGACTCTGTGCACTTTAGTCACTATAATTCCATTAGAGATACACTGCTGTAAGTTTCTTAAATGGATTGTAAATTTTTTTCTCGAATTGAGATGAGCAATAAGTTTAGGAATATTACATCCCGAGGTAATTATATTTTCAGGACAGAATGGAAGATCGTTATGCAAATCGTGGATACTAGATGGGTAATCTAAGTCTACTTCCAATACATATCCAACATTATCATCTTTGATGATAGTTGTATGTAACTCACGATTATCCCACTGAAAATTACCATAGGGAAGGGGTTGTGACATAGCCCATCCATATAAATTATTAGCATCCAGATACATTAAATATTCCGATGCTTTATTTGGATCATAGCTTGATATATAATTATTATTTGCAAAGCCATCTCTGTGACTGCACGGACACAATCCACCCCGAATTCCACTTTTAAAGAAGTTGTACATATCAACGTCTGTTAAAAGCTCCAACTTTATTTTTGTTGTTTTGAGCATAGCATCACATGATAAACCAGGAGCGGTAAAATAATGGCAAGGGTCAAGTTCGTATATAGAATTACAAACTGTTCTGAATTTTTCAAAAATGTCTGCTAACAGGAGAACATCACTCTTTAGATATAGAATGGTATAGTCTTTAAATGTTTTACATTTAAAATGATTCCATACCTTTAGAGCATGATTATAATCCCCATCTAAACATGCTTCATCTACCATCTTATTATGAAATTTAGTAATAGATGGAAGTGATGGTTCTTCAAATCGCTCCCATGAATCTAAATGATTATAAGGGAATACCCTTTCCTTATCATTAAATTGAATGATTCGCTCTCTTGAAAAACACTCTTTGTATTTTTCAAGTCATCAAGAGATAAATTATTTGCTAAAGAAGCAAGGCTTGATTGAAGAAATCTATTTGAATCTAAAAATCTTATTTCAAAAAATCTTCTTTCACCCAAATAAATTCTTTTAGATAGGGATATATAATTTTCCTTGTTCATCGGAATGATGTTAATGTCTCCTTGAATTTTTGCGAGACTTTTAATAAACATATGACAATCATAGCCCGAGAAATTATGAAAGAGAACTGGAAAAAATTTTGGGACACGAAAATCTAAATTACGCTTCACATGTGCAGGTCCTATAAATATACTAGTGAGATGGCAATGGTGCCTTACTCTAAGCTCGCTTTCCTTAAAACCGGGTGTTTGGTGGCTTATCGGAGCTAGGATGGACTCAAAGTCAGCGTACACTACTAGTGGAAATTGAAGTTGTCTTCCATAATTTTTGAAATAAATATTTGTGTTATCTCCCTCTGGCATTTTTGTTGTAGACATCCGTTACAGAGATGCATTTTATGTTCTTGACCCGAAATTTGACTACATATTAAGCGAGATATATTGTTGATATAAACGTAGTGAGTTCTACGATCAATGTTTATACAATACATCAAATTAATGTGTACATTCTGCTCCTTTTGTAAATGATATAATGGACCAATGATTTGAACATTTTCCTTTTTATCATCAGATTCATATCCAAATACATTCACACTTATCTCTGGGTTGTTCTCTTCAAATTTTTCTTTTACATCTTTTAATACCAGAGGGAACTGCAAATTTTTAAAGCTGATTAGTTTACCACATACATCAATCAACTCATCTGTTATGTTTGTGATATTATACGAACTAGTTCTCGAGCGATTATTCGTAACTTCTGTGCTCAGAGCAGCTATGATGCTCCATTTAAAACAATATTCATCATTATTTTGAACATTGATGCAGGCTTTCTTTTTTATTAATTGAAGTGGTAGCTTGAAATATGAAGATCCACTAATAGGTCTATATTTGTTAATGTTTACCTCTATCCCTAAAAATGACAATAAAGCCCATCCACTGTCTTTACATTGAAATCCTCCAATTTATTTCGGTATACATTTTTTCGAGATGATCAGCCAATTCATCTTCTGAAACTACACTTAGCATTTTGGTTTGCATGCTTTTAGTGAGAATAATTGCACTATCAGGATCATCCGAATGTTTTATAAATTCCCCAAACACTTCGAGATTGAATTTAAAGGAATTCATCGCTTGAATTTCCTCTTGTAGAAGCCCCATGATTATGAGGTGCTTCTTATTAGCAAGCATCTTTATGTCAAAAATGCTTTCATCCAAATTTTTAATGGAGAAAGTCTTAATTCTATTATTGAAAGCGGACGTCGTTGTACGTTTTGAACCTCTTTGTACGTTTTAAACCTAGTTGTTAAAGTCGTTTTGGGTTTTGTTAAATTTTCTTTTCATATAAATAACGAATATATTCGGAGATCACTATCATCTCTTAGAAAAAATACCTCTATAAATCATTTCAACTAATGGGAAGTATCCTTTTAAAGATCTATAAATGTAAGAAAATCTATCTTTGAATGTATCCTGAATCCACTATCACTAATTAGAAAAATACCTGTCCCATATACTTATCATTCAAGCTAATGGGGTAATTAAACGTCGTTGTACGTTTTGAACCTCTTTGTAGGTTCTAAACCTAGTTGTCAACATCGTTTTGGGTTTTGGGTTAAGTCTATCTCCTCCTATCATGAACATGAATGGTCATGACCTGTATCCTTTTAAAGATCTATAAATGTAAGAAAATCTATCTTTGAATGTATCCTGAATCCACTATCACTTGTTAGAAAAATACCTCTCCCATATATATCATTCAAAATAATGGGATAATAAAACGTCGTTGTACGTTTTGAACCTCGTTTTACGTTCTAAACCTAGTTATTTTGGGTTTTGGGTTAAGTCCATCGATTGATCGATTGAGGACGTGGTAATGATGAGTCCGATTTTAAGGAAAAGTCTTTGTCTGTACTATTTCATATGAAATTGATTATATGTGGTGGGGATGGGAGATGACTATCTTTGAATGTATCCTGAAACCACTATTAGATACTTGTTAGAAAAAGACGTCTCCCATATATCATTCAAAATAATGGGATAGTAAAACGTCGTTGTACGTTTTGAACCTCGTTTTACGTTCTAAACCTAGTTATTTTGGGTTTTGGGTTTTGGTTTTTGGTTTTGGAGTAAGTCTATCTTCCCCCCTACCATGAACATGAATGGACATGATCGGTTGAATGAAAATCTAAATTTAATATGTATTGAAAGACATATACATACTTATCTGAGAAGATTTTCTTATAAAAAGACAAATATTTGTTGGAGAACATCACAGTTATTCTCAAAATTGTAAGAAGATAACACTAAAATGCATTTCGAGGAAGAGTATTCAATTTTTACCTTAGATGATTTTGCTGTGAGGGAGGCAAATTCGCTAAACCAAAACAGTGGTTTTAAGCCAACGAGGAAGTTGTCCGAGTTGGACATAGGATTCAAATATAATATTTTCTTCCTACAAAAGGTTAAAACCAGATGGGGTGATCGAATCGTAGCAGATCTCGGGGAATATAAGGTAAGTCAAACATTTTCTTTCTTTTTTATCAAATTAATTTTTTGATTACTTTTGTAGGTCTTTTTACCTGGTAGATATTCAGATCTAACATCGAACAGTATGGCAGCAATTGGTGGAGGAGGTTATGTATTTGAGATAGTGAGAACACTTGGAACAACCTTCGAGCTAAAATTTGCAAAAATTAAATAATTTGTTGTTCATATTTTAGTTTTATATATAAATAAATAAAAATCATTTAAACAGATTGTACATAAACATGTTTATTATTATTATTATTATTATTATTATTACATTACTTTTTATAGAATAGTCTTATAGAATCTCATTTTTATTGATCCAGGAGTTATGTTCTGTTGGAAATCCCAACCACTTAACAAAAACATTATTCCCTCTTCTTTGTAGAACTTTTTCTACTAGAAATATATCTGCGCAGTTAGTTTTTAACAGTTCTGCTTCATAAAAACCACCTTGTACAGGTTTCCCTTGATAGTCCTCAAGGAGATATGTAATAGGTCTGGTAGTTTGAACTTTTCTTATTTTAAAAACCTCAGTAGTCCAGTTCGGTGTGTACCCCTTTTCAAATAAATGTTTGTATTTACTGATTCTTACTTTATCGTCAACTTTAAATTTTTGTTTACTTGCTTCTTTTGTATTATTTTTGAAACGTGGTAATAATGATTTTGAATTTTTCTTGTTGACATCTGAAGGTTTGCAACGAATGGTTCGGTGGAAGGAGTGATTGTAGTCATAAAGTATTTTTTTGTAAATATTCATCCACTTATAGCTACCATTGAAACTAAACTCTTTCCACATTTTTTCTTTGAAAGTTCTATTAAATCTTTCAACAATTGAAGCCTTTAACGAACTGAATGTAGAGTAATGATTTACTTTATATTTTCCCATCAAACTTTTGAATTTTGTATTGAAGAATTCTTTTCCATCGTCCGTTTGTAAATTTTTTGGAATTCTAGAAGAATCTATAAATATTTTTTCAATTCCTTTTGAAATAGTAATCGCTTTTTTATTTTTCATCGGGATGACCCAAGCGAATTTCGAAAAAGTATCGATAACTGTCATCAAATAATTAAACCCGTTATTTTGATCGCTGTAAGGTATCATTTCAACTAGATCGGCTTGCCACAAATCATCATAACCTTTAATGATAACATTACGACGTTTGAAATTTCGACGTGCAGCTTTATGTAACTCTTCAACAACCTTTCGCTTACTCATATTTACAAAGAGTGAATTCAACCAAATAAAAAGTAGACTTATTTATATATTTAAAATTCTTTTATTTCAATCTTTTATATAATAACATAAGTTTCTTAATTCTAACTAAACGACTTTCTATAATATAACAAGCACAAGTATCCGGTCCTAGTGTACATTGATTGGATGCCCAGCAACAATTTGAGTAATGACATCCGTGAATTGATTGAATGTAGAATGCGTTTTCAAATCTTTTTATTAAAGATATACAATTTAAAAACTCTTCGTAATGCTCATCTAACAATTCATTGCGATATGTTTTTAAAAAATCACAAATCTCTTTTAATATTTTTTCAGAGTCCATTTTTAAAGATGTTGTTCGTTTTAGTGTTGAATGTCTACTAACAAATTTTTATTCTGCGATGCGTTCTGGAAAAAATGCCTTCATGATCATATCAACTTTTTTTTGTATTTTTTCGTCAATTTGTTTTTCATCAATATTCATGATATCTTCAGATTTCTTTGAAAGTGATAATAGCTTCATATTTTCTCGCTTTATAGATGCTATTGTTTCCTCTAAAGAAGAGGTCATATTGTTTCTTAATATGTTTGTTTCCCTGTTCATAGTTGTCATTATCTCCTTTAAAGAAGAGTTTATATGGTCTTTCATACTATTTTCCTTAAGGTTTATCTGCTCATCAACATATGCTTTGGAGACGGCTTGGTGTGGCTGCTGAGGTTTAATTCCAATGTTGTTTAAATATTTATTATCTATATCAAAATCACCAGTTGGTAGGAGTTTAAATCCTATTCCTGGAGGACCTACAAGACCTTTGATTTTTGGAATAGGTTTGGAGTTCCTACCGAACTTGTCAACGTTCATGGTTTATATGTTAAGACTTTGGTTCGGAATAATGTTAATATATAATATTTGATTCGTTTAGTTCTTCAAGTATAGAGCTGATTTCATTCTGATGATTATCATTACCAGCATTTTTAGATGCTGTTAAAAGTCTTAGTCTATTAACAAGTTCATTAGGATCATTCCAGTATACATATTCAATATTTTTATTTGTATATTTCATTTCAGTAATGTTAGAATACGATTTTCCTATTTTTTTATTATCAGTTTTAAGTCCAGCAACAAGTTCCTTAATTATATGGGTGTATTTTATACCTCTATTACTCTTAATTCGAGAAGAACTATCATGATTACACATATGCGCATTACTTTTTTGTAAGATTTTCCCATATTGTTCTAAGTCATCATTAGTATATTTCTGTTTGCGAGGATTTTTCTTTAGAATCAATTCAATAAGACCAGGAGTTCGATTAAAAGTATCATTATCGATAATAATCTCATGATCATTCATCGCAAAGCTACATTTTCCAATTTTTATAGATTGTGTATTTTCATCAAAATATGGGCCGTAGGTTGTATCACTATTTGATTCAGACAACATTTTTCGGTTGAAAGAATATGTTTTATTAGGGCTAGCAAAATTTTTAGGTGTACTGAATAAAAAAGCATTATCTGCACTATCCATTTCTAGCGTTGGTGATCCTGTTCTTTCATGAATTTCCTCATCATCATTTTCATCAAAAGATTTAAATTGAAGCTTCTTACGTTGGACTGTTTTAACGTCATTATCTTGCTGCGGCTTTTCTTTTTTTACATTTTCAAGCAATTTTTCCAAAGGTTCAACAATTGGCTTGAAGGTGTTTTCCAAATCATTTTCTCTCATCATTTTTCCAGTTTTTAGTTGAATATATTTATTTTTTAGAATATTTTTTGTTTTTATTAAATCATTCAACACACTCTCATCCATTTTTATGATTGAATATTTTGTATTTTTGTTATATATTTAGATGGGGGACTAGTTTTCCCAGACAGTGTTGTTGGCGGAATGTGTTGCTTTTGTATGATAAATGCATATTTATAGTATTGCAATTTTGTGAAAACTGTTTTTGTAGCGACCCTTTTCAATACAGCTTTCCTTGTCTATAACCAGAAATCCGAAATTATCAACCCAACAATGTGAACACAAGTCCTTAAATTGATTGAATGTCATGTCAGAGTTTATATGATCTTTGTAAACATGCTTCAAATTCAATTCATCTTGTTTGAAAATAAAATTAGCATTGTCTCTAATCAAATGTTTTGGTATATGAGTATAGGACTGACATAAGTAAAAACTATCGACTCCATTATGACGACCCATACAAAAATAGTCTCTAATATTATTTTGTTTCTGACATGCAACATCATCGAATATAAATATTGAATTATTTTTCGCGTCTGATGGAGGCATTATATCGGAATTATTTGAGAATTCATTGTATCCCATTCCTTTCACGGATGTAATCAACTTTTTAAGATATAGATATTTTGGTTGATGTAAGGATTTGGAGTAAATATAAATATTTTCAAACTTTAATCCATTAGGGTCAAGAAGAATGCTTAGCATTACATTTGTTTTCCCACAATTTGATGGGCCAACTATAATTCCTCGAATACTGTTTGGAAATAATGATCCATGTTTTTTTTTTATTTTGACTTTAGAATCAAAATTTTTTATTTTAATAACTTCTGACTGCTTTACGAAGCGCATAATGCCAACTGATAGCTTTCACAATAAAACATATGATTTTTATATGACTATATTCATAAACGTTTCAACCTTCAAGTAGGGAGGAGTGTTAATTATAATATGATTGAGCACAATCAAACTCAGTATCATAATAAAACAAAATCAATCAAAGGGAAAGGACTTTTGAATACAGTTATAGACAATTTACCATTTGAGCTACATCTTCCTTCGTATAATTACTGTGGTCCTGGAACTAAATTGGAAGAACGATTACGTAGAGGAGATAAAGGGATTAATCAACTAGATGAGGCTTGTCGCTTACATGATATTGCGTATTCTAAGAGTAGTTCTGTCTCAGATCGACACGTTGCTGACAAAATTTTAACCGAGCAAGCTTGGAAAAGATTCAAAGCAAGCGATTCTTCAACCTCCGAAAAGTTAAGCGGACTTTTAGTCACCAACATGATGAAGGCAAAGACGAAATTTGGTATGGGTAATAAAGAAACTAAAAACAAAACTAAAAGAAATAAACAGAAAAAAAAGTCTTGCAAAAGAAATATTTTAAAAAGGCAATAACTGAAGCAAGAAATGCTATTAAAAACAATATCAATTGTTGTGGTACAACATCTATGGCTAACATTGCTGTGAAGGCCGCAAAAAATGCTATTAAGAATAATAAAAAAGAACACATACAAACACCGAGAATAATCCCACTTCCAAAAAGTGGTGGTTTTCTTCCATTTCTAGCTCCTATTCTAGCTGGTTTATCAGCTATTGGATCTTTATCAGGGGGAGCAGTTGGTGTTGCAAAAGCACTCAATGATGCACGTAATGCTAAAAGATCATTGGAAGAAAACAAAAGACATAATAAGGCAATGGAAGCAGTTGCTATTCAAGGAAAAGGTTTATATTTAAAACCATATAAAAGTGGACTTGGTTTATTTCTAAACACACCTAATACAAAAAACTGATTGAATTGCTACCCAACCGACCCTTAAACAATCATGATATTCTACGGTTCGGGAAGAAACATCTGGAGCATTTTAGAGGAGTTTTTATGCGGGACTCTTTACCGAAAACATCTATAGATAAAGAGTGTGGCGTTATAAATTTGGATGATGAAGTTGGAATGGGTACTCATTGGGTAGCATATATTAAAAATAAAAACAAGAATATTTTAAAGTATTTTGATAGTTTTGGAAATTTAAGACCACCAACTGAAGTTATACGCTATCTTGGTAATAAAATTAATTATAATTATATTCAAGAACAAGATTTTGATACTTTTATATGCGGCCATTTATGCTTAAGATTTTTATTAGAACAATGTAATAATAATTATTTTAAAAAATAACATAAAAACGAATAAAATGATATGAAAAAATTTAAAACGAGTCATTTGTCTTTCCATCATCATGTCGTTAACACTTACTTTAAGTGGCAATGAATCAAGTCTGATTGCTGAGTATTTTCCACCAATCATATTGAAATCTAGTTATGTTTGTGGACTTATAGATTTTCAAACTTATAACTCTATACCAAACGTGGATGAGTTTAATAACTTATTGCATGTAGGTAATGATGTAATTTCTTTCCCTATCGGTTCATATGAGATAGAAGATATAAATAATTTAGTACAAAAACAGCTTAATGACATAAACAAAAAAAAGAAAAGTGTAATACGAAAAAGTGAAATAAAAATCAAGGCAAATAATAACACTCTGAAATGTGAAATATATAGCACTGATGATATTGACTTTTCAAAGCCTAATACTATCGGATCCCTTTTAGGGTTTAGTAAAAAACTATTAAAGTCCAATTCAATACATGAATCTGATCTTTACGTTGATATAAATAGAGTTAATGCTATCCGAATTGAATGTAATATAATAGATGGAACATTTATTAATAACCAATCAGCGCATATTTTGCATGAATTTGCTGTTAAAGTAAGCCCTGGCTATAAAATCATAGAAGTTCCAAGAAATGTTATTTATTTACCTGTGAACGTCAAACGAATAACATCGTTGTGTTTAAAGTTCGTTGACCAAGACGGAAAAGATATTAATTTTAGAGGAGAAAAAATAACGGTGCGACTACATTTACAACCAGAATCATGATTGTATATGAAAATATAATATCCTCAATTCCCTATAAATACACTGTAGAATATAATAAGCGCCTTAATCAAACTTCTAACTCAGATGCGGTAACACATCGACTTACGAAGAGTAATCAGGACTTTTTGATATCATTGGGATACATCTTAAGACATTGAAAACAATAAACTAATAATTAAAACAAATATAAGCAAAAAATATGTTGAACATTTTCCAAGACCCTGAGATCAGTGAAAGTATTTCTAAATATGAATATCATACTTATTCACCATATCAAAACAATTTTGAACGAAATGATATCATTCAGATTTCTATACAACATCAAAATCTTAACGTTCTTCCTTCGGAAAGTTTTTTATATGTTGAAGGAACACTTTCGAAAACAGATGCAAAAGAGATTGTTAATACAAAACTTGTAAACAACGCAATGGCTTTTCTATTTGATGAAATACGCTATGAACTAAATGGAAAGGAAATTGACTGCAATAGAAATGTGGGAATTACATCAACGATCAAAAATTATTTATCTTTGACTAAAAATGAGAGTAATATGCTTTTAAATGCATCATGGTCTCCTGAATCTGCTATTAATTTGAAACCATTTCATTTTAATTACTGTATTCCATTGAATAAACTATTGGGATTCGCCGAAGATTATAAGAAAATTATCCCAAATGCTCGACATGATCTAATTATCACACGTGCTAGAATGGATGAAAACGCTCTTATCTCCTCAACTGAAGAAAATGTTCAAGTAAAACTTCATAAGGTGCAGTGGAAAGTACCACACGTGACATTATCAGATTCTATGAAATTAAATCTATATAAATCGATAAATAAAAATAGTTTTATGAAAATTGCTTTCCGAAACTGGGATCTTTATGAATACCCCACGCTTTTGAGCTCTACACATCACATTTGGAACGTAAAGACAACAACACAGATAGAGAAACCACGCTACATTGTCTTTGCTCTACAAACTGAAAAAAATAAAAAACTTTCTGCAGATCCTACGATGTTTGATCATTGTGACCTTACTGATTTAAAAGTTTATCTAAACTCTGACGTATATCCTCATGAAGACCTCAATATTTCTTTTGAAAGAAACAGATATAGCTTGTTTTACAGGATGTACGCCGATTTCCAAAAATCTTACTATAATAAAACTACTGCCGAGCCTCTACTTTCCTGGGATCTATTTAAATCACGTGCTCCTATTTTTGTTATAGACTGCAGACATCAAAATGAAACATTGAAAACAGGCCCCATCGATATACGTTTGGAGATGAGAACATCAAAAAATATTCCTCCAAACACTTCAGCTTACTGCCTTATGCTTCATGATCGAATTATCGAGTATAATCCACTTGACCAAATAGTCACCAGGCTTGTTTGAGAATTATATTTCAGTAGTTTTAAAACGAAAAATGTTTAAATAAAATAAAATAAATAAAAATTTGAATCATATTAAAAACTTTGTATTTTTATTTTTTACTAGGGCATATTTCTTTCCTCTCTTTTGTTAAGCATCCATAGCACCAAAAAGGACATAATTTGATTTCCCCGAACCGTCCAAAACATACTACTCTATGCTTAAATTGCTCCACTTAAATTGCTCCACTTAAATTGCTCCACTTAAATTGCTCCACTTAAATTGCTCCACTTAAATTGCTCCACTTAAATTGCTCCACTTAAATTGCTCCACTTAAATTACTCCACTTCATTGATCCAGAACCGGCCAAAACCTACTACTCTCTAAATTCCAACTATCCACTTCATTGATCCAGAACCGGCCAAAACCTACTACTCTCTAAATTCCAACTAAAAAATCCAACTTAAAAAAATCCAACTTAAAAATCCCCTTAAATTCTCTCTTAAAAATCCACTTTCCTCCACTTAAATTCCTCCACTTCATTGATCCAGAACCGGCCAAAACCTACTACTCTCTAAATTCCAACTAAAAAATCCAACTTAAAAAAATCCAACTTAAAAATCCCATTAAATTCTCTCTTAAAAATCCACTTTGCTCCACTTAAATTACTCCACTTCATTGATCCAGAACCGGCCAAAACCTACTACTCTCTAAATTCCAACTAAAAAATCCAACTTAAAAAAATCCAACTTAAAAATCCCATTAAATTCTCTCTTAAAAATCCACTTTGCTCCACTTAAATTACTCCACTTCATTGATCCAGAACCGGCCAAAACCTACTACTCAAATTGTCAAGTAGTATCATAATAATACTTAACACCTAATTGAATACATATTATATTTATTAGTTTCCTACTAGCTTAATATAACACTTTGACATTTCCAAATGTCAAAAAAGGTGTGTTTGCTTAGATCTAGATTTATATAAGAACTGTCATTGATGTCACAGGTGCGTTCAGAAGAAATTTATAGAAATAAAGCCCTAAGACTAGTCCAACAGTTTTCTAAAATTCAGACAAACTTATTAAACTAGCTAATTGTTAAGTAGTATCATGCTAATGACTTAACACTGGCTTGTTTAATATTTTACGAAAATGTGTGTGATAAAAATAGAAAAACAAATTTCCGAAATAAAAAACAGTTGGTGATGGTCAATAAATTTAAATAATAAAATGAAAAGTGATTGTTTGATCAAGTTAACACGATCTACTCTTGTTGATATGGTCTATATCTAATGAAGATCAAGTTCTTAAAGCCTCATTCTTGAATTAAATTAATTTATTCACAGATGTTTTTGTTTTCCTCGTGTTAGAAGTGTTTTGTCACTTTTCAAATCAATATAATTACTTTGCCTTGAAATATTTACTGATTAAACATTAAAACCAACCGGAATAGGCACACGATTGCCATTGCCCTTATTATTTCGATGTGCGATTTCTGTTCCATAATTTTGTATAAATTCTTGTCCGATTACAGAGTAAAATCATTCTGGTTGCTTGACTCAAACTAAGAAAACATATTTTATCATCATGAAAGTAATTTAGATTTGGATTAGGAAAAATTGTTGGAACCTTTAATAACCGTCTTATTTTTCAGGTCCTTTTCTGCTTGTTTGCGGTTTTGGCTGCCGTGAATGCTGGTCTCTTACACAGTAATGGTTTATATGGCAGTGGACTCCTTAGAACTGGAAGTTATATTTCTGCACCAATAACATACGTACAATCTGCTCCAGCGCTTCAAACTGTCCAGGTTGTTAGACAACCAGTGTACCAAAATATTGCATCCACTGTTTATTCATCTCCGGCACAAATCTACCATACACAAACGGCTCCTATCTTACATTCTGCTTCAGTTTTGTCTGCTCCAGTAGTTTCTACTTCAGTAGTGTCTCGTCCAGTACTTTCTGCGCCAGTAATTTCTAATCCGATAGTTTCAGTTCCAGCTACGCTACGCTACGCTAACAACTATGTTATTGGTGGTCAAACGAAAGTTATTAGTGTTCTTAAAGATGGATTTTTAAAACATTAATAAGGAGTTTAATCGTACGGTCTAAACAAAATCACTTGTAATTTAACCTTTTTATAATTAAAATGGTTAAAGTCGCTTTCTTCAATACTTGTATCGAACTTTAATTATGAAGGTACAAAAATATACCCTTGTCAATATTAAAATAAAAGTTTAATTTGTGTTTATACTGGAAATACTTTGTTCTTAATCAAATGTCACTCTTATTATATAGCCTTATTTATTTCTCGGCGCCATAGACCCCACGACTAACTTTATCAGTTTTACTAATACTATTTATACTACTAACCAAACCATATTTGGAAGAAGTCAAAATTGGAAAAGAAGCAGTTGGTGAACGACCGATACCATGATTTGATCCTCTTAGGCCGTAATTGCCAGATTAAAATGTTGGTGGAACAATTGAAAGACGTTGAATGGGTTGCGCTTGGTAAGGTTCCAGCGCCGCACATCCAATAGCTCACGCTACCAATTGAGATGCAATTTGAATAGTACGAATTGGTTGTTGTGAAACAGTTTGTGAATTAAAATAACTTAGGTAGGTGGGTCAGGTGGAATGAAATGGTGTTGTTTGGCCTATATTCCTTTGCAGTTGTAGGCACGCTTGAGATCGCACAGGCATTAGCTCGTCGGTGGGGTAAGATCTTGCTGCACATGACCTAACCTCTTATGTAATACACTAAGAATTTTAAAAATGTTTGTGATTCGAGAAAAATGTTCATAAACTGTTCATTAAATTCATTTTTACAATCTTTTATTAGCAAGAAATTATAACAGAATTCCATGTTATATTCCTTAAGTAAATAAGAACTTATGCAAGAACAAAAATTATAAGTCGTTGTAGCGGTTCCTTAAAAAAATTAAGCTTTTATATATACAATTTTTAAAACATTTTTAAGAAAAAAAATTAATTAATTTTAAGTTTTAATTACTGCACGAATACAAAATAAATTTGAAAAGAAAATACAGACTCGTTTTTGAGATATCGAATTTATTTTTTTTGTTCAAAAATTCGAAAAATTTTATTTAGTAAATAATCAATACAATGTTTTTCCAACTCTTTAGATTTTTCGAAGGCATTCGATATGGCCGACCATTCAGTTTTATGCGATAAACTTTTTCGTCAGTTTAATTTTTCATTCTGTGCTGTGAAGCTTTTGCGTTCCTACTTAACAGATCGAATGCAAGTAGTTTAATTGAACAATAGCCTGTCCGACCTCCTCCTAATCTCTCTTGGTGTTCCACAAGGTTCGATTCTAGGTCCTCTGTTATTCTCACTCTATGTAAACGAATTACCAACAGTGGTAAAATATAGTTCAATCCACATGTATGCTGATGATGTACAAATGCATTTAAGTTGCCCGTTAGGGCTTATAGAAGGCGGCGTAAGCTGTCTTAATGAAGATCTTGACAAAATCGCATGTTGGTCACAGAAAATGGTCTTTTATTAAATCCTAAGAAATCTGTAAGTCTTGTGATTTCAAAGAAAGTTGTTGACCTTTCTTGCTTTCCTCTAGTGCTTTTACAGAACTCTCCAATTGAATATGTTGAAACTGCTAAAAATGTAGGTATGGTGTTTAACCGAACTTTAACCTGGAACAATCACATAAATATGTATTGCTGTGGGTAAAACATATGGCATCCTTCGAAACATGTGGGCCACACAATTCTTTACGCCTTTAAGACTGCGGATATTATTAGCAAGAACGCTGGTCTTACCTACACTCATTTATGGTTGCAAGATTTATTCACATTTCTATTCCGTCAGCAAAAGAATTTACTAATATTTACGGCTTAAGAAGATATGAAAGTGTATCTAATTTTTCCAAAAATCTTTTAAATATAACTTTTGAAAATTTCCTAAAGTACCGAGCATTAAACTTACTCTCAATTGTGAACCCCAATATCTCAGTGATATGATAACTAGGTCATCCTCGCAGAGGACGCGAATGCTTACCCACCCGCGCTATGCCTCTCTCACATCCGAGCGTCAGTTTTTTATATATACAATTCGATTATGGAATTCTCTTCCACGAAACATAAGAGAAGTAGACGATATTTTGAAGCTACAGACCAGAATTAAGCTTTACTTTTCACAGCCATGATTACTTTTTCATATAATGATAATAAATTTATTGTTTTTCCCTCTGTTCTTTCTTTTTCGTTTGTTTTAATTTTTGTTTTTAAATTTTTTTTGTTTGTATAAGTTTTTCTTTTTCTTTAAATGTATCTTAGAAACAAAAATTGTCAAGTCCTAGCTTTCATAAAATGTTTAACTGTAGCATGTGCCTAAGTTATAAGACAATATGTCTTAATGTGTAAGGTTTTTCATGAAATAAATAAATAAGTAAATAAGTAAAATCCGGTTTGCACATAATGAGAAAATCAAAATTCGATAAAAATGGTTCTATGGTAGGTACAATCAGTAATATCTTGATTTTTTTATTGAATTATAGATAGTACAAATTAATCGAAATAAAAAAAGTCGTTATCGAGAAAAATACGATTTTTGAAAACCATTTTTGACATTTGCATGATGGGTACCGTTATTTTCAGATAATATACAAGTAAAATTTAAAAATTCAAAAAAGAAATAAATCTTCGAACTTTGAATACACAAAACTATTCAAACCTTTGGGGAGTTTTAGAAGAAAAAAAGTTATCAAAATCGGTTGTACCGTTTTTGAGAACATCAAAAACAAGAAAATGCGAACAAAAATAAACGCCAAAGAAATACCGAATTTTCAAAAAAAAAAAAAAAAAACAATCCATAATAAGAATTTCAAAAATAGGGAAAATGGTTTTATGGAAGGTTCTACCAAAATTCTAGGTACCGTTTTCGCGAAAATCTTGAATTTTCAAAAACCATTTTTAAAATTTGTGTTGTCAGTTTCTTTATGTTTGCATAATAAGACAATTAATTTTCTAAATCTTGTAGAAAGTGTCAAAAAAAAACAATCAAACATGTACATACTCTTCGAAATATTGAGTTTTGAAATAAAAATTGGAACTGTTCTTATATTCCAAACTATTTTTCTTTTAATTTTAATAAACTATACATTTCAAACCTTTAAGGAGCTTCAGCATAAAATTTTTTATGGAAATCAGTTTTATCGTTTTTTTAGCAAATTGAACACAGATAAAATGCACGACTGGATTACACGAACTTGCTCTTATGTAAAAGTGCTTGGGAATTTAAAATACATTTTATAAATAAAAAACATGAATTTAATAAGATGAAAATGTTCAAATGCAAATTGTCGTCAGATTTCTGGAAAAGTATGAATTTGTGCAAATAAAGATCAAAAATCGTTTTATTATTAAATTATGTTTTTATATAAGAAATTTCTTTAAAAATTTTCAAGAACAAATTTTGGGATGCCAATTTTAAGTATTTAGTAGTATAGATTACAGAAAATTAATTCAAAAAATAATCGTTCAAACATTTTGAAGATATTGATTTTTCGAAAAAAAAAATTGGATTTTTATACAATATTATTTTAAACTTAAGGGGCCTGCTGCTAAAAAAAAAATGTTTAGAATCGTTAGAGCCGTTAATGAGATAGTCGAAAATCAAAAAAAAATTTTATGACAGGTACCATTAATACATTTTTTTTTACCATAATAGCACACTTAATTTCCAGTGGCTTAGGCTGTAGGGAGAGGTACTGTCATACAGACATACTGAACTGTCATTGATACCACAGGTGCGTTCAGAAGAAATGTATAGAAAAAAAGCCCTAAGACTAAGACAGTTTTCTAAAATTCAGACAAACTTATTAAACTAGCTAATTGTTAAGTAGTATCATGCTAATGACTTAACACTGGGTTGTTTAATATTTTGCGCCAATGTGCGTGATAAAAATAGAAAAACAAATTTCTGATGGTCAATAAATTTAAATAATAAAATGAAAATAAAAAGTGATTGTTTGATCAAGTTAACACGAACTACTCTTGTTGATATGGTCTATATCTAATAAAGATCAAGTTCTTAAAGCCTCATTCTTGAATTAAATTAATTAATTCACAGATGTTTTTGTTTTCCTCGTGTTAGAAGTATTTTGTCACTTTTCAAATCAATATAATTAGGTACTTTGCCTTGAAATATTTACTCATTTAATATTAAAGCCAACAAAGGCCTATAGGTTTTTTTTCGCGGAAAGAGGCACAGGATTGCCATTGCCCTTATTATTTCGATGTGCGATTTTTGTTCCGTAATTTTGTATAAATTCTTGTCCGATTACAGAATAAAATCATTCTGATTGCTTGACTCAAACTAAGAAAACATATTTTATCATCATGAAAGTAATTTAGATTTGAATTAAGAAAAATTGTTGGAACCTTTAATAACCGTCTTATTTTGCAGGTCCTTTTTTGCTTGTTTGCGGTTTTGGCTGCTGTGAATGCTGGTCTCTTACACAGTAATGGCTTATATGGCAGTGGACTCCTTAGAACTGGAAGTTATATTTCTGCACCAATAACATACGTACAATCTGCTCCAGCGCTTCAAACTGTCCAGCTTGTCAGACAACCAGTGTACCAAAATATTGCATCCACTGTTTATTCATCTCCGGCACAAATCTACCATACACAAACGGCTCCTATCTTACATTCTGCTTCAGTTTTGTCTGCTCCAGTAGTTTCTACTGCAGTAGTGTCTCGTCCAGTACTTTCTGCGCCAGTAATTTCTAATCCGGTAGTTTCAGTTCCAGCTACGCTACGCTACGCTAACAACTATGTTATTGGTGGTCAAACGAAAGTTATTAGTGTTCTTAAAGATGGATTTTTAAAACATTAATAAGGAGTTTATTCGTACGATCTAAACAAAATCGCTTGTAATTTAACCTTTTTATAATTAAAAGAATTTAAGTCGCTTACTTCAATACTTGTATCGAACTTTGATTATGAAGGTACAAAAATATACCCTTGTCAATATTAAAATAAAAGTTTAATTTGTGTTTATACTGGAAATAGTTTGTTCTTAATCAAGTGTAACTCTTATTATAATACCTTATTTATTTCTCGGCGCCATAGACACCACGACTAACTTTACCAGTATTACTAATACTATTTATACTACTACCCAAACCATATTTGGAAGAAGTCAAAATTGGCAAAGAAGCAGTTGGTGAACTACCGATATCATTATTTTATCCTGTTAGGCCGTAATTGCTAGCTGAAAATGTTGCGCCGCACATCCATAGCTCACTCTACAGAAAGCATTGATTGAGATGCAACTTGAATAGTACGAACTAGTTGTTGTGAAACAGTTTTTGAAGGGGAGAAGTAAACACTACTGATGCCAAAGTTATTAGATTAGGCTGAGCAATATTAACACGGTGAACTTCGTGTCTTTGGCAAGGTCCTGATGCAACATTGATTCCACTTAGACTAATTGGTGACTTGGTAACTAGCGGCTACTTGAACAGTGTGTATGGGTTGAGAAGTGATTTTTGGCAAAAAATAAACCTGTTGGTACAGTTCGAATAGGTTGAGAAGTAACTATTGGCTGTGAGAAAGAAACAGGACACACGTTCTCTACGGTACTGCTTATCCCACGGCTGATACCATAATTTGCAGGCGTTAGTTTTGGCTGAACAATAAAAACACTACGAACCGGAGCACTGTTGATCCCAATTCCGCCAATGCTGGATCCAAGGCTTCTTCCTGTAATAATCCGCTGTGCAACTGCAACATGACTAACTCCTTGACTTAGATTGATACTTGGCTTTGGGCACTAATAGAAATGAGTGATGGCATGATGAATGATGATGAAACATGACAAACAACAACAAACAACTTGTTCAAGTTGTTCTTGGTTTTTACCACTTCCAGACAGACCATATCTTCCTGTAAATTACACAGCTCCATTCGTATATTGTACGAATATTATTATAGAACTTACCACCATTACATAATAATGTTCTGTGACATTTTCTTAAATATCCATTGTTAGAAATAATAACAAAAGGTAAATTATTATGTAAGTTACAAAATTGTTTCTTACTTCATTTTATTGTCTTAAATATACCATATGTAAATTAAGTTAAAAAAAAATTAAAAAGCATTTTAAAATTAATTAATTCATTATAAATATGATTAAAAAAAAAACTTATATTTTAAGTTTACGAAACTCCTCATTTTCTGTGCTGAAGGCTACTAAAAATATTTATTTATTTATTTATTTATTTATTAATATATCAATATACAATTAAAAATTGCTATTAATAAAAGGAAGAGCAAACAGCAGCAAAGGCTTTCGGCTCTAGGAATAATATATATTTGTTAAATAGATATTTTTAAATCGTTAATAATTTCTTTAATTTTCAGAATATTGCTTTGTTTCGGTTCTTTTAGTAGATCCATGAAATTGGAGTTGATAGTGTGGGCTTGGAGTTGGGGATGTCCAGATAAGAAGCATGGGCTTAATATATGGGTTACAGTTATGGAATTCGAACAGTTCGGGCAGGTTGGTGAAGGTTCTTTTTTGAGTAGGTGTTGATGAGTGAATGCAGTATGTCCAAGGCGTAGTCGAATGAATGTTCTGAGGTCGGATTTGGTGATGTCTGTTGGAAATTTGGGCTGAACTTTCATTGGGTTAATAGAACTATAGTGATGTTTATAGTGTTCTCAGTCCAGTAATTTATTTTTATGACACTCCAGATTGATATGTCTCTTTAAGTCAAGACGAGAGAAAGTATTGAAGGTATAGGTGGGGGCTTTAAGTACTGTGTTTGCGGCTGCGTCAGCTAGTTCATTGCCTTTTATTCCCACATGACCTGGAGTCCAGATGAGTTTGATTTTTGTCTTAGCTTTTGAGAGAGTATCCCGGATTTTGGCTATGATATCAGTGTCGTTTCTTGGGTTAATGATGGCCTTTAGTACTGATAAACTATATGAGCAGATAGCCCATTTCCCTTTATTGAGAATACATTTCTTAGAGGCTTCAAGGATAGCCAATGCTTCAGTTGTGTAGATGGAGGCTATGTTTGGAAGGATGCCTTGCGTGATAATTGAACCATTTTGGGCTACGACTGCAAAGGCGGTGTTTGAATCCGTTTTAGAGCCGTCTGTGTAAACAAAGTTCCAACCCTTATCCGTCAAAGTCAAAGTCATAGTGAGTACATACGGCTATGCAACCTTTATAATTCCTCTAAACGCAAAATCGTTATTTATAAAACTTATGTGACGTTGAATAGAGGCATTATAAGCTAAACGCGTTTGGAGGTTGAATAGTGCCTACATAAGGACATTTTAGTACTGAACTGTCACATTCACTTTGACATCACATTGAATTACAAAGATTATCAACAAAATAAAATGACTTTTACTTGATATTGAAACTAAAGCTTTGTTGTTTTTATTTATTGAAACTAAAATGTTATACTAATATATTAAAAACAAATTTAATTGAAAATTGTTTAGAATTAAATCGATAAATATACTTGTTGGTGATCTCTCTCCACGGATCCTTCTTCATCCGGTGTGTTAGTGTTGCAATTTTTATTTTGCATTATTGAATTTTATCCTCAATAACTTATCGTGGGAATATTCCAGCTAGGATAAAACGCATAACAATTTGATTTCCAGTATGTGCTAGAGATAATTACATACCTTTATCTGATGAATCAAAGTAAATTGTTCGAATTCTTTTAACTTTTGGTAGGTAGTTCCATTTTAGTTTATTAAATTTGATAGACAGACAAGATGTTTTTTGAAGTAAAACTTCTTTTCCGGCGTTGGGGGTGAAAAAATTTCTATGCAGCTGTCAGTGACATGTCAAACCGTCACGCCATCCGTCAAAGACAGCGACATGTTTTTAGCATGTGCAAAGTAAAACATGAAGTTGGATACGATTTAGAATTTACATATTTCAAATGGCTGCATTCAAAGATAAACATAAAACTATAGGTTCAGACGCGCAATGGCTATGCAACCGAATAATTATTGACAAGCATATTGCAATCCAAATAAATTTTACCAACACCTAACCCTCGCATACAAAGTACTGGCCAAAAAGTTGGGTATATCCACTACCATTTGTATTCTTGCTGTCATAGACGGCATGCCATATGACCATCAGGTTGCCTGAAAGTTTTGAAATTATACTTTTTAATAATATTTATTCGCTTAATCGCACACGCCACCGACATTTGTTTTGGTATTTATAAATTTGAACGTCACCCGACTAATCAATCAAATACTTTAATAATTAATTTTACAAGAGTGCCGCTGTCAGTGTACTTGCTTTCCAAGTTGCCTGGATACTGAATTAATGCCAGGTGACTACTAAGTTGCTCGGGTTTGTACGGGTTAATAAGAAATGCTTGTGTACATTACAAGATTACAACATGCTTGCCAATACTTGCACGTGCAGCCCTAGGGTAATACAAACAAAGCGAGGCAACTTGCTTGTCAAGTGGCATGGGAGTTTTGTACTTTTCTTCTCGATTTCATTTAAGGCTAGGCGCGCACATTCAATTTTTTGAAGTAAAACTTCTTTTCCGGCGTTGGTGGTAAAAAATTCTCTATGCAGCTATCAGTGACATGTCAAAACGTCACGTTATCCGTCAAAGACAGCGACATGTTTTTAGAATACAAAATGTTTGTTCGTAGGTTATAATCTTACAGAAGCTTTGCTTGAGGAAAAAGAAGTTTTACTTCAACAGCGCGTACGTCAGTACACACAATCTTTTTTTTTTTGTTTTGCGACAAACAGCTGAATGTTATGAAGGCTAAATGTAATAGATTCTTACTTTTTGGTACTTTATTTGACACAAGCTCATTATAACTATGCAGGGTAGGCAAATGTTTTATAAATATGAATTTGCATAGTGGATGAATAAGTCCTTATGCAGTGCATAACTATTCACGCGTTCAGCGAATTCTAATAAATAAGGCTGTTAAGATTTCCAGGAATCGAGCTCTAAAGATGGTGTTGCAAGTTTTGTTCTTTTGTAATTCTTGTAGATCGAGAATGACTGATTCCTTGGGAAGTGACCATGGTGGTTGCGTTGGTGTAAATTTTGCTGCTCTGGTTAAGCATAATTCTAGTTTGTTTCGAGACTCAAGAATATGGTGAATTGCAGATGGAATCCTTCTACTGCGTGTGTGTGAAATTGCTTTGGAAATATCCTTGTCTATCACTGAACCTGTTTGAAAGACGAATTTTACGTTGAGCTTGGCAATGATTTCAAAATATCGCTCGTCAATAGCTGGAAGTCCAGCTGCAGCTAAAATGTTTCTGATTGGTGTGGTTGGGAAAGCACCAACGCTTTTTCTAGCAGCTTGGTGGTAAGTTGGTGCGACGATGTTCTTAGTTGATTTTGGGCATGAACCATAGATGGACAAAGCATATTCAATCTTACTTAAAATTAGCATCTTAGATATAAAATTTTCAATATAATAAAATTAACTGAATAGAAAAACTTTATTTTTATGTTTGTTTTATTTAAAATTATAAATTTACACAACTTTTTATTTAAATTTGTACGACGCGTTTCGGAAAATAAATTCCATCATCGGGTTCAAATGACATAAAACTGTTCCACTGTGTCATCTAAGCTTTACAGTCCGTTGTTGTTGGCTGATGTGTGATGTTGTCTCTCTTGTTCTTTGGTATGTCTCAGTGCTGTGTCATATAGTGCATTTGTTTTTTGTATTAATTTGTCATTTAATGTGTTGTATTCTTCTAGCTTGTAAGATTTGTAAATTTCAAATTCTTCCAAGGCGTCGAGTAGTCTTCCTTTTTTACAGTGGTGAAGGGGGGTTAGGTTATGGTCGAAGTTTGTATAGTTGTGGTTTGTCTCCATCAGGTGTGTAGCGAAGTTAGATTTGGTGTTTTTGTTGGGTTTGTGTTCGTTGAATCTGTCGAGAAAAGTTCTCCCTGTCTGTCCTATGTAGTATTTGTTGCAATTGTCGCATGTCAATTTGTATACACCAGTGCTCGTCTTGTTGTCGAAATTCTTTTTAGGTTGTAAAAGTTTTGATAGGTTATTATTTGTTTTAAATGATATTTTGTAGTTTTGTTTTTTGAATTGGTTACTAATTATTTGTGGTAAAATGTTAGTGTATTCTATGAAAATATATTTTGGCATTTGTTGTGTTGTGTTGTTGCTGTGTCTATTTTCTCTTTTTTGATATCTTTTTGTTGATTAAATTGTCGATTATTTGTGGGTTATATCCGTTTCTTTGGGCTATGTATTTTATTGTGTTGATTTCGTCCTTGTAGTCATTTTCGTTCATTGGGATTATTAATAGTCTATTAATCATTGCATTATATGCTGCCATTTTTTGTGTTTGCGGGTGATGTGAATCGTTGTGGATGGTGATGTCGGTGGTGATGGGTTTCCAATAATATTTGTTGTTTATGATAAGACCTAGGACATTTAAGCTAGTAACTACTTCTATTTTCGTATTATTTATAATTAATTCTAGGTTAGTACTAAAAATAAATTTAACAATTTACATTTAAAATCTTCCGCAAAAATATTGTATACACATTGAATTTCTTTCAGTAAAGCATCGTCATTCTATAAAATGGCCTATTAAAAACTTCCCACATATGCTTTGATTGGCAATTGGATGTCAAAACTGTGAGTTCGATTAATTATAAGCTCCGGGAAAAAGTGAATAAAACAGTAATTTTAATCAATATAAAACATAATTTATCAATTAAACTAAATATATCACATCACAAGTTTCTGATTGCAGTAAGTAATAGTTAATAAGTTACTGCCTGATACTAAAAAAAAAAAAAATATAATAAGAAACAAACTGCACTCAAACCTAACCTTAATTACAACTGCCAATGCATAAAAGAGGAATCTCGGCTACATCTCCCGAATCTTTTGGAGTAGAAAAGCGTTTGCAAATAAATACCACCATGAGCACCGTCAGCAGCATGACTGTCAGTGAATTGAATAGCCTATTTGAAAAAAATCTTAAAAATTTGGCCACAAAAGACGATATTGCCGCATTGGGTTATGACATTGCAGAATTGCGAGCCAACCAAGCTAAATGTGTTAAAAAAATTACATTTTTGGAGGCTCAGAATGCGCGTTTGGAATCTGAAGTTGAGAGACTCCTAAAGAAGGAAACGGAAGGTAATCTCATTGTTCACTTGCCCAGCGACGACGCAAAAACGTATTTAGTCAAAGCGAAAGAGGTCTGTGAAGATCTTCTTGAAGGAGAATTCGTAAGTGCGGCGAAAGAAACTTACCCGGTTAAATGCAACAAAGAAGGAATGGCTAATGTTGTCGTGCAATTAGCGAACCGATTTTCAGCAAACAGTGTTCTTAAAAAGGCTAGTAGGTTGAAAGGGACGAATATTTTCATCCATAAAGACCTGCCTTTTAGTACCCGGAAGAAAAGGAGATCTCTGGTGCAAGTACAGGCGGCGATCAGGGCACAGCTTCCAAGCATCAAAACCTCCCTTAGAGATGATCGTTTGGATATCGATGGTACTCCATTTACCTGGGACAACAACCTCGGGCTGAGATGTGGGGATAGAGATGGATATCTAGTATTGAGTGAAAAATATTGCGTCTTGAAGGAACTTCGAACAAAAATTGATAAACACAACATTTCAACCTTTCAATGTAATACGAAAACACCAGTAGTAGGTGTCAATGGAAATGTCAACTGTGCTGCCGATGGAGCTGTCAAATTTGCCCTACATAATAATCTAGCGCCATCTATATCCCAAAACCAAAATCAAAGAATCGGAAACTCATCGCAATGATTTCCGGTAGTCGGTCAGTCGTTAATTTCAAATAAAACTAATGTCTATAACAAAAATAATTTAAACTTTAAAATTCTAAGTTATAATACAACTGGATTAAAAAACAAACTTTTATACCCCGATTTTTTTAATTTTATTAGAGAATACGATATTTTTATATTAATAGAAACTTTTTTAATGGAAAATCAATATGAAATATTTTATAATCTGTTTAAAGGATATGAATTGGCATGGACCTCTGCGAGTAGATACCACAATTTTGGAAGAGCAAGTGGCGGAATGGTGGTAGGTTTCAAAAGTGAACTCAAACACATATTAAAATTTGAGAACACCGGCGCAACCTCCATCATTACCTTTGTAGATCAGGGAGAAAAATATTTAATTCTACCAATATACCTTAATTGCAACCACTGGAGAGAAGATTTTGAAGAGTTGGAAGATTTACTCGTGCGTTTGGATAAAACTAATCTTTTGTTGTTAGGTGATTTCAATGCAAGAATAGGAAACGAGCCTGGTTGGCCTAAATACTCTTCAGTCCCATCAACATGCTTAAGTCAGTCACGATCATCTAAAGACAATCGAAAAGATGCTAAAGGGACCACATTTTTAGAACTCTGCGATTCATTTAACTTTGCAATAGTGAATGGCAGAAGTGCAGGAGATACCGCAGGGGAATACACCTTTATAAGATCGTCAGGGCAATCAGTTATAGATTATTGTATTGCTGCAGGTGGATGGTTAAAAATGATTAAAGACTTTAAAGTAGAATCTAAAACTTTTTCGGAGCACATGCCATTAGTTATTAAATGCAACAGTAATATACTTACTTCAACTTTGATAAAGGAACTAAAGCTGCCACCAAAATTAAAATGGAATAATCATTTTCTCCAAAACTATCAGCAAAGTTTAGATACGGAACTTTCTCTTCTCAAAGAAATATCACCTAACCCATGTATGGATGAACTACTGAGTATTATAAGGAAAGCTTATCCTCACCAGTCGATTTCGGCAAAAACTAGAAATTTCAAACAAACTTGGTTTGATAAGGATTGTGAAAATGCCCGGAACCTTTCGTTTTCGTTTCTTGCCTTGTTTCGCTCATTCAATACTAACAACTTTAAACTATTGTACGTAGATTCAAACAAAAAATATAAAGCACTGTGCTTACAAAAAAAAGCAAACTATAAGAAAAATGTTGTTAGCTCACTGGCAATGGCTAGATCTTCGGCTGAATTCTGGAAGATAATGAATCAAATTAATGGATCGAAGCTTGCAATTGCCTGTGAACTCAAGGCGTCTCATTTAAAAGAATATTTTTGGTCGTTGTTAAATACGGAATGTAGGGCTGCAAGGTTTCACTATGCGATTCCACTCATTGAGGACGATTTTTTGGATTCTACCTTTGTTGAAGAAGAACTGAATGCAGCGTTGGATAGAGCTAAGAATAACAGGGCTGCTGGAGCGGACAGAATTCCAATTGAATTCTTTAAGTATGATACACCGGATTTTATATCTGTTCTTTTGAAATGTTATAATGACATTTTTGAGTCAAGAAATATTCCTTCTAGTTTTTTGTCTTCGATTATTTTTCCATTATTTAAAAAAGGAGACTCATCTGTTGCAGAGAATTATCGTGGGATTTCGTTCTTAAATGCATCTATGAAGCTGTTTGCAAGTATGATTTTCAGCAGACTTACAACTTGGGTGGGTGAGAACTCAAAGCTAAGTGAACTTCAAGCAGGATTTCGTCCAGGTTACTCAACGACTGATCAAATATTTCTACTTACAAATATTGCTGAAGTGTACCTCAATCGTGGAAAAAAACTATATGCGTTTTTTATAGATTTTAAGGCAGCATTTGACAGTATTGATAGAGAGGCATTATTTCTTAAGCTGTCAAATATCGGGATATCTTCAAAACTGATTAGTATTCTAAGATCTCTCTACGCAGAAGATTCTATATCTGTTTGGGATGGAGAATTCCTTTCTGAAGATTTCAGCTCTTCAATGGGTCTTAAGCAGGGATGTGCATTAAGCACGCTTTTATTTACCCTTTTTATAGAGGATTTAATGGAGCACGTAGGAGGTGGGGTGACAATTGCTGACGAAAGCATCCCTGGCTTATTGTATGCTGATGACATCGTTCTGCTATCGGAATCTCATCTTCAAAACATGATTGAAAATTTAGAAAAATATTGTGACACCTGGAATCTAACAGTCAACCTAAACAAGTCAAGCATCATGATATTTAGAAAAGGACATGGAAGATACGCCACCATATGAAAGATGGAAATACAAGGGGCAGGAAATAAAAGTGGCTAAGGAATTCAAGTACCTCGGTGTCATAATAACAAGTAACCTCTGTATGAAAAAACACATCAAGTCAAAACTGCAGGAAGCCAAAGCTGCCCTTTGTGTTTCATGGAAAAACTGCATTGCAAATAAATCAATTAATCATTCATTGAAATACAAACTATTTTTAGCAGTTGCAAAATCCATCATGTTATACTGCACACAAGTGTGGGGATACAAAGAATATGAGGATGTTGAAAAATTACTTCGTTTCTTTATGAAACGAATTTTTGCTCTTCCTTTCACAACACCTAATTATATGCTTCATATTGAAACAGGAGTATCACCGATGTTCATCGACTCGCTTAAGATTCATTTCGATTACATGATCAAAATTCTGAAAATGGACTCCACCCGACTGGTTAACAGAGTTTTAAAATTTATCATCTCAAATCGACTTAATTTCGTGCAATCTTGGATCAATATGTCTAATTCGCTTGAGGAATCTATCGCTTTTGATATGGATCGACCGACTGATTTAAAAAGAAATCTTTACAACCTTGTTTCCAAATTGGACGAAAAATACCGACAGACATATATCAACCAAGCGAAATCATCGCAATACAGAGAATTCTACAGCAATATAGAGTTTAATCTTGGAGAGTTAAATTATTTTAATGATAGTAATTCCACAAACATGATATCTTCAATTCTACGAGCCAGAGGGGAAATACTTGCTTTGAACTTCATACCTCACAGACCGGAACTACCTATCAAATGTGAAATCTGCAATACCCTTGAAAGAGAAAATATCTTGCACTTTTTAGGAATATGTCCAATTCTTCAAGAAATCAGACGAGATATTTTTGGAAAGAACAGATTTGATGCTAAAGAAGTAACTGAAATTCTTAATGGGGCGAAAGGCTGGCACAAGCTTTACACGTTTATTCAAACTGCAATGGCTTACAGAAATAGAATTATTACAGAAAGCTTTTAATTTTTATTTCACTATCAGCTTAAATTTAATTTCATTTAAATACTTTTGCAATCATATAGTATCTAATTAACTTAAATTCACTTTTAGTTTTCAATTGAATGTATTTTGTCAATCTGACCGACGGTTTTTATACCAGGTCATATAAGACCTGTAATCAATTATTGTATAAATGAATTTTGTAAAATAAAGTCTATTCTATTCTTATTCTATTCATATGCTTTGCTGCTTCTGGATGTTGTTTGTTAAATATAAAATAGCAACACGTTTCTAAATAACTATTTTTAAGCTTTTACTTTCAAAAACTTCTGTTAACATATTAAGTCATACTTTTGAACAATAAATATTGTATTTAATATTTTTAAATAATATTTACTTTTATTTTAAATATATTTAAATATTTAAAATACGTTTATGCCTCATACACTACGAATGATGCGTAAGTTCACCTACAAATATTATTTTTGTTACTCAAGATTAGTAAATAATACTAATACACTGAATGAAAGTACGAATTTATAAGTACATTCTACGCATAATACGTACGGTCAACCTACGAATGAAAATGAATTTTGTCTACTAATATTAGATTTACTTATAGTAAATAAAACGAATTTATTAGTAAATACTACGAATTCAGTATAATAAAGTACGAAGCCATTCGTACGAGAACTTACCGAATGTTATTAGTTATGTATATGCACACAATAATTCGTACAATGTACTCAAAAAAATTGTGTACTTCATGTTTACGAATAAAATTAGTGTAGTAAATGAATAGATTCGTAGATACTCGTACTTACACAGTTATTAGTAAAAGTCTACAAATGCATTCGTTGTTATACCACTGTACAAATACTTCGTACATCTTACGAATATTCGTACAATGCACGCATATTTTCTTCACGAATATCATTCGTAGCAATTTTACTATACTCTGTTCAACAAAAATTGTCAGTACAGGGAAGGTAGGACGTTTGCCTCTCACTCTGGTTTCATTGGCTTTCATAAGTGTGTCGCCTTTTAAAGCTCTCACAGGGTTTCCCTAGTTTACATTATAAATCGCCAACACTCAACATACTCAACTTTATAAAATTTGTTCTCAAAAGCTCCTTAATAAAATCCACTGAATAAGCTTCTTGCTTGTAATTGAGAATGATAATGGTAACTCTGTTTTGATGTAGATAACAAGCGCACGCGCACGCCGCACGATCGTATTGACAGTATTGACACTTGACAGTGGGATACAGCGGTCGTGTTGGGGTGTACAATCTTTTGCGAAGAATTACAACAATTCTTTAAGGAAAGTCAGTGGCTTGCTCTTTTTTAAGTGGCATTTTTCCCAACGCAGGTTATTGAGGGTGCATCAGGCGCCACTGCTTTGGAAAAAGCTCTCCCATAAGGCCTGTACTGACAATTTTTGTTGAACAGACAACAGAGTATAACACATTTTTGAGTGTGGTAAGCACTTCTCTATTGAGAAGAAGAAGTCTTAACGACTCGTGTGTAAATTGACAGTTTTGTGTTTTTCCGTTTTTTGTTAACCTTACCTATCATCATGCATCATGTGATAAACTAACTTACATACAAACGAGGTAATGAGACGTAAGGTGCATACCATATTAAAGAATTATTTATTCAAAGTCACTTTTGTTTCTTTTATAAATCAGTTAGATCAATTTTAAGATCAATAACTGCCTATCTTTCAATTCATTGATAGATGATAAATGGATAAATGTATCAAAGCCTCTCCCAATTTCTTAGATTTTTTTTTTTTTATAATCTACCCGCGCTCAAGGGATTATGATTACCCTTTAAATGTTTCAACACAGCGCGGGCGTGAAGTTAATGAAGAGAAAGAAGGATAGGAAAGATGTGTGGCACGATGTTCTGAGACTCTTGGTGGTTGTCTCAGATATTTTTATCTCCAGATTAACGCAGATTTAAGCATTCGCTCTTAAATTTTCATTCAAATATTTTCCTGGTATATTATTTTGTAAAAAATAGTTGCCGATTTCAAAATAAGAGCATTCTACTCGCTTAATCCGAACTGAGTCATCATGAAAGTAAATTCGACTTGTATTTAAACAAAGGAAAAGAAATTGTAAATTTGTATTTTTAGGTCCTCATTTACTTAATTATAGTATTGGCAGCGGCTAATAGTTTTTGGCATTTGGCCAAAAGTGTTTTATACAACAGTGGTCTTTTTAATACTGGAAGTTTCTGCTCCTGTAACATATGTTCAATCAGCTCCACCTCTTCAATCAGTACAAGTTTTCAGACAGTATCAGTATACTGCCAAACAATCTCGTCACAAGTCTACTCAGTTCCAATTTCCAATTCCGTTCTGCACCAATAGTTTCTGCTTCAGTAGATTCTCAATCATATGGACTCATTTACGGTTAGAATATGCAAGTAGTTACGGGATTGGTGGTGCCATCAAAGTTATTAACGTCGTTAATGGTGGATACTTGAAGCGTCAATAAAAAGGATACGATACTAAATTTTCAGAAATTTTTTTGAAATAAATTAAAAATGCTCTGGAAAGATTTGTCATCAAACCGTCAAAAGTTAATGATTTAATTTGATGAGTGTAAGCATTTGTTTTTATAAAAGAAATTTCTTTAAAATTTTTGAAGAACAAAATTTGGTATGCCAATTTTAAGTATTTAGTTCAAACGTTTTGAAGATATTGATTTTTCAAAAAAAATTTATTTTTTTTTTTCAAAAAACCCAAAAAAAAATTTTTTTTTCGAATATTTTTATATACCTACAATATTATTTTAAACTTAAATGAGTTCCTGCTAAAAAAAATTGATTAAAATACTGGTAGTTAGAGCCATTAATGAGAAAGTCGAAAAACAAAAAAATGTTCTATGACAGGTACCGTTGATAACATTTTTTCCTAAAATTTTTTTTGACCATAGTAGCACACTTAATTTCCAGTGGCTTAGGCTGTAGGGAGAGGTACAGACATACAGACATACTGAAACATGTTTTTTGTGTACTAAATTTTCCTTAAAATTTTTATAAAAAAATTTGTTAGTAAAAAGGTATTTAAAGCTGTGCAAGGAATTAAGTCTGAGGCTTTTAGATGGATCCTAAATTTTGAAAGTTTTGTTTGTTTGTCATTTGTAGTCACTTACCTTAGAGCTAACTTTTAAAAATTCCTTAAAGCTTTTGAAAGAATCATCAATAAATAGATTTAGTCCTTCATATGAGATGATATCTTGATATCGCGCGTTCAAGCTGATTTTAAATGAAAGCACATTAAAGGGAGTTGATGATATTCGAATAGAAATCAACACTTGTGATGTACGAGTAGATGTAAGATAATTCAAAGACTTTTATTTATATGTGCCCATGTTGTTTGTTCAAGAAATTGAGGCATAGTTTTAATGTCGAAAAAACCGCCTTATTCATTATTCAAACTCAAGTAGAGTGGAAGAATTCTAGCTGTTTGTATAAATAATCAACTTAAAGCTTTGCTCCCCACTAATGCTGGTGTTGCACAGGAGTGTGTTGTTGGCCCTTAAATTTTTTCTCTATTTATTAATGATCTTTCAGGGGCTCTTAAATGTGCTGATTACGTTTACATATTTTTAAGTTCGTTTACAATTTACAGATGTTACATAAATTATGAATTTAGATCTAATGATGGTATTTCAGCGGGCCGAACAAAATCGACTATGACTCAAGCCTAAGAAAAATGAAGGGATTGTCATATTTTTAAACTGTTAGAAGCCTTCGCTTCAAAACACACCTCGACTTGGGAAGATTACCTGCCACGTGATCGTGGAAAAAACATATGGCTTACTAAGGATTCTTCACCTCACTGAGTGCACCTACCAAACAAGATTTATCAAATCTTAGGCTTAGACGTTTGTTCTACCTATTTTTAACACGAGTGTATAATTTCCAGGTGATGTTAAAAGGCATAGAAAACTTCAAAATTACTAATTCTACACTAGCTCATAATCCGTCAATGGCATTTATGTCATTTCAGTGTTATCTCGACAGAAAAGAGCTGTTGGTTTTCTTCCATTTAATACAGGCGAATTTGCACAATGTTAAACTGGTTTCAATAGAATTCTATGTTAAAACAACGAATTTGTAAATTTTAATAGAACTTAGCATTGCTTTTTTCCTAACATTTTAAGTCAAAACCATTTCCGCAAAATTATACTCCAATAAGTACGATGCTTAAACTGTTTTAGTATCATATTAGGTTGAAATGACGATTTTGTAAATTTTAATCGAATTCACCAGTATACTTTCTCTATTAATTTATTAAAGTTAAAACCGTCAAATAGCTATTTAATTTTTATTGTACCGTGCAAACTTAATATTACTCTTTGACATTTACAAACGTCGAAAAGGTCTGTTTACTTGGTGTGTTTGCGAACTGTCATTGTTTTAGGTGAGTTCAGAAGCAATTTATTGAAAAATAGCCTTAGCACGATATAAGTTAGAAAATCTTTAAAATTAACAAGGAGTTAGTAAACTACTTAAAAGTTAGCAAATTGCCAAGTGGTATCATACTAATACTTACATAATACCTATTTGAATACCTATTTAATTTATTAGTTTCGTACTAACTTAATATAACACTTTGACATTTCCAAATGTCAAAAAAGGTGTGTTCAATTAGATTTAGATTTTTGTTCGAACTGTCATTGATATCACAGGTGCGTTCAGAAGAAATTTATAGAAAAAAGCCCTAGGACTAGTACACCATTTTTTTATAATTCAGACAATCTTATTAAGCTTGTTAAGTAGTATCATGCTAATGACTTAACACTGTGTGTGATAAAAATAGAAAAACAAATTTTTGAAATAAAAAACTGTTATTGATGGTCAATAAAACTAAATGATAATATGAAAATGAAAAGTGGTTGTTTGATCAAGTTAACACGAACTACTCTTGTTTAAATAATCTATATCCAAGAAAGATCAAGTTTTTAAAGCAGCATTCTTGAATTAAATTAATTAATTCACCAGATGTTTTTTATTTTCGTCGAGTAAGAAGTGATTCTTCAAGAAACTATTTCGATTAAGTTCGGTTAAGGGAAAAGAAGGGCAAGATTGTTTAATCGGCATTTCAACCATTCAAAGCAAAAAAAATCAATCAAGATTAATAATTGCATAAAAATGTAAATTGGACGAACTGAAATTGTTTGCTATCTGACGTCAAGTCTCCACATAATATGGAGGACTTAAGTTTACTAATCAGATGTAAGGTGTATCTATGTTTTTCAGAATGAACTATACCCACAGGCAAATTTTTGTTTTGTCACCTTTCAGATCAATATAATTACTTTGCCTTGAAATATTTACTCATTTAACTTACCAAGGCCTATAGGTTTTTTTCCGCGGAAATAGGCACACAATTGCCGTTGCTCTTATTATTTCGATGGCCGATTTTTGTTCTTTAATTTTGTATAAATTCTTGTCCGATTACTGAATAAAATCATTCTGGTTGCTTGACTCAAACTAAGAAAACATATTTTATCATCATGAAAGTAAATTAGATTTGGATTAAGAATATTGTTGGAGCTTTTAATAACCGTCTTATTTTTCAGGTCCTTTTTTGCTTGTTTGCGGTTTTGGCTGCTGTGAATGCTGGTCTCTTACACAGTAATGGTTTATATGGCAGTGGACTCCTTAGAACTGGAAGTTATATTTCTGCACCAATAACATACGTACAATCTGCTCCAGCGCTTCAAACTGTCCAGGTTGTCAGACAACCCGTGTACCAAAATATTGCATCCACTGTTTATTCATCTCCGGCACAAATCTACCATACACAAACGGCTCCTATCTTACATTCTGCTTCAGTTTTGTCTGCTCCAGTAGTTTCTACTTCAGTAGTGTCTCGTCCAGTACTTTCTGCGCCAGTAATTTCTAATCCGGTAGTTTCAGTTCCAGCTACGCTACGCTACGCTAACAACTATGTTATTGGTGGTCAGACGAAAGTTATTAGTGTTCTTAAAGATGGATTTTTAAAACATTAATAAGGAGTTTAATCGTACGATCTAAACAAAATCGCTTGTAATTTAACCTTTTTATAATTAAAAGGATATAAGTCGTTAACTTCATTATTTGTATCGAACTTTAATTATGAAGGTACAAAAATATACCCTTGTCAATATGAAAATAAAAGTTTAATTTGTGTTTATACTGGAAATAGTTTGTTCTTAATCAATTGTAACTCTTATTATAATACCTTATTTATTTCTCGACGCCACGCCATAGACACCACGGCTAATTTAACCAATATTACTAATACTATTTATACTACTACCCAAACCATATTTAGAAGAGGTCAAAATTGTCAAAGAAGCAGTTGGTGAACGACCGATACCATGATTTGATCCTGTTGGTGACTTGGCAACTATCGGTTGACGAGCTACTTGAACAGTCTGGATGGCTGAGTAGTAAGTATTGGCTGGGATTAGGAAACAAGACGTACGTTCTGTACGTTTTTGCTTATATCACGAGTGATACCATAACTAGGAGTATGTATAGGACGGACGGGTTGATTGGTGATTTTTTGGCAAAGAAGAAACTTGTACAATTCGAATGGGTTGATCAGTAACTATTGGCTGTGAAAAAGAAACAGGACTTACGTTCTGTATATTACTGCTTACTGATACCTGGTGTTTCCTCATGTATGTTGCAAAATCTACATAGATGTGGCACTACTTACTACACCAAATAAACCTACGTGCCTTCTAAGTTTGCTATGTCTGGTCAGAATAACTGTTATTAGTCTTGCTACTTTAGCTAATTCAGTTGGTGAAACTTTTTTGGTTTGGTCTGCCTTATAACTTCGGGAGTTCTTTCCGGTTTTGGATCTTCTTGCTTTCTCTTCTTGCTTGATTTGGTTTTTTGGTTCTGCTTTTTCCTATTCCGCAATAGGCCTCAGGCCCTGTTAAAGGGTTTGATACGCCTTTTATGTTAAAGATTCTACCTTCTTGTTTCCATGAACACCCACAAAGACACAGGGCATCAGAGTCTCTGGTTTTCTGACGTGTCTTAAATTTTTTATATCTTCTAACTTTTTGGACCGATAAAAAATAAATTGACTCCATACATTACAAGTTCTTTTCTTTTTTCTCCGACTAATAAGAACGAAAGTAAATCGAATTTGTATCTAAAGGGAACAATGCAAATTGTTACAAATGTTTGCAGTATTGAAAAATCAGACCGTTTTCGAATTAGGGTATATTCATCCGTCAGGTTTAGATTTAGTCTACACTACCGATGACGGAAGGTACCACCTAAGATCCTGTTGTCTAATAAAACTGTTGACATAATCGTCTGACTGTCGACTGAAAATACCCTTAGCGGCGGAACAACGGAATTACATGAGCAGTGCAGGGAACCCAAAGAGGGAGTTAAAATCCTTGCAGTCCACAAGAGGGCGACGTAAAGAAATTTTTCCAAGAAAACTATTGATCAGACCAGAAACATAAATGTTAAAAAAAGAGCCAAGTTCTTCTATACAAAAACCTTTGCGTAACATGTCAGCGTTGAAAAGTACTGAGATCTAAAAGTACGCCAAGTTCTTACTTCATGAAGGTTTAATATCGAATATTTAAAGTAGAATAATATTGAAACATAGAAATTTTATTATTTAATGATTACTGACTAAAATTTGATGGGTTCACTAGTCAAGTTTTTGAAACCTTTCGAATTGGGCATACACAAAACTTGCCAAGTAAGTCCATCAAATTTTAGTCAGTAATCATTAAATAATAAAATTTCTCTATTACATTGTAGATGTTTCAATATTATTCTACTTTAAATATTCGGTTTTAAACCTTCATGAAGTAAAAACTTGGCGTGCTTTTAGATCTCAGTACTTTTCACGGCTGACTTGTTAGACAAAAGTTTTTGTATAGAAGAACTTGGTTCTTTTTTTAACATTTATGTTTTTGGTCTGATCTCACTCCTTTTTGAAAAGATTTTAATATTTTGACTTGTCAAAATCTCGAAAGATACGGAAAGATAAAAGGGTGGGCTCTAACTACTACTCGTGAAATCAACTTAGTTTATAGCATCCTATTTCTTTTGGTATATTTTCTTTTTGTTATTGGTTGTTTTGATTTGCGCTTCAATTGTTTCTTCTTGTCCTGGCAAGAAACCTAACACTAACATACCTACCTTAAGTACAGCAATCAGAAGTGCTCCATATAAATTAAACATTTTCTCAGAAAGTGGGTGGATACCACGCCCCCTGAATGGAAAACCCCAATTTTTATTTTTGGTCTTTTATATGTAATTTGAGTCCTACCGTTCTACCAAATTTCATAATTTTACAGCAGTCGGAAGTGCTCCATTCAACCAACACCAATTTGGATGAAGTGGGTGGATACCACGCCCCCTGAATGGAAAACCTCAAATTTTCGATTTTTTCCTCTATTTGCATGACAAGACCTACCGTTGTGCCAAATTACAAGATTCTACGATGTCGGGAAGTGCTCCATAATTTTGATGATCTGTCAGTCAGTCAGTCAGTCAGTTACGGTTTTTGTGGTTTTTGAGGCCTTATATCTCAGGAACCGCTTATGCGAGAAAATTGAAATTTGTGAGGTGCCTGTGCCTGACTAGCTTAGCATATAGTATTCGGAATTTCAAGTTTCTGACTTCATTGGTACTGAAGGTAGGTAGGGGTCAAAAGTCGCCTGAGTTTGTTCCTGTAAAAAGGGGGTAGTGCCAGAACTTGGCTGGGCACTACCGTGCCCTTTGATAAAGGTGCCTATTTAACGACCGAACATAAGCTTTTTGAAAAATATCCAAAAACAGTATTCTCTAGACAGAATTGCATTATAGTTTTATAATTCGATACAAATATTAATGTTAATTTTTTTACGAGAATCATAACTTGCCATAAAGTCCCCTAAAGAATTGCAAGTAAAAAAAAAATAGAGATTGATGCGCGAATAGGTTCTAATCTGACTAAACTAGTTTTAACTTTTGCAGAAAAGAAGAAGTTTTTTTTTTAGTATTAAGTAGGTATATCAATTGTGTTGATAAAGTTCTTAACAAGAATTGGGAATAAGATTGAGCTTTCTTATTGCAGTTTGAATTGATAATAAGCTAATTTATATTTTTCTACAAATTAATACTGTTCGTCCTTGGATTTAATCAAGGTTTAATTTCAGATCGTTGACATGGACGGATTTTTAATAAATATACGAATACAACGAACACCTTATTTAAGCTGAAATTTTGATCGGCAACTAGATAAGCTCTTCCCCACTATTTCAATGAATGAAATGAATGAATTAATTGATTTTTTTTTTCAATTCATAAGTCGCTTAGTAGCTGATGAATTATTTTTTTAAATCATAAGTCACTAACTAACTTATGAATTAATTTTTTTTAATTCACAAATCCTCTACAGACTTATGACTAATGGTTTTCTTAATTCAAAAATTCCCTGTTTTAAAGTCATCCGTGGTGATTGAAGATTGTTGATCTTGAACTAATCGAAGATAAAATAAATTAAATAGATACTAAAGAGAATCAAACATCGGACAAAACGTCATTACGAAAAAGTGAACGAGTTCATCTACCACAGAGTAAATATTGATTGACACGACACCTTAATGTCGTTTTTATTTGGTTATCCGGAAGCCTTCTGGACTCTTTTGAAAGTGTTTACTTGGGAAAAAATGACAGTTCTGATTCTGAAAAGAAGAGAAATTTTGATTATGGATTTGAAATCAGAATCGAAACCAGAAGCACTTACACATTCATATACTTAAACGTTAAACTTGACAGATGTGATTTTTTGTATCCTAATTGTGCGAAGTGATTTTCTTTCAACAAACATTATTTTTAATTTTAAAATGGATACCATTATTGTCCACATTCGACGTTTTACAGTATATAATCACAATCATCTTCAGAATAAAAAAAAAGTGCTTAGTTTCGGAGAGAGATTTCGGATTGGCAAATAAAAACGAAATACAAGGAAGATGCTGACCCGGAATATAAATATTTTGTTTTTTAAACATTTTAAGCAATATTCAAATCGAGTTCTTTATAATTTTTAATAAAATCGGGTAAGCTTCTTTCTTTAACAAATAATATTTCATTTTTTTCTACATTTCTCGAGAATATAAAGTAAAATGATGTAAAGGAGAAGCACTTTCCGTCTTTTTTTTTTCAACAAAGTTCGCAGCCAAAATGTTGAAATACCCTTGTTGAAGGCGCCCAAGTGACACCCAGACAAATACTAGAAGAAAACGTCGGTTCATCGACTAATCCATGGACTCTTAATTTCCATATTCTGATTTCCATGTGGCTCGAACTTACTAATCTCATGTGTAAAAAAATTTCAAATTTAAATAAATTTCGTAGTAAATAAGTAAATTGTTGTGTGTTCTATTTTACTTAATTTTGTTGAGTAGTTTGAGTAGCATAGGAGATTGCTTATATTTTAAATATGTAAAACCGATCTTTATTTTTGTAAAATAAGAAAATTAAATAAATTAAAGGCACAACGGATCGTGCATGTGTGTTTTGGCAGGTATTGAGCAGAGGAGCAGACCTACAATTTTAATATTCTACCGAGTCAGCTAAGGCAACAAGGAATTTTTACAATTTTATGATTCTTAGAGAATTAGTCTCTCTGTTTCGAAAAAGAGAGTACCAACCCCTTTTTTTCCTCAGTGGCAGCGACTAGAGATCGAATGCAGATCTTTGTCATGTCAGTTCAATGCATCAACCATAATACCAAGCAATACTTCATCCATTTCATGGTTTGCATTTGACATCCCTGTTTCAATAAGATACGCCCAACCCAACTTTCATCCCAGACTGTTGAAGATTTTTTATTTTAAAATATGTACATATGTATCGTTTTACAATCGCTGAAGGTGTTAAAATTGTAAAAGCCTACTACAAAAATAGTGATTTTGCACTATGCACGTTTCTCCTACTACAAGAGGGTTATTGTCGACATACAGTCATTGGCAAAATTATTTGCACAACTTAAAATTTACACAACATCTTCTCATTGAATCTTTATAACTTTCAAAATAAAAAAGATATTGTTTATATTTATTTTTATTATTACATATTCTCAATACGGTACATAAAATAACAAAATCGAACTTCCAACGGTTCGTTTTAAAAACATAAAAACAAAAGTGGCAAAATTATTTGCACATCATATTAAACCGGAAAAATTATTTGCACATGTTTGAATTACTGCATTTAACATCACTGGAAGTCAAAAAGTAATTGTTTTTTAATAAAACGAAACGTTGTTATGAAAATAGCATTACCTAGTAAGTTGTGCTTCCTCCTTTTGCCGCAATAACAGCGAGGCGCCTTGGCATTGAGTCTATCAAATTTTGAATCTGTTCTGACGGAACTCTTCCCAGGTTTCATTTGAAGATCTTCCAATGTTTTGAGGAATTTTTGATTTAACAAAATGCCAAAAATTCTCAATGACAATTAGATCAGGGCTCTGTGGGGGCCATTTTAAAACTTCTTCGTCTACCTCAGATAAAAATGTTTTTATTGTCCGGGCCGTATGTATAGGAGCATTATCTTGTTGCAAGATAAAATTACTCCCGATGAATATTGACCCTGCCACTAGTGCAACATCATTTAGTATTTCCAAATAATGCGACTTTGTCATAGGGTTGGAGCCCCTAACAATTGGTCCTGCGCCACAATATGATATGCATCCCCATATTATTATTTTACCTCCTTTGGAGTGCCTTGTGAGTTGTGTAACGGGTCGAGGATTTTATTTTTTCTTGATATATGGGTTTTTTTTTTAATGACGTAGGCACTTGTGCAAATAATTTTGCCGTTTTAATATAATGTGCAAATAATATTGCCACTTTTGTTTTTATGTTTTTAAAACGAACCGTTAGAAATTCGATTTTGTTATTTTGTGTACCATTTAGAGAATATGTATTCATTATTAATAAAAATAAATATTAACAATATCTTTTTTATTTTGAAAGTTATAAGGCTTCAATGAAGAGAAGTTGTGTAAATTTTACGTTGTGCAAATAATTTTGCCAATGACTGTACTTTAGGTAGGTATACAAAACTAAGCAACTCTAATCGAAGATGTTTTGATTAAGATGTCTTAAGGCCCCTACATCATAAAAATGGCACTTATACAGAAAATGTGGCTGCCGTAAGTGAAAGTGTCAAAGAATATCAAAACATATCGATTTTATTACGAATTCGAATTTAGGGGTATTACAATTAGCACATTGAAATAAATCTAAGTTGCCGATTGGGAACATTTTCTTAAGCTATTAGGTTAATTTTTCATTCGGTGAATACTTTAACAAACAAAAAAGAAGCATATGAGAAAGTGAAAATATTCATCTTACTGTCGAGAAAGACTCACAAAAAGTCACTATATGACGTGCAATTTTGCCTGGTGGTTTCATTAGTCAATGCTCCTTCGACCATTAAGAAGATGTTATTGTCACTGTCAATGTTAATGGAATTTTTTTTCGGGCGTGAAATCGAATATATGAATTTGTATGAAATCTGATTTAAAGAAAATGGTGGCATTTTATACGTGTTTTATTTAAATTTTCTCTCCAAACTATAAAATGCACAAGTTAAATGAATACATTGAGTAGGCTAATGCAGCCGTTACAGCCGACAGTATAATTATCTTTTGTGTAGAAATACGGGCCGTATAAAAGCTGTATTGCCAAAAAATTGCAAAATATTTACAAAAAATATAAATTTATTGACGATTTAAGATTTTTGGATTTCTAACCAAAGACGCAATTGGATTATCGGGGCACCTCCTCAAACATGGTAGTTGTATTAAAGTTTTGGATGAATAGAGGCTTAAAAGATTAAAGCTAGATCAGGAAGGGTGAAAAATGTATTGCATCGTTGAAGGATATCTGAACATTAAGCATTGGAAAATGCTGTCGAGATCAGAATTTATTAAGCTAAGCACACCTCTGTTCTAGTTTCACATCCAAATGATTTAATATAGTAGAAGTTTCAGACCGAAGATAATTGATGAATAATTTTAAAAGTAAGTCGGAGACAAAATGGAGCCTTGTGGTGCATCAGCATTTATTTTATGAATACCAGGATTAAAACCATTCAATGAATCTTGTATGAAGCAGTTCCAAAATTAATTTCTAATCCATCGAAAAAGAGATTCATCCTTGCCGAATGCACGGATTTTCGATAAGAGAGCTTGATACCAAACTGTATCAAACGCTTTTGAAATATAAAGTGCAGTAATCTAAATTTCTAAAGCGATTTAAAGATTTTTTCCACTCTTCATTAAGATATACCAACAGGCCACCAGTGGACCTATAGCTGTGTAAGTCATTTAGAAGTTTTCTTTCTTGAATATAATTCTTGAGCTTATAATTAGTCATCGTTTCCATGACATTGGGAAGAAGGCATCTAAGTGTGTTTGGATTATAGTTAGAGGGGGAATAAGATTCGCCTTTTTTTAGGAACAGTCCGAAAAAAGGCTATTTTTGGCCTTTAATTTCGGTCATGCTTCTTTGTTAGTAGACAGACAGTTGATCTTGTTAGGGTCACACTTAGATCAATGCGGATCCGTTGTGATACCCTACGGGTTGTGACCCCCCTTATTTAAAACAATAAAGTTGACGAGATTCGCTTAGCCACTAGAATTATGTATATAGACACATGTTCTGTAATTCAGCCAGCTGGTTAGTTTTCGAATCGTTAAAAAATGAAACAATTCATTCCTCAGTTATCGTCTCTAGAGAAAAAAATGAGTTTTGTGACATAAATGTACAGTACTTTTGACATTACCTACCTTTCAGTGTTTTTGGGAAACATCAGTCTTGCAAATTGAAAGATGTCAAATCACTTCCAAATCAATTTTTTTTTTCAAATATTTGTTCGAATTGAAAATGATTTGCAAAATAAGTTAGGAAGTTTAAATAGAAACTCAAAACTGTTTGAATTATACAAATGATGCTATTAGTTTTGAAATGACAGCTTATTCTATCTTGAATTTATTGAAAAAATCAAGAAAATCATGAAAAATCATGTTTGTTACCAAGGTTGAGCAAAATGGATGGCACTCTTTTTGACGCATAGATGGCGCTTTTTTAACGCACATAATTAGTAATCTGGGTGCATATCATAAATCGTGAAAGGACGCTGACGTCTATGATATTAAAAATTCAATACTAGCCGTTTTTTAATGCATTTTTATCTCCGCTTAAATTTGTCAGACGGTGACATTAAAATCCAATTGAAAACGACAGAAAAATGTGATGTGACAGATGTGAAATTAAAAATTGAATGTGCGCGACTGTTCTTACTTCATTTATTGATTTCACGAGAAATGTTTTATTTCGTGTATCCTCGTCGGCTTTCATAGTTTCAAACCAATTTTACAACAACGACGATGTTTCATCACGCTCACATCTCTTTTTACTTGCGATATAGGTACTATAGGGCAAGTTCTGCATTTGGAAAAAAAATCGAACTCGAGATTTTGATCAAAGTTGACATTACGATGATAGCGAAGACGAAAAAAGTGGGTCCGACAATTCCGTCTGTCTGTCTGTATGTCTGTATGTCTGTATGTCTGTATGTCTGCACCTCGAACTACAGCCTAAACTACCGGACGTATTTTCTTCAAACTCGGTAGTTAAGGGTCTTTGGTGATTCCCTAGAGGAGAAATTGAAATTTTTTTTTTAGCTCCAAAACTAAGGGTACCCCCCATACACCCGTAATGAAAAATCTTATTTATCTCGAAAACGGCTCTAACGATTTTGATAAAAAAAATTAGGTGTGATATTATGGACATAGACTATATTTTGGTGAAAAAAAAATTTGGGGGGAAATGTTATTAGGGGTACCTGTCATAGAACGGTTTTTTTGATTTTCGAATTTCTCACCAACGGCTCTAACGATTTTAACCAAAATTTTTATGCAGGAGCTGCTTTGCATTTTAAAAAATATAAACTAAAAATTTTTTCGAAAAAATAGTTTTTGGATTTTTAAAAAAATAATACAATTTTTTTTTTGAAAATTCAATATCTTGAAAACCGATACAAGATTAAATTTTTAAATTACGTTTTAAAATGTATTTAATTAAATACTAACAATTTGCATATCAATTTTTTTTATAAAAATTTTAAGGAAAATTTAGTACACAAAAAACATGTTTCAGTGTGTCTGTATGTCTGTACCTCGAACTACAGCCTAAACCCTTGGACCTATTTCTTTCAATCTCGGTAGTTTAGGGTCTTCGGTGATTCCCTAGAGGACAAATTGAAATTTTTTTTTTAGCTCCAAAACTAAGGGTACCCCCCATACACCCGTAATGCAAAATCTTATTTATCTCGAAAATGACTTTAACGATTTTGATAAAAAAAATTAATGATATTATGGACATGGACTACATTTTGGTCAAAAAAAATTTTGGGGCAAAATGTTATTAGGGGTACCTGCCATAGACCCGTTTTTTTGATTTTCGACTTTCTCATTAACGGCTCTAAGGATTTTATCCCAAAATTTTTAGCAGGAGTCCCCTTAAGTTTAAAATAATATTGTATATAAAAATATTCGAAAAAATATTTATTGGGTTTTAAAAAAAAAAAAAATTAAATCAATATCTTCAAAACCTATGAACGATTATTTTTTGAAATTATTTCCTAAAACCAATATTATTAAATACTTAAAATCTGCATCCCACATTTTTTTCTTTAAAAATTTTAGAGAAATTTCTTATATAAAAAATTTATTTAATAATAAAACGATTTTTTAAAGTTTATTTGCATAAATTCATACTTTTCCGGAAACCAGACGGCAATTTTATGCATTTGAACATTATTATCTCATTAAATCCATGTTTTATATTTATAAAATGTATCTTAAATTCCAAAGTACTTTTACATAAGAGCAAGTTCGTGCGATCCAGTCGTGCATTTTATTTCTTATCACATTCATTGTGTTTGAGCCAAAGGATTTTTCTAATTGTAGGCAATGCTTAAATTTGACATCGAATTTGAAATTCTTCGCATATGACAATGCTAGTTTATATTTGACAACAGAAAACAGGAATAATTCTTATTAAATTAATTGTTTATTTTCATTTAGTTTTTCTAAAGTGCTGTGCTGTAGGTTTTTATTTATTCTTCATTTATTTATTTTCAAATAATATCAAATAATTGATTTTTATTTTAGAAAATTTCAAAGTTTAATATTATCATCATCTATTTTCTTGAAATTGTGTAAGAACGGTCTTATCAACCCGCTATTTATTTTGTTCAATAAGTCCTTGAGTTATGGTGAATTCCTTGATAAATGGAAGTGGTCTTTCATTTCTCCTGTACATAAATCCGGTTCGAAAAGAATAATAAGTAACTATAGGCCAATAGCAAAACTTCAAATAATTCCAAAAATTTTTGAAGCTATTATTAAAAGAAAGTTATATGCTTTAGTTCGCAATAATATTTCTGATTTCCAACACGGATTTGTAAGCGGTAGGTCAACTTTGACGAACTTGACTATCTATACAAATTTTTGTTTATGTGCATTAGAAAACAGATATCAAGTCGACTCGATATATACTGATTTCTCTAAAGGTTTTGACTGCGTGCAACATAACGTTCTTATAAAAAAACTGGAGTTTTTGGGTTTCCATTCAAATTTGCTTTCATGGCTTGGTAGTTATCTTACGGGAAGAAAGCAATATGTCAAAATTGGATCGGAAATCTCTAACGAAATAGTAAATTTTTCTGGTGTTCCGCAAGGAAGTCACCTTGGTCCGCTTTTGTTTCTCTTGTTCATAAACGACCTTCCAAATCATGTTATGCATTCCAATGTTCTTTTATATGCTGTTGATCTCAAAATATACAAAGAGATAAACTCTTTATCCGATGCTCAATGCCTTCAGGGTGACTTAAATAAAATATCTGTTTGGTGTGATTGCAATGGTTTGTATTTTAATGTCAAGAAGTGTTCCGTATTAACTATATATTTACAGAGTTTTATGTCCTGTTTTATTCGAGTATAGTATTTGTAACATGTCTATTAATAGAGTGTCTAGGCAAAAAGACCTTGGCGTTATATTCGATGAACATATGAAATTTACATGGCATTATGATTATATAATATCTAAATCAAACTCGATGTTAGGTTTCATATTTCGGAATGCAAATGAATTTAAAGATCCATACACTCTAAAGTCCCTTTATGTGTCTTTAATACGTTCTTTTCTTGAGTATTGTTGTGTTGTATGGAGTCCGTTTTATGATAATGCTCGTCTACGCATTGAAAGAGTCCAAAAACGTTTTACTGAATTTGCGGTTAGAAAATTTAATTGGTCTATGAGACCATCATATGAAGCTAGATGTGGCTTAATCAATTAAAAGCCGCTCAGTTTACGTCGCGAATATTTTTCTGCTCTTTTTGCACATGATGTTTTGACCTTCCACATTCAATGTTCAGAATTACTTTCTTTATTTAAATTATACGCTCCTATTCGACAGCTTAGGCCTAGAACAGGTGATTTTCTACACATTCCAGCACATAGAACAAACTATGGTTTTAATGATCCTATTACTATGTCTTCGTTAAATTATAATAAATGTAGGATGACTACATTTCCCAGCTTAATTAACATCCTAAATTAAAACCAAACATTTAGCATTTACACTATTTTAACTAATATCAGATTTCCAAATCATTCCATTTTGAATATAAATATGTAATTTAAGAACTAACTATAGTCTAGAGGTAAAACTTAACGTAATGAACATTCTGAAAAGTAAAGTCAAGCGAAGTAAAAGTAAAGTAAAATCAAGTTAAGAAAGTAAAGTCAAATCAAAGTCAAATTAAAGTCAAGTTAAAGTTATATTTTTTTTATATTTTCTCATATCTAAATTATTGCATTATTGCATTTAAATTATAAACTTTTAAAACTTTTAAATGAATTAAAACTATTTTAAAATAGACAAACTCTATAGTTTTCTAATTTATTACTTTTCCCTCCCCCTACATACATAAATATGAGGACGTAATCGATTTTAATATAACAAGATTTACATGTAAGAATTTGATTTTTTATAATTTTTAAGGATATATTATTTGTTAAATTATTCAATTTTATTATTATATAAACCTATTGTTTAATCTATTAAAGTTTATGTACTTGATGGATATTGTAAATAAATAAATAAATATATTTTAAGACTGAACCTTACGAAAAGTGCTTTTTGCGTTAGATTTAGTGAGTTTTTCGTCATCGACAGTAACGCAAACATTTCATCATCGTCATTTTCAAGTGATGATGATGAATTCGTTGTGGGATGTATACGAAAGGAGTTTACTCAAAGTAAAAGAGCCCGGGGGAAATTCCTGGAAGTTATTAAAGAATATGCTTGCAAATAAGATCAAATTCTTAAATCAGTTTTCATCATGTTCACAAATAATAAAAAATATAAAAAAAACTTCAATTTACCATCTGCATTAAACGTTTCGCAAGCACCAAGAAACAAAAACTTCAAAATCAAAAATAGGGTAGATAGTAACTTGTTCCATTGGCATTCCGGATCGGAGACTACCGGAAATTTCTTTCGGATTACCACACGTAAACGCTATTAATTAAACTATTTGCTTACTTTATTTCCGAATCTGTATTGTTTGTGTATTATTTCTAAACAAATTATCAATAAATTACAACTGAGTTCATATGAATAACATTTCAATACAACGTATACACTTTTAGTAGTAATTTTGTCTAAGATCAAATTTTCTTCTATTTTTATTTTGCGTTAACTTATTTGTCTTTGCACTTGATTCTTTTTGTTCTCAGCTCTGTGTTAAAGGATAATTAAAGAAACAATTCAGAGACCATCATTATATAACATTTGAAAGTGTTATATTTTTTTTTATTGAAATTAATTAAAATTTTTGTTTACTTTTATACTTTTAAGTATTTCAACAATAACAGGACTCTCTTACTTTTTCCACCATCCACTTGATCCTCCTGATCCCCAACCGCCTCCACCGCCACTACTCCAGCCACCGCCGTGACCACCACCTCCATATCCACCTCCATATCCACCGCCACCTCCATATCCACCGCCACCTCCATATCCACCGCCTCCGGAAGATATAACCTTTATTACTTTAACGACTGATCCACCTCCTCCATGACCACCGCCTGAATATCCTCCAGAATAGCCACCACTTCCCCATCCATTTCCACCTCCATAACCTCCTGAGTAGCCGCCACCACCACTCCATCCACCTCCAGAGTGTCCACCCCCTGAATAGCCACCACTATTCCAACCGCCTCCACCATGTCCGGAACTAACATAAACTGGAGCAGGCTCTTGAATCACTTTTATAACTTTTACTCCTCCACTGTGGCCACCATTCCAGCCGCCACTTTGACCGCCATTCCAACCACCACCGTAGCTACCTCCACCACTGCTGCCTCCCCATCCTCCTCCACCACCGCCAAATCCAACGGACTTAAAAAACGAAGCCTGGGCTATGGCAATGGTTGCCAAAAGGACACTCACGAAAATCTGACAACAAAATAAAGTCATTTTTATTCAAATCTATGTAGTTAAACTGGTATCCTTTGAAATCCTTACTTTCATAACGTTCCTTTATTCACTGCGCTATATCAACTCAGAGAAATATTCTATCAAACTGCACTGATGAACTTCAGAACTGATTCATTTTTATACTTCGTCCCCACTACAAAAATAAAATTAATGAACAAAAACAAATAAAATAATAATTCCATTGAGTATCTTTCTTTTTTTTTTACTCACCAAAACGATTAAAGTTGCTCAGTAACTACAAAAAAAAAAAAACACTTTAAATCAATCTTCGGGCCATTTTTTTTATTTTTTTTTTTAATTTGTTAATTACTGCGAGTTTTTGTTCAAAAAATAAAAGAAGTATCAATTTACCTGTGTCTTTTGACAACCCGAAGGTACATTTTCGATCTTCGCCATTAATAATGTGCATAAATTGAATTTCATCTCTCATTAGATCAAAACAGATTTTATGAAGAAATTTTAAACAAAAGTGATTGGAAATTAAACCACCACAAAATAAATACTATTTTTAGATTACTCGAGATTTAATTTCCAATTTAAGAAATAATTGCTCTACCAAACTGTTCAAGGCCTTTGAAAGCTTAAAATCTATTCTTTAATGAAATGCCAAATGTATGTTTCAAGAACAATACAAAATTTATGATCTTAAAATCGGTTCTGTCAAAATAAATAATATTTATTATGGTTAGTCATGGTGTATTCGTTTATTTTGGGAATATCCAAAAATCATAGCTGCCTTAAACTAAGTAAAAATATATAGATAGTACCTTTGTTTAAGTTGTATGAATTTGGCCAGTGAGGAAGGTCAAGTTGAAATAATATAATAATAGTGATAATTTTGTGTTAAATTTTTTTAGCCTTAATTATGAGACCGTGATGAATTCAGCGCATGAAACGATTATTGCATGGTCTTAACCAGTTATGGTTTACAATTTAGCTGAGAGAATTAATTTTAATTTTGGATGTGTAAACATGTATGCCGGCGGTTGCGGCAGGGTAAACCAAAAACGTGGGTCTAATGTATACGTTCCATGTTGCCCATTAGAGTTACACATTCCGTGCAGCAACTTATCTTACGGAAGATTGCAATTGAGGCACTGTTTACATTTACTTACTACATCACATCACGTTTACATTGAAAACTTCGAAGGGTCTCAAAAACAGTTCGCCTATGGTGTCAGTGGATTAAAATCTTGATTTTACAACTTTACATTAATATTACAACTTAATATCTTCATTCGCCAAACATTTCTTCACCTCTCACTCAATATGTCAAAAAGACGAAAGACGAAACAACTACATAGATGCAAATTTTATTACAAGTGCATTCAATTGCTTAAACAAATCCTCTTCGCGTTAGTGATGGACAACTGCAATTTTTTTTATGCTCCGGAAATGCATTTTCAGAGTTGACATTTAAAAAATCCGAAAATTCATTTTCATGGCAATCGGTTGTCATTTACATCGCAATATTCTCAATTTGTCAAAATTTAATCTGTCCCTTATCTGTCAAACCAAATAATGACAAATCTCGAATTAAATATTCTACATATCGTAATGTATACATTAAAATATAATAGATTGTTATCGATCTATTTATCAAGCGATGAACTGGATGATAACTACGATGCCAATGGATTATTTTTGTTCGTTTTTTTTGTTCGTTTATATTTACTGTGACTACTTCCATAACAAGATAAGAACTATGTCAATCGGCTTATTTATCTCTGACAGAGGGGGCGAGATAAAGTGCAGGAACGTCAAACAAAAAATCGGAGAATTTTGTTCAGTGTGAACACCGTCCATAGCAGAAAATAAAAACATCAAGAGTCCTATTACATTATTCTTTTTTCGGTTGTTTCGTCTTTTTGAAATATTTGGTGTGAGGTAAAAAAGTGTAGCGGCATGAAGTTACTTTTCTACACCTGTCACCAAGAATCGTGTAATCAGGTTCCAAGAGTCAAACTGAAGTATAAGACGGTGTTCACATTGGACTCACTCCGCCGACTTATTTTGATGTCTCTGTGATTTTTCTCATTCGCACTTCATGGTAAGAAAGAGGCAAGAAAATGAGGCAGGATTTTTAAAACAAATTGAAAATTAATAAATTTTTGTTTGACATTTGTTTTGGTAATATATGACATAGCAGTCTACATCCTTTGCTTATTTATTTATTATTGGTTTGTGTTCTGAGTTGAATTTAATTTTAAATATTATTAAATTTTGTAAACATTGTCAATTATGACAACTATTTACAAGACGTCAAAATGTGTCTGGAGTGTTCACACTACTTTCCTGTCTTAGCACGACATGGTGGCCTTATGTCAAAATAAATCGGTTGAGTAAGTCCAATGTGAATACCGTCTAATATGTTCGTGCATCATTAGTTGTGTTCATATTGTCATATACCATATGTTTGACAAGCACGGAATGATTAACTTTATTTTGATAATGTGAACGCTTCATCCAGTGGCTTGTCAATGATCCTAGATGTATTTTAAAATCTTTTGAAATTTTGTCTGCATGACAAGTATATTTGAGAATGCATGCTTGTCAAGCCTAAAGCAAATTCAATTTTCCATGAAGTTCTCGAGCCGTGCACATCTTAAGCCAGATATACACTGTTCAAATGCATGACAAGCTTGAGATTTCAATGCAATAAACTTGTTTGAAGGAAAATCAAAAGATTTTGATTTTGCATCAAGCCTACACCCAATCTATACTTGTGATTTTTTCACTAATACACTTGCGCGTGCTTGTCATGCATTTGAACAGTGTATATATCTGGCTTTAAGGAAGTATATCAAAGTGATTTTTCTGGAGACCTAAAACAAACAAATCAATTAAATATCGTAATTTAAAATTTCATCGTACTCTCCGTTGGTTCGCCATGGTCAAAATTCTAATGAAAAGTGATGTTTGACGAGAGTGAGAATTGGGAATGTGAACGCCCTTATTAGTCCTCCGAGTAAATAGTTAATCATATCAGATAACATCTATGTCTCTATAATACACTTCTGGCGGTTTACAATGGTAATGAATTGTATTTGATTTTTCTCGAAAAACCTCGAATTGACCCGAAGAATAATTTTTCGAATGAATTTTTGCATCAGACGAAAAAAAAAATGTGATAAAACTTTTTTAGGAATGGAAAGCGCATTCCCAAAAGGTATCAACCAACTTTGTAGAGGTAGCCGTTCGAAAAAGAAACTCAAATACCTTTATGAATTGTATGTGGTTTGTATCTTCTTGGAAGATTGGGCGTCGAACAAGTGAGTTCTTCCTTATCGTCACACTTGCGATTTTCTCCATTGATTTCTAGACATCCATGACTTGGTTCGGTGCCAAAACCATTACATGAAAGAGGTTTCGATGCATTTTTCTTCTTCTAGAGCAGTGTTTTTCAAACTTTTTGAGTGCGCGACCCCTTTGCTAGTAACAAAATTTTGGGGACCCCCCATTATAATGTGTCAGTTATTTAAAAAGCTACATACACTGAACCCCTTCCAAGCTCGGTCTAATTACACAAGATTTTACTTATTCGCGATGAAATTTTCTCCCGTATTGCAAAAAAAAAGTTGTAGTAGGCAATAATTTTCATTTTTTTGAATTCTTAAGTGCGCATCAGAATTGTCATTTTTGTTTGTTTGTCATTTTTTTTTATTTTGCTACCTTCCTACATACATATGTACATATTGTAATTTTGATTGACTGTTTTGTTTGATACATTCTTTTTGTTTTAAATTTTGTTTTAAGTGCCAATGAGAAAGCGTTGTTAGCTGACTATCAAGTAGAATACCGAGTCGCCAGAGCAGGGAAACCTCATACAATTGCTGAGAATCTTATTTTGCCTGCGGCCCTTGTTATGGTTAAAATTAGCAGAGTGGGATACATTTGAACACTTTTTGCTTTCCAGACTGATAAAAGCTAAAATATTCGAGCAGTGGTTATAATTTTAAATTACTTTTGAAAAAGAGTAATAAAGTAACATTTTATAAGCATTGTTCAAATGTGCCCCACTCTCCCCTATTTTGGGCGGGCAAACAGGAGGCAGATAAACTTAAAAATATACCACTTTCTGACAATACAATTGAGCGGAGAATAAGTGACATGGCCGTTGACATTCAAGAACAATTAATTGAAAAATTCAAGAAGAGTCCAAATTTTGCCTTGCAACTAGATGAAATGAATCTACTGATGTTTTAATCTGTGCACAGTGGTATTTGTTCGTTTTGAAGCAGAGGAAAACCTTGAAGAAGAAATTTTATTTTGCAAAGCTCTTCCTGCTAATACTACTGGCCAGTTTTTGTACGATATGTTTTTAGAAAGCTCTCGCAACTACGAGATTGATTGGAAAAACTGTTTTGCTATTTGTAGCGATAGTGCTAGAGCTTTGACGGGCAACAAAATTGGGCTCATTGCAAAATTAAAATTAATAACGCCAAACGTTTCATGGACACTCTGCTTTCTTCATCGACAAGTTCTGGCATCCAAGGTGTTACCTTCTGAATTAAATGATGTGCTTAAAGATGTGATTAGAGTTGTGAACTCTATTAAAGGCAAGGCCTTGCAAAGTCAGCTGTTTAGGATCTTATGTGATTAAATGGGTTCACTCCATCAAAACCTCCTTTTTCACACAGAGGTCAGATGGCTGTCAAAAGGAAAAATAACGACACGACTTTTGATATTGAAAGTCGAATTATTGATGTTCTTACAAGATTCATAATCTGGAAATTTGGATCATTTTTCTGATCCCACTTGGCTCTTAAAATTATCATTTCTTACTGATCTTTTCAACCACTTAAACATATTGAATAAGAGCCACCAAGGGAGAGAAGAAAGCATTATAACTGCCAAAGATAAAATCAAAGGATTCGTCGCAAAACTTCGTTTTGATTATTTTACCTGCTTTCAAAAGATCCTCGAAGAAATTTCATCAGATGAATCGATATCATTAAGCTCTCATATTCATCTCATGGTACAGAGTTTGCATAATTTAGAGAAGAAACTATTAAGTTACTTTCCGGAACTCATTTCTGAAAGTGGAGATGAACAAAGTTGGGTCGAATATTGGAACGACTAGTATGTATATCGAGATTGTGTTCATCGTAATAAAACGGACAAATCCATTTTTGGATGAAATTTCAATTGTTTGGATTGACAAAGTAGATTTAAATTTTACAGAAATAACACAAAAGAAATAGAATTTAGGGCACAATTTAATAAAATTTTAAGGGATGTGGTTTCAATTGCTGATTTTTTAGGCAAAAGACTGACAAGCACAAATCATTTTTAATCTATACAGTGACTTTTGAACACTTATGTACATATTTATTTTTTATTAATTTTTAGACACTTAATTTTACAATTTTATTTTATTTAAAATATGCTTTAGAAATATCAACGCAACAATTTTGTTGTCTCCAAAGCGATGATTCCACTTTTCGGTGAGAAGGCTATTAAATCACCAGTGGATCTGTTGCAACGAAAATCGGACTGATGGTTATTGAGAAGCTTTCGTTGTTCGAGATAATTCATTAGCTGACGATTGGTAAGCGTTTCCATGACATTGGAAATAATGTCAGAGAAATTGATCAGTAATTAGAAAATAAAGATGAATCGCCATTTTTAGGAATTGGTTGCACGAATCCCATTTTGCCGCCCCCATTCAATACTAAATTAAAATTAAATTTCGAGACGTCATTTCACACGCTATGAAGTATCTTTTATTGAAAGTAAAATAGAATTAGCGGTTTCATAAACGGATTTTACGAGCCTTTCCTGCGAATTGTACTCGTTTTGAGATCGATTCCGAGTTTTTTCCAAAAAGTCTTAGAAAAGTCGATTGCGGCTTGGACGAAACGGTCTCTGCTCTCCACCAGGAGTGCTTTTAAAACGCAGTTTCTGAGCACACTTATCCACACTCAGTCCACATTGCTGCAGGTAAATCTGTGCGTCATCTTCTTCAGGTAGCTCTGCAGCTCAAAAGCCAAGAAAAGTGAGGAAGTTGAATGACTGCATGACTGTAAGAAGAAGACTGGTCAATTCTTCCAGTATACCTCAAGAACTTCCACAAACTTATTTTAAGCGTCTTTACAGCTTCACGAGGTTCACTTTTTCTGCAGGCTTGTGACTAGATGCTTGAGATACTTCTGGTGAGTCGACTTCGTCTTGACCCTGCTCTGTGGTGGAACCAGAACGACTTCAACTTCGACGGCAGGCACGTCTTCTTCTTCTGCCCGTAAAATAAGTTATGCATTCCCATGAATATTGGCCGGAGGACAATAAATTCTAGTCCACTCACGATTGTAGATGGAGGAATCTTACTTACATTGGAATCACTTCCGCTGCTGCTGGATGCCGCCGAAGACGTTAACGTAGGTTTTGAACCAGAAACTAGAACTGAAATATTTCGCGTCTTCGCGTCTGCTTCTTTCTCAGCCTTTTTCTTGCGGTATTCCGCGCCGCTTCCTTTAACTCTTTTCATTTTCAAAAACTAGTTAAGGTTGAGTGAAGTACTAAGTGCTTAGTTTTAGAAGATTCAACAGTATTTAAACTATAAACAACACAATCGAAATAACTTTCTGTGATGCGGGAGGGAGCAAAAACATTGAGCTGGCTGAGACTAGAATAATGTTTCCGTCGAATCCTAGTTATCTTATCATATCTCGCATATGCATATCATATGTTTCGGAACACTCCCTTTCAGTTTCGCGAGAGTTTCGGAACGTTTTGTTTTAGTTTCGCGATCAGCGCGACAATACGGAATGCACTCTTACGGCCCTACTCACCGTCTACGAATTCACGAAAGCGGTCAACGACGAACCACAGATAGGGTGGCAAATTTCAAATTTACATCATTGTTGTTTGTTGACTTGTCAAACGATCTGTCATGAAGCATATGATTTCTACTCTACCCGCATCACCGGCGACATTTTGCCGCCCCCCTAGGCCTGCCGCCCGGGGCGGACCGCCCCCCCCGCCCCCCCCTACGCTACGCCACTGGTAAAAAAGTTAACGCAGTAGTTTAGCCAAAGAGGAAGAAAACATTTTCAATTGATGATATACTATCAGGGCTAGCGGATTAACGAATATCGGGATCTTTTAGTACTAAAGCAACTGATGGGGTTCGAAAATTAAATGGTCTAAAAGAAAAATGGACGTCCTCAAGAACAGATAAAACTCTCTCACTATTAGGCAACGTAGAGTTTGCTGCGAATTGTTCTACAAACACAATGGCCTTGTCTATGGAACTAAGGATAGGGTTACAGTTGCAAATGAGCATGGGAACTGTTGTTGATGTTGAGTTTTAAATATTCTTAACAAATGAACAATAGCTATTATTACCTTTAGGACACTGCAGTATAGTTTCCAAAATTATCTTTTTTAATTTGTATGGAAGGTTGCCTTATTTTCAGATAAAATATTACGAATGCTTAACTTGCCATTAGAACCTATATTTCGCAAATAATATGGAAACTTAGGGAGATTCGGAGGAGGATACAAAAATTCGTGCTAACTTTATGACCCTTGTACATTTGCAAACGTCAAAACAGGTCCGTTGACATAGTTTTTTGCATGAACTGTCTTTACTTTAGCTGTGTTCAAAATTTTTTTATTGAAAAAAATATATCAAAGGTCCACTATAGTGCCCAGCCAAGTTCTGGCACGATACCTTTTTTACAGGAACAAACTCAGGCGAATTTTGACCCCTCCTTATCTTCAGTACCAATGAAGTCAGAAACTTAAAATTCCGAATATTTGCTGAGCTGGTCAGGCACAGGCGCCTCAACATATTTCAATTTTCTAGCATAAGCGGTTCCTGAGATATAAGGCCTCAAAAATCACAAAAACCGTAACTGACTGACTGACAGATCATCGAAATTATGGAGCACTTCCCGACATCATAGAATCTTGTAACTTTGCACAACCGTAGGTATTGTCATGCAATGAGTGGAAAAAAAATTTGAGGTTTTCCATTCAGGCGGTGTGGTATCTGCCTACTTTCTCCGAATTGATGTTGGTTGAATGGAGCACTTCCGACTGCTGTAGAACGTTGAAATTTAGTAAAATGGTAGGGCTTAAATTTCATACAAAGAAAAAAATATAAAATTTGAGGTTTTCCGTTCAGGGGCGTAATATCCGCCCACTTCCTCAGAATTGATGTAAATTATATGTCACACTTCCGATTGCAGTAGAACAATGAAATTTGGTAGAACGGTAGGGCTCAAATTGCATACAAAGCAAAAATAAAAATTGAGGTTTTTCATTCAGGGGGCGTGGTATCCACTCACTTTCTGAGGAAATGTTTAATTTATATGGAGCACTTCCGATTGCCGTAGAATGATGAAATTTGGTAGAGCGGTATAGCTTAATATACATTTAAAGCGAAAAAAAGAAAATCTAAGATTTTTCATTCGAAGTGTCTTTTTATTGTCATTTTGAAACTATACATACACCTTGAAAATTCATGACTTTTCTTAGAATTAGAGTGCTCGATTTAGTACTCTATGTTAATTCAACATGAATAAAAAAAGAAAACATTTGCTTACCTGAAAAAATTATGAGTTTACAATAAAAAAAATTCTTTACTGTGATGTGAACTATAATCAAACCACTAATTAGGCTATTACGTAATTGGTGGGCTGCATTCATTTAAAAAAAGGAGTTAAAATTGCAACAAAATCATCATCGTATCCTCAACAATTATTGCTTTTTTATGACTTTGAGCGGATGTAGGTACTAGTATTGTATTTATAAATAAGGTAGGTATGTTAGTGTTAGGTATCTTGCCAGGACAAGACGAAACAATTGAAGCGCAAATCAAAACAACCAATAACAAAAAGAAAATATACCAAAAGAAATAGGAAGCTATAAACTAAGTTGAGTTTAGTAGGTAGAGTCCACCCTTCTATCTTTCCATATCTTTCGAGATTTTGACATGACAAAACAAGTCAGCCGTGAAAAGTACTGAGATCTAAAAGTACGCCAAGTTCTTACTTCATGAAAGTTTAATACCGAATATTTAAGGCAGAATAATATTGAAACACCTTTTAAAGTTTAACTGAAACTGATGTCGTCGAGGCACTGTTGTCAGTGAAATTTAATGAAACTGTACTGGTTGGATTGAATCCTAAATTTGTGAAACTATGCTTGCCTTTTATATTACCTTATCTTACTCATATTTTTAATTCCGTATTGACCACATCATGCTTCTCCCTGGAATGGAAAAAAGCTAAGATCATTCCCATCTCCAAGAAGAAAGCTGTAGCGTCTCAGATTATAGACCGATTTCAATTCTGCTACGAGTATTTTTCTCAAAAGTTTTTGAAAAAGAGATCGTAAAGCAGATCCAAAAACACGATACTTCAAATAAATAACCGGTCAGAACTGCATTGTCAACAGCTGTTTAGGCATAAGCATTGCAAATAAAGCATCGAAGACGAATCAATGCACAAGTAATTGCGTCACTTTTATGCATCGAACATAATATCAGCTGATGACGTCAAATTTTCAAATTACTTCAGCTATAAGTTTTTGTCAAACAAACAGCTTGGGAAATATTTCCAAAAAAATTATTTTCATTGCCTTTGTGCCCATGTATCTAATCTAGCGGTCATCGCATCAGAACTCTCTCAGATTAAAACGCATCCTATTCTCAAGTCCATGGAAAATACCAGTCTTTTGCTAAATTATTTTTTCTTTTGAATTTTTCTTCTATTCGTACTGATCATCTCGGTTTTCAGACATAGCTTGGTAATTTTCATTACATACCTTGGATACCAGACATAAAAGTATAGAACTGTAACTCGGTTTATATTGTCAGTCGTTTAGAAGAAAGTACTGAGTTTGAATAACTTCAACTTTTTTAATGGTCCCCTTGCATATTGAAACATTTTTAAATGTGGTATTTTTTTCATTTTAGCTTGTTCAACTAAATGCCGTAAAACACTCTCTCACTTTAGACTGGTCTCCAACAAAATTCAAAACAGGAAGCATTAAATAATATTCCATCCTCAAAATGTGGTACTGGTGCACTGCAATCTAACAAGTTTATAAAAGTTATCGTGGCGAAGCACTTAAAATAAAGATACAAGGTTTGATGTCTTATAGTGACGTAATACTAGCTTTTGGCACTTTACAATTTATATTGCCAAGATGTCAATGATTTTAGAGCGCAATGTAGTCCCACATACCCCATTTATAGGTGGTGATAAAAATGTATGTTGAAATAAATAAAATACGTTTAATTAGATTTTTTTTTGGTAACGAGAAAAATTTATTAACAACATTAACAACGTCTGATCTATATGCTTTCAGGTACATTCACTCGCTCATTCACACTAGAGAATTCAACATTCATAGATTTCTAAAGGGGCTATCACATAAAGGTCTTTGCATTAAATTCGTTTATCGGTTGTGTTTTTGAGCCATTTAATCCCATCCACTGGAGGATCCACCGGAAGACCAGCCGCTACTACCACCGCCGATGCTGCCTCCTGACGACCATCCACCGTGTCCTCCACCAATGCTGCCACCACCACCATATCCTCCTCCAATGCCGGAGTCAGAGCTGATGATTTTGACGATTTTAACTTGTTCAGCACCACCGCCATAGCCGCCACCGTGACCTCCTTCATAGCCACCACCCAAGCTTCCCCCGTGACTGCTTTCATAACCGCCGCCATATCCTCCTGAGCCTCCTGATGACCATCCACCACCGTGGCCTCCTCCTAGCGAGGATCCTGATGATCCAGAGATGACTTTGATTACCTTAACTTCACCACCCCCGATGCTACCACCACCGTGACCACCGCCATATGATGAACCACTGTCGTATCCACCACTGCTAATATAGCCTCCATGGCCGCCACCACCACCTAGAGAGATACCACTATCGTATCCACCGCTGCTGGCCCATCCACCATGGCCGCCACCACCGCCTCCACTACTGACAACCTTGATCACTTTCACAGGACCTGCTGAGATGGAGCCACCGCCATGGCCTCCACTGCTATATCCACCGCTGCTATATCCACCGCCGCCATGGCCACCGCTGCTGTATCCACCGCTGCTATATCCACCGCTGCTATAACCACCGCCACCTCCACCACCATGACCACCGCCATAGCTGTAGCCGCCACCGCCACCACCACTGCTGCCACCTAGGAAGCCAGCTGAAGCAACCGCCAGTGAGGCAAATAAGCAAACAAAGACCTACGAAGGCACAAAAAAAAGAACTATTAGTTGTGATATCCTTTGAATAATCCTTAAAGTCGTCCAACCTTCATTATTGTAGTAAGCAAGGCTTAGTTGTTGTTGAAAGATACTCAGACGATGTTAACCAAGCTGGGGAAAGGAAGGTAGATACTGATGCCTTAGCCAAAAGCAAACATTCTTTTTATACCAGTTTATGGATCGTGCGGATTTGTGGCAGCTACCACTCGAATCGAATGTGCAACATACAAGAGAATTGACCCACAATCGAAATTTTTGTGTTGTTTTCTCACTTTATCTTTGTGTTCTTCTTTGGTTTTTGAAACGAAAAAAAAGGAAACAAACAAAAAAAAAACGAAAAAAAAGAAAGAGACGATTTTATGCCTTTTCTGTGCCGGTGCGGCGCGGCGTAGTTGCTTTACTTTTTGCAACAAGTTAAGTTACCGTGCCGCCTCAGGTCAATTAATAGATAAAATCTGTTAGATAATCGAAATAGTGTGCCTCGCATAATAGATGATTCTTCGAAGAAAGTGAGGAAATTGGTGGTGGATTAATGGGTACTCTAGTATATATCAGTGTTGGAAGTGTGAGAAAGATTAAGCTGACAATTTTCGATTGGGAGGAGGCTATTTCGTACTTAAGTTAGGCAGGTAAATATATTAAATTGTCTAACTAGGTAAGTGTATTTTGATGGATATTAACTATGTAGGTATGTACCTTTTTATTTTTCGTTTTAAAGGAAGTTACCAAGCTTGATTTAGCATTACAGGTTTTGATTTTTTATCAGTTCGTTGACATATTTTTAGATAAGATTAGATTAGACTAGATTTATTCATTGGAAATAAGTTATATACACATTCTGGTTTTCAAATTTTTAGCTTCATGAATGGTGAAAAACATGACAGTTGAAAACTGCATTATTTTTATTTTTATTGTCCTTTTTAGTTAAATAAATTATGATTTAAAAGATAAATTAAGTTACTCTTTGATTTGATTTTACAAAATTAAAACATGTTTAGATATTACAGAGCTTTTAGTTTACTTTATTTATTTACTTAACACAGCTGATTACTAGCCTAACATTAAAATTTATAATTTATACATTATATAATAGGGAAAATGTTAATTTAAATTTACCTGAAGAATGTCAAACAAATTATCAAATCTATTTAGAGGATATTTAATAGTTTAAACATTTAATTCAAAGGAGAAAATCGTTCTTAATTTGTCCGATAGTTTGAAATAAGTAGAAAATTCGCCAAATTTCTAAAACTTCTTTGGGAATGTTACCAGACAGGAGGTGCAAAGAGTCTATGTTATCGTTTAAAATTTTTACAATGAAGACAAAAGATGAATCCGACCCTCTGCTCTCAAAGCTAGGCGTGTCGATAAGTTTAAGTCTATTGTTGTAATGAGGGAGTCCATAGGGATTTTCCCAACCTAAACCTATAAAGGCAAAACCTCAAAAATCTTTTTTCAACTTGCTCTAATCTGGCTTTATGAGAGTCGTGATGGGCTGACCAAACCTAGCAAGCATATTGCAGAATAGGTCGAACAATTGATACAAAAAGCTTCTTGGTAACGAAAAAATTGGAAAAATGTCTTGATTCACTTTTGATCCAATCTTGAATTGAGTTAGCCTTACTAGCTATGGCGTTGATGTGTTGTATGAATTCAAGTTTACTATCAAAGGGCACGGTAGTGCCCAGCCAAGTTCTGGCACTACACCCTTTTTTACAGGAACAAACTCAGGCGATTTTTGACCCCTTCTTATCTTCAGTACCAATGAAGTCAGAAACTTAAAACTCCGAATACATACTAAGCTAGTCAGGCACAGGCGCCTCACCAAATATCAATTTTCTAGCATAATCGGTTCCTGAGATATAAGTCCTCAAAAATCACAAAAACCGTAACTGACTGACTGACTGACTGACTGACAGATCATCAACATTATGGAGCACTTCCCGACATCGTAGAATCTTGTAATTTTGCACAACGGTAGGTCTTGCCATGCAAGCAGAGGAAAAAATCGAAAATTTGAAATTTTCCATTCCGGGGGCGTGGTATCCGCCCACTTTCACCGAATTGTCTCCGAATTGGTGTTGGTTGAATGGAGCACTTCCGACTGCTGTAAAACGATGAAATTTGGTGAACCGGTAGGGCTTATATTGTATATAAAGAAACAAAAATAAACACCAAGGTTTTCCTTTCGGGGGGCGTGGTATCCGCCCACTTTCTCCGAATTGGTGTTGGTTGAATGGAGCACTTCTAACTACTGTAAAACGATGAAATTTGGTAAAGTGATTAGGCTCAAATTGCATTCGAAGAAAAAAATATAAAATTAGCGGTTTTTTATTCAGGGGCGTGGTATCCGCCCACTTCCTCAGAACTGATGTAAATTATATATGGCGCACTTCCAATTGCAGTAGAACAATGAAATTTGGTATAACGGTAGGGCTCAAGTGGCATATAAAGGACCGAAAATAAAAATCGAGGTTTTCCATTCAGGGGCGTGGTATCCGCCCACTTCCTCAGAACTGATGTAAATTATATATGGCGCACTTCCAATTGCAGTAGAACAATAAAATTTGGTAGAACTGTAGGGCTCAAATCGCATATAAGGGACCGAAAATAAAAATCGAGGTTTTCCATTCAGGGGCGTGGTATCCGCCCACTTCCACAGAACTGATGTAAATTATATATGGCGTATTTCCAATTGCAGTAGAACAATGAAATTTGGTAGAACGGTAGGGCTCAAGTCGCATATAAAGGACCAACAAAAAAAATTGAGGTTTTCCATTCAGGGGGCGTGGTATGTTTAATTTATATGGAGCACTTCCGATTACTGTAATTAAGGTCGGTATGTTAGTGTTATGTATCTTGCCAGGATAAGAAGAAATAATTGAAGCGCAAATCAAAACAACCAATAACAAAAAGAAAATATACCAAAAGAAATAGGAAGCTATAAACTAAAATGATTTTAGTAGGAAGAGTCCACCCTTCTATCTTTCCGTATCTTTCGAGATTTTGACATGGAAAAATATTTAAATCTTTGCAAAAAGGAGTGCGACCAGACCAAAAACATAAATGTTAAAAAAGAGCCAAGTTCTTATATACAAAAACCTTTGTGTAACAAGTCAGCCGTGAAAAGTAATGAGATCTAAAAGTGCGCCAAGTTCTTACTTTATGAAGATTTAATACCGAATATTTAAAGTAGAATAATATTGAAACAGCTACAATGTAATAGAGATTACTGAGTAAAATTTGATTGGCTTACTTGGCAAGTTTTTTTTATGCCCAATTCAAAAGGTTTTGAAAACTTGACCAGTAAGCCCATCAAATTTTAGTCAGTAATCATTAAATAATAAAATTTCTCTATTACATTGTAGCTGTTTCAATATTATTCTACTTTAAATGTTCGGTATTAAACCTTAATGAAGTAAGAACTTGGCGTGCTTTTAGATCTCAGTACTTTTTCACGGCTGACTTGTTACACAAAGGTTTTTGTATAGAAGAACTTGGCTCTTTTTTTAACATTTATGTTTTTGGTCTGATTTCTTTTTCTCGTTAATAAAACAGACCCCCTTTAATGGATCGGTTTTCGGATAAATAAGAATATTTTTTTTTAGACTTCGACACATTAAAATCTCTTTAAGTTCGTATTTTTATTTGAATTGATACCAAAACATCCAAACGCAGTGAAAGGTACTTGATAAGAAAATTTAAAAAATTCGTTCTACAAAATATTAATTCCCATCACGATTCAAGTCTTCCCCATTTTGCATGACCAGCGGGTATGCAGTTATTAAAAAAAAAATAAAGCAAATTCAGTGAAGCTGTTATTATAAGATAAACGGTGCATGAAGCAAAAATTATAGAAAGCAAAAGTGAATTTTTGGAAGCACAAGAAATTGTGCATAAAATAACGTAGGTACCTACTTATAAGTCCTCATGTCACATTGTATGGCTTAAAACGGGAATATGTAATAACAGCTTAACGCTTTAATGCGCACAATTCTAAAACTCACAGAGAGGCATTCACCTAGATGGCAACGAACTGGAAGGGGGCTTCAATTTTATATCAAATATTCAAATCCAACCTGTTTCCTTTCTTTGTTCGCGCCTCTTACCGAGCTGAAGAGTCTTAATATAACCAAATAAAATTCGGATATGTGATCTTTAATCAAATATATTGTTTAAACTCTTTCAAATCTCTCTGATTTTCATGCGTGCAACGCAAAAAACATCATAATCTGATTGTCCATCAAGAGACGATTTGTACGTTGTAATACTGGGAACAATAAATTAGGTCAACGAATCGTTTTGTATCCAAATAAAGCTTCATGGATCACCTTTTTTATCTGCATACAAAAGGTCAAAAGGAGTTATGTAACATTTTTCGCTGGTATACAGCGATGTAAATGTTAATCATGGATCAATAGCACAGCGGCAACGCAACACGTAATCGAATTATTTATTGGCTTCCACTAAAGCTGGCGAGGAAGCCCCATTTGTATATGAGTTATTGTCTTATCATCATATTGAACTTGACTAACAAAAGTTGGAGAGTTCCATGGTTATTGCCATATAAACAGGGGCGAATTGACAGATTTGTGAGCCTCTTGAGAAAGGGGAAAGTAAAAAAATAGGTTCTGTGGCAGCTAAGGTACTAGTACGGTCTAGAACGCCAAAAAAATGCACGATTTTTTGGAACTTTTTTCTCGGAAACTTTATTAGGTAATAACATAATTCGTTTTTTAAATAATGGATACATGGGTCAAGAGTACAAAAAAATGTTGTTTGTCTTAATTTTCGAATTTTGGCGCCAATATACCCATACCATGGTAAGCAGAGGTACTAGATGGGCCCCAGGTGTCGACACATGTCGACAGATGTCGACACATGAGACATGAACCACCAGGTGTCAACACACGTGAGCCATGACTCGAAAAAAAAAACTTTAAACGCGTTTTTCTCGAAACAACGTTTTTCCAACTGTTGGCCACGATTACTTTAAAACTACTTGACGGATCGTCAAAATTTTTTTTTTGTTTTACAATCTGGAGAAAAATCAGGCTGATATATCAAAAACTTTTTTTTTGTACAGCGCTCAGAAGAGCGAACAAAAGTGGAAAAAACGAAAACTAAAATTCAAGCGTCCGCCATTTTTTTAATTCTTGACTTTGGGCAATTATTTTGGTCCAGACTCCAACTACACTCTTTTATTTTATAAAAAACTTTGAGTTTTTAATTTTCGATCATTTTTGCAGGAGCTAGAGTCGCCAACAGCGAACAATTTTTTTTTTTATGGTGGTCTCGTTCCGAGGCGCATTGTTTTTTAACGGCCCGGTGTTTTTTGATGAAAAAATTATTTTTTGTACTTAATATAATAATAAACAAGCAAAAAAAATTTGAAATGATTATATTATTCCTTCCATGGAAAAAAAATCATGAAAAAGTGTCATTTCTGACACTGAAAAAGGAGACCTCCCCTTAAAGCTAACTGATATTTTCAAACGGAGTTCTTCTAAATCCGGCAACTGTCTTTCATCACTGCCAGTCTGTGTCGTTGTGGTCTGCCCTCACAATCACAGTGGAAGTTTAAACTTAAGTTCACCTGAACCTGAACTTGAGTTTAAATTATAAGTTCAACTCGCTCGGTTTCAGAGTTTAATGTACACTTTGAACGTTAGCTTAAATAGATTCTATCAGTCCAATTAATAAAAAAAAACGATTTTCGTAAGCCATGGAACAGAAGTCAATTCCCAACTTATACCTTTAAATTAAAAAAAAGAACTGTTCTAGGAATAGTAAAATGATTTTTAACAGAAATCTACTACAAAAGGGCAAATTCTCTTGCTTAAACCTGGGGCCAGTTTCACAGATCATACATCACATACATAACATACATCATACAATAAATTGATTATCATATCACACATTACATACAAATTTCTGTTTCACAGATTTCATTGGAAGTGCTGTATGATTCCATTGTACGATGTATGAAATACATATATGATTTGACAATTCACTGACATCTTTTCAATATCAGGCTTTTGAAAAGAAACACAAATTCGTTAAAAGCTCGTTTTTAAAGAGGAAGAAAAAAAGATAAATGGATGTATAAACTTTTCCCCGTCTCCGTCATTATCCAGCTATTAGATTGAAGCTTACTGCCATAAGAGAAATTCTTCTCCATTCCTTTTGGATATCCGTCTTTTTTAAAGTCATCCCACAAAACTTGACGAATAAAATAACCTTTGCAGCGAAAATTTCTTGCAATTCTTGAAGCTGCAAATCCTTTTCCGTCTACAAACATTAAAACAAATCGATTTTCAAATCATAAATAATTATTTGAGTATTAAATTCTTCTTACTTACTTTCCCATACAACACGAAAGAATGTCATACATTCTAGTCATACAATGTATGATGAAATTCTGTGTCGACAATTCTGTGAAACAGAAATGATACATCAAACCTGTCAAAATCATACATTGTAATGTAATGTAATGTACATGTAACACAGATCATGATCAAAACAAAGCCCCTGGGGCCTGTTTCTCAGATCATACCTTTCATACAACAAACAACATTTTCATACAACATACATATCATACAATTTTCTGTTTCTCAGATTTCATTGGAAGTGTTGTATGAAATTAGTTTTGTTGTATGATGTGTATGATTCTGACATTTAATTATTATTTGAGTTAGTTATTATTAGGTTAATATAAATCATAATTTTGTTTTCTTGCGAACTAAAAAAATTAATTATTAGATAAAAATAAACTAAAGTTTTACTAATTTAAAAGTAATATGGGTGATAATTTATAAAGAAAACTATGGAATTACTATACAATAGTATAAATCATTTTCTTTGATTAATAATTGTAATTGATTATAATAGTTGATTACAAAATTAAATTTTATATAATAAAAAAATAGCTAAATTAATCATTCTTGGATTTTTAATGGAATATCGACGCTCCAAACTTTTCCATAAAACATTTGATCAAAAAATAATTGGTCCGTTTTGGAAAAATCAGAAAAATGGTTCTAAGGTTCTATATATTATTATTATTATTTATTAATCAGAGCGTGAATGTACAAATTAATCTTAAAAACTAAAAGTAATAGCTTCATGGCTTAAGGCTGGGAATTCTTTTTATTTTGAGTCTTCTAGGTGGATTTCACTTCAAACATAAAATTCTCTTGAAAAACTACGAGATAATTTGGATTTGTGAGTGTCAAGCCAGTAAACTTTCGATAAATAAAATTTCTTGTGTTCAAAGAATTGACTGCAGCACTAGAATTTTCTGTTCTTTAGACGACTGTAGAAAAGAAAACAATGAAAATTAATTAAAAACTCAAAAAATATGTACTTACTTTTGTATATTTCCTTTTTAAGTTGTTTCATGTGCAGCAGCCACTTAAAACAAGATTTTGTGTTGTATTAAATGTATGACAAATTGTATATTAATTTTCTGTATGATGTAAATGATACATTTCTGAGAAACAGAATCATACAACATTCCAATATTTTCAGTGTAATCTTCGGTCATATTTTGTTGTATGACAGCAGATCATACAACAAAATTGCGAAACAGAAATCATACAGCAGAACTGTCAATATCAAGCAATGTATGATGTGTATGATTTGAGAAACAGGTGTCTACCTAATTTCATTATCAATATTGCTTGTGTTTGTTTCTAACTTGTGGTTTACTTTCTTTGGAAATAAAAGAAAAAAATAAAAAATATCGCAATAAACTTTAAAGATGTAAAACCTGAAGCTTAAATGACAAACAAAAAAAAAACAAGTTTTACAAATCTATACCGATTCTCTCTACAAATCATGTCTTCGGTGTTTTAGCTTACTCGCTATTAGTATTAATCACTTAGCAAAAATTTTGTTTTATTGATGAGATTTTTCCACTAAGCAGCCTTTATAAATGTTGGTTTAAGAATATAATTTTACAGCGTTTAACTTAGTTGCACCTTCGTGTGTAAACAGTACTCCTATGTCGCTTTTCCAAAATCTTTCCTTGTCTTCTTATTTTCTCTCAGAAGCGAAAATCATGTGAAACAACAGCAAATATTTTGTATCAAACGTCAAACACGTTCTGTTTATTTAGTTTTTTGCACGAACTGGTGTGTTCAGAAATAATTTGTTAAAAAAATATTATTAACACCATACTAATTATAAAATGTTTAAAATTAGGAAGAGTTAGTAAGCTGCTTTAGTAAGGAAATTGTTAAGTTGTGTCCATCCCTAGCCCTTAACATTATTTAAAATGTACTCGTATTGATTTTTGATTATCTACAAATTAGGAGCTGTCAAATTGAAATGTCGATGGGTTGTCAAGTGTTTCCAAACACGTTGAACTGAGGTTTGGGATAATATCGTCGTTTAACTTAAACTACAGAATTAATTCAGTTCGTGTTTTCAATCAAACTGTGAAACTGAAGTTTAAACCAAATCTGGAGTTTAAGATTTTACTGTGAACGTGAAAGTAAGTGTTTGATTGTCCTTAAATGAACCTGTCATGTTTAGCAATTAGCTGAAGTGGCAATCAAAATGCATTGAGATTCTCTTAACTTTCTCTTATTTCTGTGCTCTGAGGACTTTAAAGACCAGTTTTTCAATATTCAGTTAACTCGAGGTTAAATCAGATGCAATAAAATAAATTGAAAGTCAACTCAATATTTGTTCTTAGTGGAGAATTAAGTTGTTGATAAAATCTATTAAAATCGATGTTCGATACTAGGGAAATCTTCCTTTCACTATCAGAATCCCGATTGGGTATACTCTGTAAACACTATTTTCCAAGATAGGTTCGAAGGTAACATTTGAATATATTTTAAAACGTCACACTCCGATTTACAGATTTTTAAGACGCATATGTTTGAAATATTTGTTAATAAACTTGAGATTTTTGATAAGAGTTTACTTCTGCACTGAAAAACTACACTACATATTTATCTAATTCAAAACAAGTTAATTGTGGTAATGAACTCAGAGAGCCCTACTTTTGCATTCGCAAATTATAAGTATTAATAGTTTACTAAAGTCCGTGACACACATCTAGTATAGACACCATTGTATGAAAATTATAGTATTCTCACTACCATGCTAGGTGGCACACCGCAGAACGTAGTATAGTTTGAGAGCTTGTCATATTCATATTCCTATTATTCTCTGGCAGCTCAGCACATATTTCTTTATAAATATAGGAATTTTTTACATTCCCCTTAAGCGGTCGATAATTTCCCTCCAAATATTAAAAATTTTGTCGATTTGGTCGCTTTTTGAAATTACAAATTTTAAAATATTTAAAAATTATAATAAATATCAAAATGACAATGGTTTTAAGTAAAACTATTATCCTCAACCAACCAACCAACTCAAATCGATTTCGCATGAGATAACGATGTTCAGAAATCGCTCGTGCTTAATGTCTATGTTCATTGTGGCGCGGGCTGTAGATTGGTGTCCATAGCATCCAGGTCGGGCTTAAAGAAATTGATTATCATCGACCGATGGCGCTCGTTATTGACCGAAATTGGTTCAATGAAGTATAAACCGATCTCTCTAATTCAACAATTTTGTTTGTTGACGAACGCATTCATCCAGAAATGGGCCTAGTCACTGAATAAGATTTCTTGGGCGAAGCACCCGAAATGTTGCTGGAACAGAAGATCTTTCATGTTGAACGTTATTGCACTCCATATTGATTTGAACAAGTGACAGCTAACTTGACAGATGTAGCTGCAACAAAATGGTCGCAATCAAAATCCCTGTTCGAAATCTCTTTACATGAATTAAAAATATTTAATAACAACATTGAAACTCAAAAAGTATTATATTTAATTATGTGTGGTTGGGCCCCTCGACAGTCCTAAGTCCAACACTGAAAACAATACTTACATCGATGACTCACTTTGTATTTGATACAATCTTCACTTAAAGGACTTACTTCATAACCAAGTTGGAACTAATAGTTTGTTTGTTGGGTTTTTCCAGTTAAAAACTTCACCTAGCTGTGCAAGTCAGGAAGTAGTTTTTGTCTGACAATCTGGCTTTAGGTGGAAAAGGAAAGTATTATGAATCTAGTAAATACAAATTATTCATCTCTAATTCAGGAAGTCAGCAGGATCCAGACAAATCACGAAACTTGATCAACTTGATCGCACTCATTTCTGCTGTAGATCACTGCGGAACAATCCATTTATATGCTTGAAAAGAAGTGAATTAATCTTGGATTGAATTTGATTGGAGAATGTATCTGCCAAGCCCAAGATTTGATTAAGCAAGACATCGGTTAACACCGTTTTTTGTTGTAAGCTGCTATTATGTGTTTTTTTTATTTTCTGGTATCTAAATATGATTGATGAGTATGGTTTGGATGCATGATTCATCTGTAACTTTTTTGTGTTTCTCGTTGGGAAATACGTAAGCTACTTTCAATTTATTTTTATTTAAAGAGGAGGTGGTACCCTCATAAAGGTAAACATAACCGATGGACTTGCGTGTTGTTTAGATATTGATGTTATTACTCGTAGTTTATAGATGAAGCGTATTCAATTTGCAGTGTTTAAGCAATTATGTCGAAACAAGTCTTCTTAATTGATTTTAATAAAAGATTTTGATTGTCGAGAAATCAGCGGTACAAATGAGACAGAAAAATGAGAGCATTTTAGTTAATTCAATTATTTACACCGGTTTTGGAAACAATATTGAATATAATATTGTGCCAGCGAAATACAAGTTTAAGAATTCATAGTTCGAAAACTAAGCTAAGCTTGAGTTTAAGATCATTTCACAACAGAGAGAAAATGTACAAAATATTGTGATTGCTCATCCAGTTATACTGAGTCGTTAACAGTTTAGGAATAATCTTTCTGAACTTTATTTCGAATCAAAAGTTATTTAGCTACAATTTTTAACCCACAAACTTCTTCAACCATCTTAGTCCCTATTTAGGTATTTGTAGTTTCAAGTTGGTTAAGCTCCTTTGCAACTTTCGTGTGGCACCTGAATCATTGTCTGAGTGACACTTGGTAAGACTCATTTGATTTCAGCGCTCACACGATTACGGTGAATAGCTATAGACAAAGCACTTAACTACCTCAAAGTTATACTTGTAGAAGTTTGACATTCTGATCCAAGATGACGGTGTTGGGTGTCCTTTCTTTATGACATCATTATCATTATGCCACTATCATGAGTTTGACAGAGTTTGACAGAGTTTCGCCCTTATCTTTTAAAAACGGTGTTTAAGAAGTAACTGAAACCTCTTTTGACGTCAAAGGTATCTGTAAGGTGTCTTGGCAGACACCTTCTCCTGCAGAAAAGGACAAGTTTGCTTACCGAATTCATCCGCGATTTTACCAGATAGGTTGTGATATTGCCTACTTAACTATAATATTACCAGTTTTAAATAGTTTGTAAATCGATGAAAAAGTTCAATATCTGAACTTGCATTCATCGGCCATGCTTTCCATATCTTCCAGATATCCTGGTCACTTATTTCTAAGTCATTGCCTGCCGCGGTAACGACCTCGCAACTTCATCAGTTTTATATGAATTTCAGTTTGTATAAAATAATCTTAATTTGTAGAAAATGAGTTGAGTTGAGATGAGTTGAGTTGAAATTATGAAGCAATTTAGCTAACAGGTACTGCAGACATTATTGTAAATTTAGATTTAATTAAAAATCAAAATCATACAAACGATAACTAATTCTTATAATAAAATTTATAGAGACAAAAAAGCACTTTATTTTCGTTAATAAAAGTAATTACTTAGAAAAAATACAAAAACATTTAAACTCGTTCTTATATTCAAAACAAATAGAATCAGGATTTCGAAAACCCACAAAGAGAAAGGTTATATTAATGGAAAATCCTATATTTATTTATAAATAAAAACAAATTTAACAAATAAAATTCTAAAAGAAACAATTAATTAAGATTAAACAATCTTTTAAATGTGGATGTGGTATATCTTATGACGAATGTTTATAAAAATGTATGTATAATATATGTCTTATTCTTACCGGCAGTAATTTTCGACCAGATAGACATACAGAAGATATAAAACAAAACAAAAGACCTGACGTCCAAACTTTCCAAACGTAGACTCACAGAGCTATTATTTATGCGAGTTACCTGTTTTTATTTTAGCTCTTACTCCATACGCCAGACATTTAAGATGAGTTAACTCATCTTTGTTTTTATTTAGAGACACACCTTCTATGGATATTTGTAAAAAAAAAGTATACAGACGAGACTTTGGTCGAAATCAAGTTCATTTTCTGTTATAATCAAGTTCAGAAGCGCTTCAAAATGTAGTTTTAATTTAATTATGTAAATGATTTGAACTAAATGAAGATGAATGGGGTATTTGAGTATTGGGTATAACTGATCAACAGTTACTTGGCAATGATTAATCATTGATTTCGTAATCTATAAGACCCGTTTGTGGGCAATAGGTATGAAAAACTTCCGGCTTACCATTTGCTATAATGGATTTTTCATTTTAAGGTTCCTTTCAATGTAAATTAGGGCAAAAGTTGTTTAACCTGTAATTGTATCTCTTATTTTCGGAATTCGCAAATATATTTAAAAAAAAAATATTATATTTTGAACTTTTTTAAAATAAAATGTTATCACAAAAATGTTTGTGAAATTATTTTTGCTTCAAATCTCAACAAAAACATTTTGTAAAAAAAAAGAACTATAGAACTCGCTTTTAAAAAAATAAGCGATAAAATCTGTGCGAGGAATACAAAAAAGGCAAATGTAAATTGCATTCTGGGATTTATGTTTACCTACATTAGGTTCTATATGAATATGGCAAGTCATGGATTATTGATAGTAAGAATCGATTAATGCAATTCCATCCGCCATTCTGTCTGTCTATTTGACTATATTTTAAAACGGATGACTCATTTTGCTTAAAGTTAATGAAAAGCGTTTTCTAGTAATTTCTACGAATTTTATTTTCCAATATTTTTAGAGTCAAAACTGATGATTCCTGCCATCCAAAATACTTTAAACTCAATGTAAATTCTTATTTTTCTGAAAAATGTGCCCATAGAGAAGCATTTCTTAAAAAAATCAATACACAAAATTTTTTTCCTTTTCTTATTTTTTTTTTAATTTTCGGCTTTCTCAAACACGATATAACGGAATTTTATCAAAGTTTGCATAAGCTTCAATTAAAATTTAAATTCCAAAAACGACCTAGTCGATTGTTTGAAACTTACCATTTAAACGTTTTGAAAATGAAGTGCTAAATACCATAAAATAACGGTACTTTTTATACATATAATTGATAAATCCTCATTAAGGAAGATCTTAATTTTCTCACAGCTCTAAAAGTTTTAATAATAATAATGTGTGTTATGTAATAAGAACGATCTACAGTTTAGAAGCAACAAAATTTACCAAACGCCATTATTTCCTCTCAAACTTAACTAATTTTAATATTTTCTAAATATGCTCTATATAAAATAATCTGCGAGCATGTTATCAGAAAACTATCTTCAAAAATGTAAAATAAATTTTAGAAATGACCAAAATGTATCCATTTTCATTAGTTGGAGTTAAAAGACAGAATGCTAGGTAATTTTTTTAACAGATATGAATTTATGAAAGAACAAAACCTTGAATCTTTGTAGCAGTCTTTAGAAGCAAAGTTTGTATCCATAAAATTAAAAATAAAATGCACGACTAGGTCGCACGAACTTGTTCCTATGTTATAGACTAGGAATTTTAAAAACTAAAGTTATTGAAGAAAACTGTTCATAAGGATAAAATGAATTTTTTAAATTCTTTAAGTAGTAAGAGACAAAAACAGAATGCTATGCAAATATGAATTTATGCAAGAACAAAAATTATAAGTCATTGTAGTGGTTCCTTAAAAAAATAAGCTTTAATGTACAAAGTTCTTAAAACATTTTTAAGAAAAAATTTTGGTACGCCAACTTTAAGTTTTTATTATTGTACGAATATGAGTCGTTCTTGAGATATTTAATTTTCCAAAAACAAGCGACTTTTTTTTCTAAAAATTGAAAAAATATTTTTTTTTTAAGTTTTGAAGTGCAATGTTTTTTAAACTTTTTAGGAGCTTCTTTATAAAAAAAATCATTAAAATCCGTTAAGCCGATAATGAGAAATTCAAAATTCGAAAAAATCGTTCTATGGTAGGTACAGTCAGTAATATCTAGATTTAAAATTTTTTTTATTACATTATAGATCGTAAAAATTAATCAAAAGAAAAAAAATTTTAGCAAAATTCTCGGAACCGTTTTCGAGAAAAATACGATTTTCGAAAACCATTTTTTAACATTTGTATGGAAGGTACCCTTAGTTTTAGATAAAACAAATTTTTTTTCCTCAAATCTTATAGATTATGTTAGGAAACTTTTATTTGTCAAGTTTGAAAAAAATTGACCATGGGGTTTTCGAAATATTGAGTTTCCAAAAAAAAAATTATTTTTTTTTAAATCCAAAAACAAAAATAAAAAAATTGAAAATTTAAATATATGTAATAATATTTAAACTTTGGAGGAGCGTAAGCTTATAAAAAATAATTTAAATCGGCTGTACAGTTTTTGAGAAAATCAAAAACAAAAAAAAAAAATAGACCCAGGGGGTCTACCAAAAATAACAAATTTTTGGAAATCTTTTTTTCAACCATTACCTAGTTTTAACAAAATTAAATTTTTATAATTTTTTTTAAAATTCTGTTGGACAGTTTTTGATAAAAAAAATTTATAAAATTTCGAAAAAAAACGCATGGCAGGTACCGTTATTTTTGGTCTTAAAAAAAAAAAGAAAAAAGCCTGTGGGGGGAAAAAATCAAAACCCATATCAACCAAGTTTGAAGAAAATCGGCCGAGCCGCTTAAGCTGTAGTCGAACCGACAGACAGACAGACAGAATTCACGAGACCCACTTTTTTAGTCTTCGCTATCATTGTAATGTCAACTTTGATCAAAATCTCGAGTTCTATGTTTTTTACGAATGCATAATTTGCCTTATAGTACCTATAAGTCGCAAGTAAAAATGGTTCTATGTCAGTCAGTAATAACTTAATTTAATTTTTTTTAATGAACTAAAGACATCACAAATTAATCGAAAGACACAATTTTATCAAGATTCTAGAGACGGTTTTCGAGAAAAATACGATTTTCGAAATACATATCCTGTAGATTGTATACAAAATTTTAAATTGTCAAGTTTTAAGAAAATCGAGCATGGGGTTTCCGAAATATTGAGTTTTGAAAAAAAAGTAATTTTTTTAAATCGAAAAACACACTCCAACTTTTAGAGAACCTAAGCATAGCAAAATGATTAAAATCGTTTGTACAGTTTTTGATAAAGTCAAAAACAGAAAAATGGTTCTGGGGGGTACTTTACTAAAAATTTTTCGGAAATTTTTTTCAACCATTACCGAGCTTTAACTTAATGAAATTTTTGAATGTTTTTTTTTTTAATCTGTGGAACAGTTTTTGAGAAAAAAAATATTTCATAAATTAGAAATTCATGTGGGAGGCACTTAAATTTTTGATCTTAAGAAAAAAGAAAAAAATTTGTAGGGGGGGGATTTAATATGCTATCTACCAAGCATATTCAGACAGACATATGAAGTGCGAGACCCACTTTTTTCGTCTTCGCTATCATCGTAATGTCAAGTCTGATCAAAGTATTCAGTTCGATTTTTTTGCGAATGAAAAACTTGCCATTTATGTATGTATAGTATCTGCGTAAGTATGTATGTATTTGTATTTGTACAGGGTGGGCCATCTAGTGGTTTCTTTTTAAATAATAGGTTATTTTGACATTGACAGCTGTTTCCCGCTCGGAATCTTAACAGAAAGTCAGTATCATGCATCCTTGGAAAGAAATGAGTCACTTTACGATTGAACAACGGCAACGTTGGGAAATATTGAGAACTTATTTCCAAAGTGAGTGTAGCCCAAACAGTGCGCACATACGAGAATGTGGCTGCTGTAGCTGAGGGTATGAGAATCAATTAACGAGCCAACTCGCCATCGATCTCAACAGCTCAACATTCCATGCACTAGCCTGAAGAGAATTCTGCACATATGTACATAGATCTAGGATTATTCGCTCACAAGGTCCAATTGACTCAAAAATTTAAGGCGCACGACCAGCGGATGGTCGCTTGAACGACCTTGTGTTCCATAATTCGTGGGAATGTTTGCACTAATAAAATGGAAAATTAAATTTTGTTCATTTTATTGCATTTTTCAAAAGAAACTTGTATTTGGCCACCCTTTATGTGTGGAAAATAAAAATGTTATTAACTGCGGTACCTGCACTAGAACCGTTTTTTTTTCGACTTTCTTGTTAACAGTTCCAACAATTTAGACTAAAATTATGTATACAGAAGATAAATATTTTTTGGATTTTTGACAAAAAAAAAATATATATTTTTTTTTTGAAAAATCAATATTTTAATAACAAAAGAATAAAGAGTTTTTGAAATTATTTCAATTATTTCCTTCAGTAAATATTATTAAATAATTTAAATTGATATCCCAAATTGTATTTAGAAAATTTTTAACGAAATTTCTTAAATAAAGAAAAAATTGAATAAATTAAACGATTTTTTTTAATTTTACACAAATTCATACTTTTCTAGAAATCAGACGGCAATTTTAAGCATTTGAATTTTTATTTTTATTCCAAAGTGTACTTTTACATAAGAGCAAGTATGTGCGATCCAGCCGAGCATTTTATTTCTTTTGAAGTGGAAGTTACATAAAGGTAAACTGATGAGGATAACATAAGAAACAAAGAAAATCGATATGGCTCTAAGGGAGTTCGATTCCAAAGAAGATTAACTATCAAGATTAATTTCTAATCTACTAGATTTAGGGTTTAGTTTTGTAGGCTAAATCTCGAGATTTGCCTTAAATTTAGAGTAAATCTAATTAAATTTCAAATTAGTTGTTGATGGAAAAGTAGTTTAAGGTCAAGTATCATGAAAAAAATTTGTAAGCAGAAACACCAAGGCGCGATAATTTAGTGAATGTAATTTAATTAGCAACGGCGAGTTTTAATTGCAAAATGCTTAATTTGAATCTAATGTGAAAATATTTTGAGGTGTGTCCATATCCACACCAAAGAAACATTTAAGTAAACAATGAAGATATGAAAATTATCTATGTTTAAGTGGAGTGACTGAATTAAATTCAATTAAAAGCTCAAGTGGAATTGAGGTCACTTGAGCTTTTAATAGCATTTAAGGAAACCTTATTTAAAATGACGTTTCGGAAATGTTTCCCAATTAAATAAAAAAAGAAAAATATTTTTGGTGTGGACACATATATAAAAAATTCTGATTTTTTTTTTTTTCCTTTTTAACTATCCAGTTTTGTGGTTGAAGATAGATTGGAGAGAAAAAGCATTAATAGCATCATATTTCTGCATCATGCAATAACAAAAACAAATTTTAAAAACTGAGACTATGGGGAATTTTTTTATTTTTTAAATTATCATCGAGAGGATTGCACAAAAAAGAATATCGTTCCATGTATTTTGATTTATTAAATAACACCTTCGTTGCTTCACACAGTTTGAGACATTTTAATTTTTGACACACTCTTTCTTAATGTAAATGCTTGAGAAACAGAAAAAGTTTTCCATTCTGAATGGGAAACACAGAAGCATTTCAAAAATTTTCACGAACCGACCACCCCAAAATAAACATTTTATAAAAATTCCAGAAAAATTTCAGGAATTTTTTTGTTTCTTAAGTGTTTTTTAAAATGTTTCTGCTTTTAAAAAGTCGATTCCAAAAAGTGTCGACTAATTAAATTCGCTATTGTCAAAAAGTCTATTTTAAAAATGTTGACAATGACTTATGACTAAAACAGATGTGCAGCATGATTGCGTGCATCGATGCATGCAGCGCTGCTCCCGGAACACATGTGCATACACATTTATGTTGCATAGTTTATTGAAAAGAAAACGACTAAGTTAATATTTCATTATTTTTAAACAGTATACTGTCAATTTTGGTAATGCCAGATATAAGGTATTTTGGATTTGGATTTGGCTTGGTGCTTTTGCTGCAATGAAGATACGCAGCTCAAATAAGAACCTATGCAATTTAATTTTGCTGCATGCTTAATGCTAAACGCCTGTTTCAACTATTATAATCTGTTCAACAAAAATTGTCAGTATACAGGCCTTATGGGAGAGCTTTTTCCAAAACAGTGGCGCCTGATGCACTCTCACTACACTACGTCGGGAAAAAATGCCACTTAAAAAGAGCAAGCCACTGACTTTCCTTAAGGAACTGTTGTTGTAATTCTTCGCAAAAAGTTGTACACCCTAACGCCACCGTTGAAGGGATACTGCCAAATCAATACGATCGTGCACTTGTTATATACACCAAAACAGAGTTACCATTATCATTCTAAATTACAAGCAAGGAGCTTATTCAGTGGATTTTATTAAGCAGCTTTTGGTATTTGAAGCTTTTGAGAACAAGTTTTATGAAGTTGAGTATGTTGAGTGTTGCGATTTATAATGTAAACTAGGGAAACCCTGTGAGAGCTTTAAAAGGCGACACACTTATGCAAGCCAATGAAACCAGAGTGAGAGGCAAACGTCCTATCTTCCCTGTACTGACAATTTATGTTGAACAGGGCATAGTGAATGATGTTCAGATGGATGCAGCGCCGCGCCGCATGCATGTGCATATCATTCATTAAGACATCGCCGATAAATCACCATAGAAACTTACTTGTGGGCCTTCATTTATTTTTTGCAGTGCTTTGTATCTTTTAATATCTTAAAATACTTTCTCTTCATTTCTTTTGATAATTTATTACAATATTTTAAAAAAATGTACCTATTTCATGAAAAACAATTCAAACTATGTGCCACATTTCTTGAAAGTGCAATTGTTACAATTCGATAGAAACGGTGTCAGTAACTCCATTGGTAGTGGAAAAATAATAGTTGAATTCTTTTCGGCTGAAATACTGCTCAACGTTTGCAAATATCGCAGCTGGAAAATAAATTAAAATTGATTTTTAGATAACCATCATTAAAATTCAGCATATAGGTAAATACCTGTAAAGCTGAAGGACTTTCACAAATAATATCTGATGCTTCTTTGAGTGCTCGTGATGACTTCATTTCCCCTTCAGCGGCAATTACTTTTGCCCTGGCTTCACGAGCGGCTTCAGCTTCAGCGGCCATAGCTCTTTGTAAGGCTGTTGGAAGTGAAACGTCTTTTCTAAAATTATATTTAAGAAATTAAAATCTCCATTAATATTCTTAAATCTCACATTTCAACTCTCTCCACTTTAACACCCCACGGATCTGTAGCCTCGTCCAATGAAACCTGCATTGTATGCGAAATAGTCTCTCTTTCGGTCAAAAGTTCAGATAGATTTCTTGTTCCTAAGACATTTCGAAGTGTGGTAGCAGCCAAAAGTCTTGTCGAGTGACTATAATTCGATACTTGAATGACTGCTTTCAATGGATCACTTATTCGGTAGTAAACCACTGCATCAACTGTCACTGTTACAGAATCTTTTGAAAGAACTTCTTGTGGCGGGACATCAAAAGAAACAGTTCGAAGATCTACTTTGCAATAATCATCAACACATGGCAGGACAAAAAATACACCAGGACCACGAGCACCACCACTTCTATAATTATTTAAGAAAAAAACCATTAATATTAACTAAATTGAAAGTATTTAAAATTTTTCGAATTTTAGACCTTAATCGACCCATTCGAAATATCACAGCTCTCTCAAATTCTGACACAACTTTGAAACAAACAAAAATTGAAATGGGCAATGTTAGGAACATGATGATGAGTGATACTACAATAGCAATAGCCTCAACACAGCCAACTTCATCGTTTTCAGCTGTAAGAAAAATTAAATTAGGTAAACATTATTTAATTGTACTTTTTTTACATTTTTAACATTTTATATTTTACTTATACGTAATATTCCCTCACATCAATTAAAATTTAAACAAAAATTGCGATACTTCAAGTTCATTAAATTTCAGTTACCATTCGTTCAAATTGAATTATACAAAAGGTATTAACTGTCCTTATCTTTAACGAGGTCATCTAACTATTATGTTTAAGCATGGCATATTTAAATGGCGATACGTGACATGTTTTAATAGAAATCAGCACCGATAACAATTTTTATGTATTTCAGACTATTGTAATAAAATCAAAATCTTATATCTGATGTCTTGAGTTTCATTACCCCTCTGTCATATTCAATATAAGTGAGTCTTAATAATCAAAAAATTGATCATTTATTTGCTTCATTGATTTAAGCAATATGCACGGTTGGATCGCACGAACTTGCTCTTGTGGGTCAAGGGTATAATGTGGCCAAACTTTGAAGGCAAAAAGTATAAGATTTAGACATTGTTACTGGACAATGTGAGAAACAATTTTGAAATGTAAAGTTATTTCTTCGTTCAACGATGTCATAATATTTCACACAAAGTCGTTGATAGTCCTTTAAAATATTAATTATCAGACCAAAAACATAAATGTTAAAAAAAGAGCCAAGTTCTTCTATACAAAAACCTTTGTGCAACAAGTCAGCAGTTAATAGTACTGAGCTCTAAAAGTACGCCAAGTTCTTACTTTATGAAGGTTTAATACCGAATATTTAAAGTAGAATAATACTGAAAAAGCTACAATGTAATAGAGAAATTTTATTATTTAATAACTACTGGCTAAAATTTGATGGGTTCACTGGTCAAGTTTTTTAAACTTTTCGAATTGGCATACAAAAAAACTTGCCAAGTAAGCCCATCAAATTTTAGTCAGTAATCATTAAATAAAAAAATTTCTCTATTAAATACATAGTACAGGGTGCGGCACGGAAACCGAAAGGATTTTAAATCGTAGCAGCGCCACCTGTAGGCAACGTAGAGAAACGATCTTAGTCGCGTTCGAAAGAAGAAAAAAGAGCAATTTTTTAATATATTTATTTAAGTTGAAAAATTTTTAGTTTTAAAGATAACATCGGTTAAATGGCGACCCTCATTTTCGATACAACAACGAAGGGGCAAAATAAAATTATCGTACACTTTAATCAATTAATTGCAGCGGAATGACGTCGAATTTCAGTCTTTAGGGCCTTAGAAGCCCTCTTGAGGTTTATTTTCGTATACTTTTCATTTTAAGTAGCCCCACAGAAAAAATTGCAGACGGAGAGATCGGGTGAGCGCGACGGCCACACGATTTCGGCGTTACGTAAAGTTAAACGGTTACCAACATTTTTTTTTAAACAAATCATCATTGAGTATACAAATGGATGGAAGTTTAAGCCTGAATGAAGTATTCTGCGTATAGTACGATCGGATAAATTTAAATTTTTGGCGTGCATGCACGCGGAGCGACTTGGACTGGCTTGAACGGCGGCGCGGACACGCGCGATGTTTGGCGAGGTCCTTATTACTGTTGGCGGACCCAGGACCTTTTTTACAAACCGACAATGTTTTTTCAGAGAATACAGGTTTTTTACGCCCTAAATCAAAACGTTTTCGAAATTCGCGCATCGTCAATACCTACGATTTAGTAAGTCTATCAAAGGGAAAATGAAACCCAAGGAAACTAAACCTCAAAACGCAAAACCCAAACCAAGTCATACAAAAACGTATGCCAAAGTGGAGTCACAAAACCAGGAACAAAGTACAAATATACCAGACCCAGTTTCCCAAGTGTTTTCTTTGATTCTTGCCAGACTTGAAGAACAAAGCAGGACGAATAAACTTATATTTGAAAAATTAAGTATGCTTGAGCCTAAGGCTCATACATCCCAGAATAAATTTTGAAAATGGATGAGCTGTTTAAAATTTTTACTTGGAATGCGAATGGATTATCATCAAAAATGGACGAACTAGAAATACTTCTACAAAATGAAAAAATTGACATATGCTTGATTACCGAAACGCATTTAAAAAAAGACTGCGATGTACAAATTAAAGGATTCTGTGCTTATCATGCATTTCATCCATCTGACAGAGCACGAGGCGGATCCTCTCTATTTATTAAGGATACTATCGAACATTCAATTAGAACTATAATTGAGAACGATATAATGCAAATAAGTTCAGTAACTGTTAAATTTAGAAACTCATACTATAGTGTTGCGTCAATCTACTGTCCTCCTAGAAGTAAAATTTTGAAAAACGACTTTATAGATCTATTTGAAGTTCTCGGGCCGAAATTTATTATTGGTGGCGACTTCAATTCGAAACACACTTTCTGGGGATCGAGGTGCATCTCAACTAAAGGTAGGCAGCTTTTCAAAGCTTGTATGGCAGCTTGTGTTGATTTTTTCTCGACAGGTAAACCAACATACTGGCCAGCTGATAGAGCGAAAATGCCAGACCTTGTAGACTTCTTTATCGCAAAAGGACTAGATAAAAATTACACAAAAATCGAGGAAAACTTTGACCTTTCCACCGATCATTCACCAGCCATATTGACAGTAAGTGGAAAGCTAGTCAAAAAGGAAAGAGCTCCATTTTTATGTAACAACAAAACTAACTGGTATAAATTCAGAGAACATTGCGAAAACAATATTGCGCTTAATATATCTTTGAAAACGCCTTGAGAGCTAGAAGATGAAGTCGATATATTTATTAAAGTCATACAAGACGCTGCATGGAAAAACACTCCACACAACTTTAGAGATCCAATTAGAAGTCCAGATACAATTTCACCGGAAATAAAAGATCTGCTTCGCGAAAAAAGAACTGTTCGGAAAAGATGGCATCAATCACGAGCACCTCAGGAAAAACCATCTTAAACCGCCTCTCGAATGAGCTCAAGTATGCTATCCGCGAATCAAAAAATCGGAAGATTGCTACCTATCTTGAAGGTCTGACCGCAGATAAAAATATGAATTATTCATTGTGGAAAGCTATAAAAGATGTTAAAAAGCCGCAAATACATTCAGCACCAATCAGACAAAATAATGGTGAATGGGCTAAGTCCGATAGAGAAAAAGCCGATTTATTTGCTGAACATCTAGAGGAAACCTTTAAACCTTTTGATGGTCAGGAGTTGATAAATGAACATGGTGATATCCAATGGCCATCTGAAAACTTTCTTATTCGGAATATCAGAACTATATCAAGCTATTAAAAATCTCAAAAATAATAAAGCTCCTGGGTACGACCTAATAAATGCTCGCGTGCTTAAAGAGCTACCCAGAAAAGCAGCAATTAAACTTCAGCACCTTATGAATGCGGCATTAAGGCTTTCATACGTTCCACGCCAATGGAAAGTCGCAGAAGTTTTAATGGTTCCAAAACCGGGAAAGTCTCCGAACGAAAAGAAATCTTATAGACCGATTTCCCTCTTGCCACTGATCTCGAAAGTATTTGAGAAAATCTTATTAAAGCGACTGCTTCCTATTATCGAAGAAAAGCGGCTTATTCCTGACCATCAATTTGGTTTCCGAAAAAGCCACTCAACAATTGATCAGGTGTACAGGATAACCAATGAAATTGAGAAATCACTAGAGAGAAAAAATGTATGTTCAAGCGCATTTCTAGACGTCTCTCAAGCCTTCGACAAGGTCTGGCACGATGGCCTAAAGTTTAAACTAAGACAGGTCTTTCCGGATCAAATATATTACATCCTTGAGTCGTACCTCGAAGATAGGCTATTTCGAGTTAAGCAAGGGAGGGAATATTCGGATTTTAAGGAAATCAATGCTGGTGTTCCCCAGGGAAGTGTTCTCGGTCCGATTCTGTTCGTACTATACACTAGCGATATTCCTCAAGAAGAAGATACCATAATAGGTACGTTTGCCGACGATACGGCTATACTTGCAACATCCGATTCAGTTGAATCTGCAACCGAGAAGCTCCAACGAGCTCTAGATAAAATTTCGGTATGGACTAAGAAATGGCGAATTGTTCTTAATGAGTCCAAATCAACACATGTTAATTTTACTTACAAAAAAATTACCAATCTGCCCACCTACATTAATTCGGTGCAAATACCATATGCTAATGAAGCAAAGTACCTAGGAATGACACTAGACGCTAAGCTTAAATGGAAAACTCACGTTAAAAAGAAACGAGATCAACTTGAAAATAAATTACGTGAAATGAATTGGCTTATTGGAAGATATTCCAAAGTCAGCATCTACAATAAATTGCTTATCTATAAGCAAGTGATAAAACCAGTATGGACGTACGGTATACAACTTTGGGGTTGTACTAAACCAAGCAATAGACAAATACTACAATCTTTTCAGAGCAAAGTTCTCAGAGAAATCGTTAATGTCCCGTGGTACATTAGAAACAGTGATTTACACAGAGACTTACGATTGCCAACTGTTGAAGATGAAATAGCAGTTTTCGCTGGAAAGCTACGAACTCACTTAAATAATCATAGCAATAGAATTATTCGACAAACAATTGATGAGACAAACCTTGTGCGCCGACTTCAAAGAACGAGACCGTTCGACCTAGCGCCATAAGGATTATCCGCTTTCAAATGTGGTATTCGCAGGTCCTCTCAGTGGGGAGCTTCCTGCCAAACGTGATTATAATATAATGAAATTAAAACTACTTGATAAGGTAACTTAGTTGTAGTCGCAAGAACAAAAGGGAGGTGTTTTTTAGTGAGTAAAAATCTCACACTACTATGAGTACCGGGCTCATAGTGTCTATGAAGATTCTTCACCTACCCACGAAAAAAAAAAAAAAAAAAAAAAAAAAAATACCTACGAATCATTGTTTCTAAAAAAACCGTTCTATGGCGAACGCGCGCTGGTCAACCGTTTACTCACCCATGTTTGTTCGTTATTAGTTTAAAAAATTGCTCTTTCTTCTTTTTTCGAAAGCGACCAAGCTCGTTTTCCTACGTTCCTTTCTGTTTCCGTGCCGCACCCTGTAGTTGGTTCAATATTATTCTATTATTCGAGCACTCTAGTTCTAAGAAAATTCATGAATTTTCAAGTTTCAAAATGACAATAAAAAGACACTTCGAATGAAAAATCTTAGATTTTCTATTTTTCGCGTTGAATGTACATAAAGCTGTACCGCTCTACCAAATTTCATCATTCTACAGCAATCGGAAGTGCTCCATATAAATTAAACATTTTCTTAGAAAGTGGGCGAATATCAAGCCCCCTGAATGGAAAACCTCAATTTTTATTTTTGGTCCTTTATATGCAATTTGAGCCCTACCGTTCTACCAAATTTCGTTATTCTACTGCAATCGGAAGTGTGCCATATAATTTACATCAGTTCTGAGGAAGTGGGTGTATACCACGCCCCTAAATGGTGAACCTCAAATTTTATATTTTTTACTTTGTATGCAATTTAAGCCCTACCACTTTACCAAATTTCATCGTTTTACAGCAGTCGGAAGTGTCCCATTCAACCAACACCAATTCGGAGAAAGTGGGCGGATACCACGCCCCCTGAATGGAAAACTTCAAATTTTCGATTTTTTCCTCTGCTTGCATGACTAGACCTACCGTTGTGCAAAATTACAAGATTCTACGATGTCGGGAATTGCTCCATAATTTTGATGATCTGTCAGTCAGTCAGTCAGTTACGGTTTTTATGATTTTTGAGGCCTTATATCTCAGAAATTTGGTGCTTGACTATCTTAGCGATAATTCGGAATTTTAAGTTTCCGACTTCATTGGTACTAAGGATAGGGAGGGGTAAAAAATCGCCTGAGTTTGTTCCTGTAAAAAGGGTGTAGTGCCAGAACTTGGCTTGATAACAAATTTGTTGATAGTTTACACACAACTTGCTTGATTCAATTTTAACATCAACCATTGCCTATTTGAAAACCTTTTGTCACCAATTATGCAAAGTTAAATCTGGCTTTGAAGTAGTTTGATTTGACAGTGCACAGTTCCTTCATATAGCAACAAGTGTCACACCCGTAACAAAAATGTAAATTAGTTCTTATACTAGTAGATTAAACTGCTAACTTAGTGAAGTAACAAAAGTACTTTAATATAACTTTGAAACTTTGTACTGCTATACTGTTAAAACGACCAAAATACTACTTTTTTATGTGAACTTTGTAATACAAAACCTTCAAAAAATTCATTATTACAGTTCGTTCTTCTCTCTTAACGCACCCATACAACTTTCTCTGTGAATATATACTTCAAACAAATAAAAACATTAGGCTTTCTCTTAAAAATCAACATTCAGAAATCTGAAACTATTCTGTTTCCTAAATATTTTACTTCTTTGTGTGTTACTATTTCTACTCCAGCTAACCGAATTGGCTTCAGCGATGGGTCATTGTTAACTAAGAAGGCACTTGAATATTCATGGTCTAGTAATCAGCCCCACATGCAGATTCTGTAATGCTTATGACAAAACGCCGGAACACATATACATACTAGGCCGATGAAGATATATTTATTTAATTAATGTTTAATTTAATGTTGAAAAACATAAGTTAAAATTTTTTACATTTTATATTATCATTTACAGATTCTAAACAAAAATGAAATTCGTTATAAATTGTTATTAATTGATTGAAAGGGCTACATACACCATAGTTTGATCTGCTAAATATTTGAATAATAGCTTGCTGTCGCCTTAAACATGAACGGCTGAAACTGAAATTTAATTTACTTAGAACTGATGGCAATGATATCGAACCATTAATAATCCCAACAATAAAACAAAATTGTATAAACTTTCTGTAGTTAGTCAAAGAAGGAAGGCTGATCAAAGCTAGTCTTTGAGAATAAGGGGGAAGTAGATTTTCCCTTGACCATGGAAGAGACCGAAGACAGAAACGCAGAAACCTTTTTTGGATCGCTTCAATTCTTGTAACATGTGTTGAGTAATAATAATAATAATAAAAACCGAAATTTTTTACGGGTAAGACTCATGGTTTTACATTTTTTGTCAACATTTAAAACAAGTCGGTTTTTATTGCACCATTCCCTAAATATTGTTAAGTCTTCTTGTAGTAATAAACAGTCAGAGGAGGATTTTATACTTTTGAAAAGCTTAATGTCATCAGCATAAACAAGGACCGACGATTTTTTTTAAGTTTGAAACCAAGTCATTAATAAATAAAACAAATAAAATAGGACCTAAGTGACTGCCCTGAGGGACGCCAGAATTGACAACAAATTGACTTGAACTTTCATTACGAAACAAGACAGAATAACGACGATTTTTTAGGTATGAAGAAATCCAATTTATAAAATTGTTGTTAAGTCCTAGATGGTATAATTTTAAAATTTGTGTATTGTGACATAACTTGTCAAAGGCTTTACTAAATTCAGTAAATACACAATCAACTTGCCCGCGTTTTTCAAAAGCAAGATGTGCATCAAAGAAACAAGTATCTGGGACGCTACCAAGTAGAAGAGAGTGATTTATTCTCTTTGAAAATACCCCAAATAGTTAAACACATCAAAAAGATAAACTTCGAGGAAGATCTGTAGGGTCTCATCTAGCTCTGGATGGAGGCACAACAGATCTTTAAATCGCAGTGCAAGCCCCCTCTCAATATTCATTAATTCATACTTCCCATTTCAAGTTGTGACAATATTTTGTATTAATTATATTGCGTACCAATCAAGACAAACTATATAATTTATTTGTTATAGTGTTCTGAGTCCCTCAAGTTTCATGACACATCTCCATGAACTCAACTCAAGCTAGCCAGACTAACATCTCCAAAAATCCAAACTATCTCCATATCTCTTAATCACCCCATAAATCTTCCATCAATAAACAACAAATTTGGCAAATTTTACGATCTCTAATATAAACAAAAAAAAATTATATATTTTTCAGGCAAGAAAATCGTCAGATCAAATAAAGTTCAAGTGAATAACAAAACAGTCTGTTTACAGATCGCACGTTGTTTGTAATTTTATTGGAACATTCTGTAGATCAATAACGATCCGTAAAATGCAAACAACACAGCAACTATAGTTTTGGCTATAATAATTATAAATTAATTTCAAGAAGAGCAGAACATCAAATGGGTCGGAAAGATTTCGAGCAATTTGCGATCATGCTGATCGTAATAGAGTTTATAGTGTGATGAGGCCTAAAATTAGCATTCGAGGTGTGAACAATGCAAAATCAAGCACTGAACTCATGATTATTATTATTTTTGTTTGAAATTCTTTATTAACTTGGAAGAGGAAATCCAATATGTAGTTTTTATAGTTTATCAGCTACATTGCTGCAGGGCCGGACAAGCTATACGTGCAAGCTGTGCAAATGCGCAGGGCGCTGAACTCAAAAGGCGCCTTGGGCAAGCGTTAAAAAAACCACTACTTCATAACCACTACCTACCATCTTTTTTAAGTTTCATTTCTTTTTATAGCTCACTCCAATATTGGTATTTATTATATAATTAACAGCTGATTCTGAATTTAAAGACAGATATACATATATATATAGATACATATCTACTTTTCCAAAAATAAGTCGATGTTTAATTTCCTATACACACCCCCATTCCCATAGTAAAAAAAACTAAATCACAAAATCTTTACAAAGTGCACAATTTTGTTCGCTTAACAACAGATACCTACATTATTTGCTATTTTTCTCTTTATCAATCCACTGTTACGTTATTCTTTACATTCACCATCGCGTGTATGAGTGAAGGCATTTATTTTATTTTGTTATCCCTCCCCTATGCAGTGTAACATAAAACAGAATTTCAACAGCAAATACAGACAGTTAACAGTCTGCAAGTTGATAACATGAGCACGATGCCAATTCTTCTATATGAAATCGAAGTCAGCAATGTTACTCAAACAGAAATTCTGAGGTACAAAATTCATACTCATTGACATGTCAGTGCGCAGAATTAAAAGTTGCGTCTAGGAATTTAAACTCTTCCGGTTGAGTGTTTCTTGTACTATGTTTTAGTTTGGCACTGGCCTCTGCTTATGAGTGAAATTTTATCACTGTCGTTTGTCGAGAATGAGACAAAGGGTTGAAATATGGAAATACTTGAGTGATGATGATGCGATGATTAATGTTGAGGTTTGTCGTTAATGAGTGAATCTGTTTTATTCAATTTCTCCTTTTCTCTTTTTTTTTGTTCTTGCCAGTTATTGCTTACATTTAAAAAAGGGATTTTTTGACTGAACTAATTACTTTATTTGTCTATGTATTATGGTAAAAAAAAACTCAAAACAAAAGAAAGGATAGGGAATCTATATTGACAATAAAACTTGCTACGCTACTATTCCAGTAGTGTATACGAGTATGTATAAGGTTATGATAATGGTTCAAACATGAAAGGAAAAGAGGCTGGTGTTCAAAACAAAATTAAGTGTTTTGAACCAAGAGCTTATTTTGTTAAGGCTGCTTGCATTCCTTTTGGTTGTTGTTGGTTTTTAATGATTCAGCTTGCTGTTCATTGGAAGCTGTTAAGTTTTTTGACATTGCTCAATGCATATAAAACTTTGTATCATATATACAAAAAATTTCGCTGGTTTGACCTTAAAACCCCTTTCTGAAACCAGATGGGAGTAGACTAAATGCTTTAAAACCATTCAAAAAAATCTTAGAAGCTATAATATGAAGCTCTTATTGAAATATCTGAGGCTGGAAACGTTGAGAATAGAAACATGCTGTCATTAGGAAGTAAAATTTTAGTTTCAAGTTTATATGTTGCATATTAATCTAGTTCGATATTTAAGAAAAAAATAATGGCGCAATATTTTAATTGAATTAGTACGATGCTAAAGTTGTTTTAGTATGATACTAGGTTAAAACAATAATTTTAATCGAATATAGCATCATACTTCTCTACCCTTTTATTAAAGTTAAAATCATCGAATACCTACTTTATTTTTTTAGTATCGCGCTAGCTTCATATGACACTTTGACATTTGCAGACATCAAAAAAGGTTCGTGTACTTATTTTTTTAAACGAAATGCCGTTGTTTTAGGTGTGTTCAGAGCAATTTATTAAGGAAATTCTTTTAGTACGATACTAGTGAGTAAACGTTTAAAATTAAGAATGAGTTAGTAAACTACTATAAAGTTAGCAAATTGTTAAGTAATATCATACTAATACCTTAATAATAGGCTGTTTAAAATTTTGCGCCAATATAACTAGTAAGTATTTACAAACTCCGTCTGCTAATTAATCTACTAAATATGCTACTAAAAACTCTTTAGTGGAAATGCGATCAGAAGAACAATTCACTAACGTGCAATCAGCTGAAGCCATAGCTCTAAATCTATAAATACCATCACAGTTTCCTCAAATAACAGTTTTTTGAAACTAAAATAAATAAGAAACTACTTCAGGACCCCAAAGACTCAGGTCAATCATGGCTATAGAGAAAGAGCTTGTCAAGTCATTATATTATGATGATCTGGTAGCTGAGAAAAGAAAAGAGCAGAAAAGTTAATATAGCCGGTTCTATTTATTTTTATTAAAATAATAATCTTATTATTATTTCCTACATGAACAACAATTAATGAGTTCATTATTTATTTGTATGTTGTTATGTTTTTGAATTAGTTTTTAAATATTTTTTACTACAAAAAATACTTTTTTCAGTTCCTAAATTTTTGTGATATATTTTTTTACTATTATTTTTGTGATATATTTTTGATTTCTTAGTTTTTAATAAAAATCATATTTATTTTAATTAAATATAAGTATTATCTAGGAATAGGCCTCTTGGGGATCCCTCGTTAAAAAAACGCATTGCAAAGGGTACCCCTTGGGTAATGAGGAAATGACTTTTTCCGCCAATCCAATCCAAATGAGAGGCGCCACTGATAAAGCTTGCGCAGGGCTCTAATTTAGCTCGGGCCGGTCCTGCATTGCTGTCTGCCCGGCCGGTTACAAAGGAGGTGCATTGGGCATAAGTTTACCACTTATGCTTCCCCGCAAACATATTTCCACCTTTTATTGATTGTTGACGTGATAGCCTAAATTTAAAAAGTTATTAAATAAAATTCGAATTAACTCTAATTATGTACAGTCAGACTTTAGAACAACATGATCCCCCTTTTACAGAACTCATTTTAAGGATACGCGCCTGCCACTTGAGGAAGGCATGTGTATTTATAAGTCGAAATTTCTCAAAATATTTGTTTGGAGAAATACCGGACATATTTAATCCTAGAAATCGTGCCAATATGTTGTTTAATTTTTAACAAGACTAGACCCATAAAATCTCTATAAATTACATTGCCATACTATGTAATGCAGGTATATGTTTGTATGTATACATTTCTTTTAGATCGTTCATCAAAACTTCATTGTGTGAAAAATTAAATAATAAATTTTTTTTTTTCCACTAACTTTACAAGAGAAAAAAATAAAAAAACAAAAAAGATCAGAAGCGCGATATTCGAACTCAAAATGACATGTTTCTTCGAATGCTGGTGTTTTTGATCTTGGCACATTGTTGATTGATTGTGCCCCGAAATTATGGAACACGCTCGACGAAACGAAAACGATGGGTTTTTTATTTTTGTTTTATTTGATTCATTGTCAGGTTGTGGAAGTCTTTAATGGATATCCACTAATAGCTTTCGTTTTTTGAAGATATAATCGGATTGTGTTAGCTCAAGATGTTGAAAAAAAGGCGAAGAACTTTTATGTACATTTTATTATTTGAATTTTATGAAGAATTAACTAATATGAAATACGAGGACATCTAAGCATAGAATTGAGGTGAACATGGGTGATAAATTAATGTTAGGGTTTGTTGGTATTATCATGTCACCATTGATGTGAACTTGTCTCATTTCAGTATGCGAACATGCTTTCGGCGGTCGAATCTATTTTAAGTAGTCAATAAACTTTTATGTTGGCGTGTTAACGTAGGTGCTTTCATGGAAAGAGTACTATTAGATTCAAAAGCAAATTAATCAGAATCGAATAAGTATTCCATTTTGTTTTACAATCGAACATAAAAATGTAACCTTAATTAATTAAAAATGTAACTCAAAATTAGTTTCTTAGATTATTTGTATATTTCTTGCTTGATAAATTCATTTACCCTTTTGCCATGTCCATTACATTCTCTGGGTATTCTCATTGGATCCAATCGGTTTTAAGCTCTCCCCTGGACAACACGGCTTTGTCAAGGGTAGATCTACAATGACTTACCTTGTTGAAAACGTATCATTTAGGCTCTCCTATTTCAGTAAGGTCTTTGAAAAAATCTCACATAACCTTATTCTATTTAAACTGTCCGACCTTGGACTTGAACCTATCTTCTTAAGATGGATTTCTTCTTACTTGAAAACCCATTTCTACAAAATTCGATTTAAATTTACCTTCTCTGGTGATTTCTTAGCTACATCTGGGGTCCAACAAGGCATCCACTTGGGACCTCTCCTCTTTATTGTTACTATTACCGATATTGAAATGGTCATTAAATATTCCAATATTTTGCTCTACGCCGACATATGATAGAAAGTTTTTCAAGACAATTTCTACAGCAAATGATTCCACTCTTCTACACAACTTGATCTCAAAAGTTTCTCTGTCTGGTGCCTGAAAAATTGCTAAGATCTAAATATTTCCAAATGTCATTCAATTACTTTTTCACGAAAATGCATCCAATCTACTCCGTGTCGATACCTTCTCCATTATCAACCCATATCCACCGCTGATTCAATTCGTGACCTTGTTGTATTTTTGTTATATAGAGCTCCAGTTTCTCACATATATTGACGACATACACTAGCCTTTGTGAAACGATGGTCCAAAGAATTCTCTGACCCCTGTGATCCAACGAATCTGTTACTCGCATGCTTCGGAAGATTAATATTAACTGTTTCAATTTCAAACCTCAGTTCATCCTTCCAATCCACTCCAATCCTAGATTTAAGAGCTATATTTAAGTTAGATTAAGAATTAGCTTGTATCAAGTCTAATAAATGAGGGTATTGCACCCACAAAAATTAAACTGTCCAAAAAAGTCCCAGATTTTTTTCACAAGATTTTGATTTTCTCAAGAACGGTAAAACCGATTTTGATCATTTTTTATGCTAAAGCTCTCCAAAAGTTTGAATAGTATTTATTAAAATTTTTAAAAGGCTTTTTTTGGATTTAAGAAAAAATCAATTTTTTTCTTAAACTCAATATTTTAAAAACAGCATGATCGATTTCGAAATCGGCACCTAGAATTTTGTAATTACTATTAATTTTTACGATCTATAATTTCTTAAAAAAAATTGTAATTAAGATATTACTGACTTTACCTTTTATCGAAATTTAAATTTCTCATTATCGACATAACAAAATTTAATGAAAATGAAGCTTCAAAAAAGTTTGAAAAATATTGAATAAAAACTTAAAAAAAAAACAATTTTATTTTTGAAAATTCGATATCTCAAAATCGGGTCAATATTTTTTTATGTAATTTAATTTTTATTCGTACAGTACTAAAAATTTAAAGTTGTGCTTAAAGTATTTTAAAAATGTTGTATATTTAAAAAAAAAAAATCGCTGCAACGATTTATAATATTTGTTCTTGCAGAAAAACTATTTCCTTGAGAAAACACATGGCATTCAGTATTTTGCTATAACTACTAAAAGAGTTGTTCTAGTAATTTAAATAAAATGCACGACTGAATCGCACGAACTGGCTCTTATGTAAAAGTACTTTGGAATTTAAAATTAATTTTATAAAATATGAATCATGGATTTAATGAGATAAAAATGTTCAAATGCATGAAATTGCCGTCTGATTTCCATAAAGTATGAATTTATGCAAACGAAGTTTTAAAATCGTCGTTTGTTAAATTAATTTTTTATATAAGAGATTTCTTTAACATTTTTCATGAAAAGAATTTGGGATGCCAATTTTAAGTATTTAGCAATAGAGATTTTAGGAAATAATTTCAAAAAATAATCGTTAACACGTTTTAATGATTGATGTTTCAAAAAAAATTTTTTTCAAAAAAAACCCAAAAAAAATATGTTTTCGAATATTTTTATATACAATATTATTTTAAACTTAAGGGGGATCGTTCTTAAAAAATTCGGTAAAAATCGTTAAAGCCGTTAATGAGAAAGTCGAAAATCAAGAAAACGGTTCTATGACAGATACCCTTAATAACATTTTGTAGTCCATGTCCATAATAGCACACTATTTTTTTTATCAAAATCGTTAGAGCCATTTTCGAGATAAATAAGATTTTACATAGCGGGTGTATTTTTAGTAATACCGTTAGTTTTGGAGCTAAAAAAATATCTATTTCCCCTCTAGGGAATTACCGAAGACCCTTAACTACCGAGATTGAAGAAAATAGCTCCAGTGGTTTAGGCTGTAGATCGAGGTACAGACATAGGAACTTACCAACAATCAAATTAATAGACGACTTTAATATTTTAGTGAAATAGACCATTATGTAATGAGCTCTATGTAGTTACAGAAGGGGTGAAAAATTTTATGCAACGTGGAAGGAAACCTTAACAGTTAGTATGATTTTTTGCGACCCGGAATATGTGGTCATTCCACACGAGACCGTTTGTAATGCACATACCGAGAACTGAGAGCTGTTGGGTTTCCTCAATGTAACTACATTGTGAGTTGCGCTTTAACAACAGTTTTTGAAGCATTAGATTCTACGCGAATTATTGTTTCCCAATGTTTTCGAGAACAGAATTTAATGAGCTTATCATAGGCCGCCATTCTAAAGAAGTGCATCTGGAAACGAATACTAGAAGCTATCAAATGCTTTTGAAATATCAAGTACAATAATCTTACTTTCTCCAAAACAATGTATAGATTTGTGCCATTGTTCGGTGAGAGATAAACCATCAGATTACCAGTGGAACTATTGCTACGAAAGCCATACTGCCGGTCATTGATAAGCTTTCTTTCTTCAAGAAATTTCTTCAGCTAATAATACTCGTACATCAGCGTTTTCATGACCTTGGAAAGAATGGAAACTAAGTGCAATTGGATGATAGTTAGAAGGGAAAGAAGATTCGGTAGATTCGGGTCGACAAATTCTGTTTCCATCCACTCGGAATGAGACCAATAGAGTAGGACGGATGAATGCGGTCAGCGTTGAAGAACACTTCTTCAGAACAGAGGGAGGGGAACTATCCAGGCCAGGGATGATAATTTTATTTATATCTTGAGCAAAATCTCTGCTGTTGGTGATGGAAACCACAATATCTGTTAAATTGGAGTTACGGAATAATGGCCGAATGAGCTTTCTCTAACGGTGATTCCCTGGATGTAGTCTTTGCATCACGTTTTCGCATGGTTGGAGTTGTAAAGGGTGTTTTTTTACTGACAGTTAACTTTAAATTGGCAACACTGTTTTCTGTGACAGCGGATTTGTTCTCGGTTCTTTTAAGATTATTGGCTTGGCAACTTATTCCGTAAGATGTCGTACAGTGAGAACAGAATAAGCAATTGCTGAAATGCAGTCCAGTATTGTTGATGATCGAAATGTGTCAATTCGACAACGTGCCTTACAATAAAAATAAAAATCTTATTAATTCATTTCTAGCAAAATTATGTATGAATTTACCTTCCAGATATTGTGGGAGTGTATTTCGATCCGTATTTAATAACCACTTGTTTTTACTCATCAAAATTGGTCGTAATACCAGTTTAATGTTGTCAATAAGAAAATGGCGCGATATTTGAAATTAAATTTCGTGTTAGAAGACTCTTTATACGTATATAAACTGTTTCCTTTTTGCGCTGGTCCCCACAGCTAGGACAGTGAGTGTTGTAAGCAATACCTAGCTTCGCTGCATACTCTCCTATTGGCAAGTGTCCGCTTTAGGAAGCTACAATCCGGGCTATGTATTGCCTTTGTCTGCATATCAAATCAAGTATTCAGGATTTATTAAAACCCAAATCTTTATAGATACAATGCAGTAAGTTAAACTGCACCACCTGCTGTTTCATTCGTTAAGAAAAATTGAGAGAATATTGTCCATCATAACTCCGAGCCAAATTTTGACTTTTTCCGCAAGTGAGTTATGAAGGGCTGATCCTTGCAGGCCAGCTCGTTCCATCCGTTCATTTCCATCAATGGCAAAATGAAGCTAGCAAGTTCATTCCGGCTTCTCTGGACTGATTTGGAGTATAATGTACTATAATGAATGGCTCTAACAGCCGCCAGACTGTATGTGAAAATAGCCGTATTCCAGTTTTAGTTTGATCCTATACCTTGTATGATTCCCTGATAGCTCGACAAATACTAGCAAAGTAGTCTAAAAGATGGGTAGATTTTTCTATTATTAACGCCTGGATCTGTTCGGCCATCTAGTGAATTGCCCATACTATAAAAATATTGCGCTTTTATTATCAGTTATCGAAGACCCAATATTTACTGCTTTTGTATAAGGAAAATGTTATTTTCAAGAGAGTCGATTTGAAAAAGAATTCTGAAGACCTGAACTGCAATAACTTGACATAGAATAATCCATACCTATCACGTCAAATTTGTTTCTCGATTTCTGAAAGGGCTATGTATGTTCTATTTAAAATCATTAATCTAGCTTTTTATAAATTAAGCTTCTACATAAATAAAAAAAGATTTTATAAGAAAGCATACACAGGAAGGGCATTATTTTAGCCCCAGCCTGGCAGTTTGCAGAACTCGCTTTGTAAGGCTTTTGAATTCGTTTTTCTTTTTAAAAATAATCAGTAGATACACTTATAAATACCTACCATCCCCTAGCTTTTAAACTGCTCTCATATTGCAATTGCCAAACATCAATTGAGAAATGATAAATGTTGAAATTTAATATAATCGATTCACAAAGGTGTGCATCATTCTCAGTGATCAATTAATAATTGATAATTGACAATCATAATAGGGGTGTGTTTTCTATAATTTGTAAAGAATACTACTTTTGTAAATGTCATACTTTTATTCTTCATTTATTATGTTTAAAACAAAAGAATTTTCGAGACTTTGCAAATAAACTGAGTAATAGAAATGAGTACTGTTATGGAATTTTTATTATATTTCAAAAATAGAACCATCAACTCAGAAATATGTAGTTGACATTTTCACAAAGCCATTATGATTGATTCTTCCATAAACAAATATACGCCCGGCAATCAATCATCCTTTTACAATGTGCAATAAATTGCTTGCAATATAGAAAATCTAAAATTATAAAAAATTGAACTTATATTTGCATTGCAGTATTCAAATAAAATTTCCCTTAAAAATAGTTCAGTTTGAAAATGGGTAGAAGAATATGCTTTAGTTTTCGCCAGGCTCTTGAGTCTCGACACATGTAAACATGAATTTATTTAGATATCATTTTGTGTAAATATACAAAATGTGCATCTTCTAAGCAAAATTGATGAAATGTAAATATTCACCTTTTCTTTTTGTTTTTCTTTTTTCTCCAAATGAATAAGTTGAGCAGAATTTTGTTTGAAATTACCCATCAAAACACTTGTTACTAAATAAATAAATGAAAAGTGCAAACATTTTTTCTTGCAAGAATGTAGTTATTTTATTTCTAAATGAACTTTATTGAAAGTCTTTAAAAAAATTATAAGAGAATTTTTATAAATTTCGAAAATAATCACGATTTGCATAGTGTAATGCTAAGGTATAAGAATGATACTGTTTAACAATTTTCTAATTTTAAAGCAGTTTACTTACTAACTAACTAAATGTAAGCACTGTTTAACTATAGACTTTAATTTTGTTTACATAACTACAGCTGAAGACGCTCAAAGCAATGATAGTTTGAGCAATAAAATAATGAATGTTTTGAAATATTTGAATGCTGATTGTTTATAGTCTTGGGAATCATTTCATAAG